>ML686217.1:1571629-1634387 GCA_007922175.1 Pelusios castaneus
GTGTGTGTGTGTGTGTGTGTGTGTGTGTGTGTGTGTCCAATTTTTCAGCTTCCATTTTATACTCTCTGGTCCCGTATCCTGTAAGTGCGGACTACTTTCTTCGTTCCTACTTGTATGACTTAATATTTGGTTGTATTAAAATGTATATGTTTGCACCCATATTACCAAATTATTCATATCTTTTTGTACCAGTGACCTGTCCCCATCATTATTTGCCACTCCACAGATCTCTGCCATCTGAAAATGTATCAGTAATTATTTCACTTCTAGTCTCAATACACGCTCTTGGTACATGGGTTCTGTGATATGAGGAACTTTAAGAACTGAGGTGGCATTTTCTGTACCTTTCAAGTTTGGAACGCTATATGTAGGAGAGTTAAAAAGCCTTGTCATTTATTAGGAGTTGCAGCTGCAATTTGTTGGCCTATTAACCTAAAAATAAAATGGGGCTGGATGCTTTTTTCAAAAGGAGGACCCCTTACTAGGTTAACTTGGCTATGTTGTTGTAGTAAATTTTGCTCTTTATGCAACAAAATGAAGAAAACACATAAGCACAATCCAAATAACTGTGTTTCCTGACTGTACACAAACATGTCAGGCCTAGCACTGCTTCTTTGAATGTTAGCGGTCAGTTTCTAACATAGAACACTGTGAGCACCCTAGAGGGATCACAAACTATTTAAAGAAATACTACCTTATTCCTGGAAACTACAGTTATTAATTTATTTTCCTTATTGTTATTCTGATCCAATTAAAGTCCATGCATTTGAAGTAGATGGGATGATTGGCTGATTGGATTTAGGGAATTATGATTTGTTTGATCTGTGGTTTCCATATTTAGCTTTAGCATATGATCTTAATACATGGATCAGTATGTGGTCCTTGTCCGTGGTCCTCACAGGAGATCTGTAAGTTTGCACTCTGCTCCTTTCACTTTTAAAAGTGAAAAGTAAAATGAACACACTCCCAGGATTTTTTCCCTGATCTCTAAGCAGTTCTCTTGCTCCCTGTCATTTCCCAGGGAATCACTGCCTACGCACTCAGTAGCCCAATGTGTGTAATAATTTCTGTATTTCCCTTCAAAAGCGACCCAGATACTTTTCTCTTCTTGCTTGCCCAACTTAATCAAAAGGAGAAAGCAGCTTTGCTGAAAGTAATTAGCAGTGCTGCCTGTGGTTCTGTCACACCACACGTGTGCTACTGTTCCAGGTGTACTGAGGATTTGAAGAATAATAATAAGAAAAGCTCATTAATGTTTTATTTTTTACAAACTATTCAGCTACAACAAGTGCAAGGTCTAACGGGGCTAACTGTCATTGGCAATCCCTCACTAGATGAGGATGATCTCTTTCACAGGAGTTTATTTTATATGTGTCCTTTGGTGACTAAGGTGTTCAATCCTTGAGCCACATACTCATTGGCAGATGTTGCAGGTAGTATTGGAAAGCAGGATTGGGCCACAATTGGTGCATGACAGTTGTCTGTTCTTTCTTTTTTGTTTTTTTTCCTCTGGCCAAGGTGAAGCAATTTTCCTCAGAAGTGGTCATTCCTTCTCTGACAAGTCTTCACCATTTAGCCCTGTTTTAGACCTCTGTCTCCTAGCATGTGATGTTGATGCCACATCTCTTGATGTTTATCCTGAAAGTGTCTTTGAAGTTTCCTCTCACCTCTGGCAAGTTGGCCATGCAGCAATTGTTTTGTTAGGCATGTATCAGGCTCGAACACAGTGCCCGATTAACCTCAGCTGGTGCTGGATAATCAAGAACTTGACACTGAAGATGTTGGTCTTCGTGAAGGCACCAAGGTTAGCATGACTCTGACTGTACTAGAGAAAGTGCAGATGATTGTATTCCAGGTTTTTCAGGCATTTTCTGTAGGTCACCCAACTCTTCCAGTCATAAAGGAAAGTTGGGATTATCACCACTTTGTAAACTAAAAGCCTAATATGTGTTTTGATGTCATGGTTATTGAACACTTGGCGCAACAGTCTGCCAAAGAAAAGGCTGGCACAGTGAAGTCTGTGTTGCATTTCAATTTCTATGTTTGCCCTTTGTGGGAGATTCATAGATTTTAAGGTCAAAAGGACCAATATGATTATCTAGTCTGACCTCCTGCACAGTGCAGGCAACAGAACCTCCTGCCCATTCCTGCAATAGATACCTTACCTATGACAATGACCTATCACTGTAGTCCCCAAATCATAATTTTAAAACATCAAGATACAGAGAAACCACCAGCAAGTGACCCATGCCCCATGCTACAAAGAAGGGAAAACCCCCTAGGGTTCCTGCCACTCTGCCCTGGGAAAAATACTCTTCTGACCCCAAATATGGCAATCAGCTAATCCTTGAGCATGAGGGCAAGACTTTTTAAAGTTGAATTAAGCCAGTGTAGCCCTGGGGTAGCCCTAAATCGACTTAATTGTCTCCTTAATGTTTAGGAATTTTCCAGGTAGAATTGTCCCAGGGCGTATCCTGATGAGCCATTAAGGACATAAAGAATACAACCATTGTGTTCTTAATGGATCATCAGTTTACTCCCTGGGACCATATCACCTGGCAGATTCCTTAACATTAAGGAGACAATGGTTGTTCACACCCTCCCATCTAAGGCATTTGTCCAGAAGGACACAAGTTAAAGTATGGATATAACATCAAATTCTTAACTTCTAATCGAAATAGAATTCCTAGACATAAAATATATAATAATTCCCATCAAATTACTACCTTTCTATTGATACCAAACATGACATAGTTCCTATGGATTATAGCATTTATGAGATATCCATTGAAAATAATATCATAAATGCTTCCCTAAATCCAGACAGCATCACACACAGGGCTCTGCCCTGCCAGGGTCCCTGTATCCCTTTGTCCCATTGTACACAGGGGGTGCCCCCCCGCCACTGTGGACCTGCCCAAGGTCCCCCTAGCCCCACAAAATCGACCTAGAGCATCCAGTGTGGATGCTCTAGGTCGACTTTGTAAGTTCCCCTTTAAGTCGACTTTAATTTTAAGTGTAGAAACACTAAGTCGACTTAAAAGTGCAAGTGTAGACATAGCCACAGACTCTAAGGTCAGAAGGAGCCAATATGATCATCTAGTTCAGGGGTGGGGAAAATACGGCCCACGGGCCGGATCTGGCCCGCCTGAGGCCTCTGTCTGGCCTGCTGCCCCTGGGCTGCTCTCCCCTGCCCCCTTTCGCCCCACCCAGCCGGCCCTTCATAGCTTTGGTGCTGGAGCCAGGGCTGAAGCTGTACCACTCTGGGGCCAGTGCTGCACTCCCCCAGCTGGCGTTGCCCCAACCCTTCTGCCCCCACGGGCAGTGCTGCAACATCAGTCTGGGCTCAGCGCTGCCATTGTGTTGCCCCTTTCTGCAACACCGGGCAGTGCTGCACCGCTCCACTCCTGGGCTGGGGTTGGGGCTGGCACTGTGGCACTCTGGGGCCAGGGGTGGCGCTGCCACTGCACTGCCCACTTCTGCCCCCATGGCCAGCACTGCACAGTTCCGGGGCTGGAGCCAGTGCTGCCCGGCCCCTTACACCCCCCACCACAGGTTTTCCTTCATCCTTGGGCTGACTACACCCCCCCCCCCCAAAGCTCCCCTCATTTCTCCCTGGTGCCTTCCACTGGCAGTTGTTCCTCATCCTCCCGCTCCCCCCCTGCTCTCCACTCTGGCCTCAGGCTGACTCTCCCCCACCATCACCAGCCCCCCTCTAAATATTATTCCCCACCCCTCATCTACTCTGACCTCCTATACAATGCAGGCCACAAACCTCACTCACCCATTCCTGGAATAAACCTCTAACCTATGACTGATTTATTAACGTTCTCAAATCATGATTTAAAGACTTTAAGATACAGAGAATCCACCAGCAAAGTGAGTCATGCCCCCTGCTACAGAGGAAGGTGAAAAACCCCCAGAGCCCTAGCCAATCTTCCCTTGGGAAAATTTCTTCCCAACCCCAAATATGGTGATCAGTTGAACCAGAGGCATTGTTGCCCTTGGGCTCACAGGGCATGGGCCCCGTGTAAAATAGCCTGAGCCCCAGATCTATTTTCCCCAGCAGGCACATGATCAGACAGCCTGTTTGCAGGGAAGGCGGAGCTAAGCTGGGAACCAGCCGGCTGCAGCCTGTAGCTCAGTCACTAGCAGGGAGAGAAGAGGGAACTTTAAATCCCCTCTCCCCAGCTGCACCAGCTCAGCACTGCAGCTGACTCCCCTCCATCCTGTTTTATTTAGAAGCAGCTTCTTCTACACAGCACCAGTAAGTACTGTGTGTGTGGGGAACCTGAAGGTGGGGGGAGGGGTGTTGGGAGCAGGGGATCAATCCCCAGGTCAGTCTGGTGGGTCTGGGGAACAGGCTGGGGATCATCCCCTGCCCCATGGGTAGGTGACTTGGTGACCAGCCAGAGCAGCAGCAAGTTGTAGGTTGGGGCTTGTCCCCCCCTTCTCCAGGGTGGCAGGTGGGGACTGGTCACTTTCCCCCCCCCCCCGCCTCACCTGTACAGTGAGGTCAGTTGAGGGGTGCGTGGCCTGGGGATCATCCCCCAGCCAGGAGTGCCAATGATGACCTCATTTATGAATTCTGCAGACCATAAGGTACACCTAAAATTTATTCTGTGCTTTGAAATGTGGTTTTCTTGTTTGTTTGTTTGTTTGTTTGTTAAGCAGGTGGTGGAGAGTGACTGGAGGAAATGGAGTTGTGTTTTTAAACTACTTTCTTGTGTTTTGAGTTACTCACACCCTGGGATGGGCAGGAGGATGTAACAATTTAGGGTTGCCCTCTCTCCCACAGGTATTGGAAGGTGATTTTGGCCCCTGGTGCAGGACCTGTCCCCCCACCTCTGCCCCCCTCACCTCCTGTCTATTAATTAACCCTATCCCCTCAGTTCTGTCCCCAACCAAACCCCTTTAATTCAGGGCTCAGTTCAGTCCCCCAACCTCTATCAGCTGTCCCCCACCATGAAGCCACAGTACAGCTCCCCCATCCTCAGCTTTGATCCTCTTAGGGATCTTCACCCTCCCCAAATCTGAAGAGAGATGGGTTTCAAATGGAGTCCCCTTTCTCCCACTTCCCAGGCTGGCAGGGGAGCAAATGCCAGGGCCTGGGGAAAAATCCTAAGATTTGAGATTCTATTGGGAGATCATGAGTGAAGCTTATTTTTACCTGCTAGAAATCATGTTATTTTATGTTCTTCAGTTTTGGCCTGTGTCAAAAAAGCCACAGTGGACTAATGCTTGCTATTTATGCAGGCTTAAAGTAAAAGTTTCAAATGCAAAGACTAGCCTCTGTAAGCATTTTGCAACTGCAGATCATCATACCAATTACCTTAAGCAAAAGTCAACCCTGGTATAAGAGGCTCTAACACCCATGATTTTAATGACGCTTCTTGGACCAGATTTTTAAAAGTAGGGCCCCAGAAAAAAGCTCTTTCACACTTCCAAGTGTCTTGTTATCAAACTTTCCATCCCCTCCCTTTTTCCAGGTCTGATCTCTGAGGTTCTTTGTTCCCTTCTCCTTGTTAGGTGATTCTCTGTTATTTACATTATCTTTTGTCATGTATCCAATCTCATCAGCTTTCATGCTGTGAGAGAGAGACTCCACCCAGAGCTATATGAAATACTTGGGATGTTTCAGATCTATTGATCTATACACACATACATGTGATGCTGCAGGAAACATGATACCATAATAATGCAGAGCATGTTTATGAGCATTCAGAAAGGAACCTTGCTTGCATGGCACATTTTGCATCAAACCACACAATTACCTGGCAGGAGTGAAAGCAAAGTTATACAAATCATACCGCACTGTGCATCATATGACAGGGCGAGCTGGGGATCACAGCCCTTCTGCGCTCTCCCCTGGCCCAGGTAGCAAGTGTGAGGTGGGGTTCCCCCTCCCTCCAGACAGGGACCCCCTCTGGGCCTGGGTCCATCAGTCCAGCTGGGCATTGCCCCTCCTCCCTATGCAGTGAGGTCAGTTGGGGGATGAGTGGCCCAGGGATCATCCCCCAGCTGGGAGTGCCAGTGCTGGTCTTATTTATAAAGATGAAATCTGCAGACCAGCACCATATTGTGCACCTAAAATTTATTCTGTGCTTTGAAATTTGGTTTTCTTGTTTGTTTGTAATTAAGCAGTGGGTGGAGGGTGACTGGAGGAAATGGAGTTGTTTGAGTTCCCCCTGCCCATCCTAGGGCGTGAGTACGTGACAATTTAGGGTTGCCCTCTCTCCCACAGGTACTGGAAAAGGTGACTTTGGCCCCTGGTGCAGGATCTGTCCCCCCACCTCTGCCCCTCATCCCTTGCCCAGTAATAAACCCTGTCCCCTCAGTTTTGTCCCCATTACTGTCAGCCCAATAATGCTGCATTTTTAGTTTGGACTCTGCCTTTCCCATAAGAGCAGGCTTACTCCGTTTTGGCTGTTGTCCTTTCTGCTTTGTCTCCCCAGGAGAGGGATTGGGAGCCTGGAAGGAGCTGTGGGGTAAGAGTAGGGAACAGTGCAGCAGTGTTCTCTGCCTTTTCTTCAGTTCACTGTGTTGTCTTCTCTTTGGCTATTTGCAGGGGAGGCAAAAGGCTGGCAGCCTAGCTGGCTGGGTCTGCTAGTTTGGTGCAACACCACTCATGGCACCACACCCCAAGCAGTCTACCTGCTTCCTTGTGAATTCCCCAGCTTCCTCCACCTGGTTTGTATGCACCTGAAAGCTGGGACCTGGCCAGAGCCTTTTTCAATTTCCTGCCTTGCGGCATGCTCAGACATGTGGCCCAGGGCTGGAACAGCATGGGAAAATGCAGCTGCTGTGCTGCCTTTACTGGTGCCCACCATCTAGCTGCACTGCTCCCCTGCCACCCTTCCCCTTCTCCCCACTCCCCTGATCCACCACCCTCCTTCCCACTCCTGTTTGCTGAGGTCCATGGCTCCTGATATTCAGCCACGGGAACCTGGAGGAGATGGGGAATGTTGTGCCTTGTCAGACAGGGAGACACATTTTATGTGTCCTTCTGACATGGTCTGACTTTTTAAGAAAGATTGCTTCTGTTATAGTTCTTAATACAGATAAGTATGAAGGAGTTGTATTGCAACCCAGCATGGAGAGGAGCATGGGATGTGGGTTTGTTTCTGAGTGTGTGTGTGAGGTTGTGAACTGGGAAGGGGCCTAGTGGCTTGGCCAGGGGGTGGGACCTAGCTGGGGGAGGGGTCTGGGTGTGGTCTAGCTGGGGGGGGGGGCTAGCAGGGAGTGGGCTGGGGGGTCACAGCCCTGGATCTTTTTGCTATCCAGCAACGCCCCTGAGTTGAACCCTGAGCATGTGGGCAAGTCTCACCAGCCAGTCACCCTAAAAAGATTTCTTTGTAATAACTCAGGCTATGTCTAGACTTGTTAATTTAAGTTGACTTTGTTAAGTCGACTTAGCATGTCTACACTCAAAAATTAAGTTGACTTAAAGGGGACCCTGCCAAATCGACTTAGAGCATCCACATTGGATGCCTAAGTCAACTTGTCAGGGCTAGGTGGACCCAGGACTGGTCCACAGTGGCGGGGGGGGCACCCCTTGCCAAGTGCCAGGAGGCTCAGCATTTGCCCCATTGTACCTGGGTTCAATGGGGGCTGCGCAGGACAGGGACACTGGCAGGGCATAGGAGCCGGGTGGGCAGGGCTCTATCCTGCCCTGTGGGGGGGCACGCCAGGCTCTGACTGTGCCAGCCACCCTGGCAGGGAGGGCAGTGGGGGAGCCCTGGAGCCCTTTAAGTCGACTTAAAGTCAACTTAGGGCTAATCTGCGTCCACACTGGCTAAGTCGACTTAGCCAGTAAAGTCAACTTTATACTAGGTTTTATAATGTTGACTTTAATTTTCCTTAAGTCGATTTAAGGAAAATCTAGTATAGACACAGATTAAATTAAGTTGACTTACAAATTAAGTCAACTTAAGTTTGACTAAGTGTAGATGCACCCACAGAACCCACCCCATCTACCCTCCCTTCTTAGGCCACTGGCATATCTACCACCAGTAGTCAAAGATCAGTCAATTGACAAACTAGGCCGTACCATCATATCCCGCCCCCCAAATTTATCAAGCTCAGTTTTGAAGGCAGTTATGTTTTTTGCCCCCACACCTCCCCTTGGAAGGCTACTCCAGAACTTTACTCTTCTGATGGTTAGAAACCTGTGTCTAATGTCAAGACTAAATTTTCTGATGAACAGTTTGTATTCATTTGTTCTTGGGTCCACATTAATGCTGTATTCAAATAATTCCTCTCCCTCCCTGGTATTTATCCCTCTGATGTATTTATAGAGAGCAATCATATCTCCCCTCAACCTTCTTTTGATTAGACTAAACAAGCCAAGCTCTTTGGCTATGTCTATACTGGCACTTGACGAGGCTTAAGTCGACTTAAATTAAGCCACTTCCACACTAGGCTTTCATTAAGTCGACTTAAGAAATTCCTTAAGTCGACTTAAACTTTCATTAAGTCAACTTTGTTACTACCACTCATTAAGTCGACTTAACCCTTAAGTGTTAATTAAGTGGACATGGAGTTAGGTTGACTTAACAAAGTGGACAAAGTCAACTTAAAGCTAAGTCAACTTAGTCCACTTTATTAAGTCAACTTTAATAAGGTCGACTTTAAGTTGACTTAAAGTCGACCTTATTAAAGTTGACTTAACAAAGTCGACTTAACTTTTCTAGTGTAGACATAGCCTTTAAGTCTCCTCCTTTAAGTTTTCCATTCCACGGATCATCTTTGTAGCCCTTCCCTGCACCTGTTCCTGTTTGAATTCATTTTTCTTAGAGATGGGGGACCAGAACTGCATGCAATACTTCAGATGAGGTCTCACCAGTGCCTTGTATAATAGCACTAACACTTCCCTATCTTTACTCGAAATACCTCTTTTGATGTTTCCAAGACCACTTTAGCTTTTGTTATGGCCACATCACGTTGGTGGCTCATAGTCATCCTGTGATCAACCAGTACTTCCAGATCCTTCTCCTCCTCCGTCCCTTCCAACTGATGCGTCCCCAACTTATAAATGAGCTTGCAAGGCTCACTGGGCGTGCACTCAACCTTGCAAGACAGAAATTCCCGGTGTTGCATCTGGGGGCTGGGGTGCTCACTGGGGGACCATTCCATGAGTGGCTAGTGAGAGCACACTTCGACAACCTGAGAGACAATGCTGGAGGTTGGGAGTCAACAGGCCCAGGAGTAGGGGCTCACCCAGCAAGGCGTGGTATGTTGGGGTCCTGAGGTGGAGTATTGGGATGGCACAACACACACCAGTCCAGATTGCAGGAGGGGAATGTCACATATGTATTAATATCTGTACAGCATCATAGGATTTCCAGGACTGGGCTGTAGGATATAGTGTTGTTTTCTGTTAGCAAGAGACTGTTATCCTAGTGCTGAACTGTCTCCACCTGAGGGCTCATCCCACTGAACTAGAGCTGTTCAAATAATGAAAAAAATGGATTTGCAACTATACTCACAAATAAACAGACCAGATTTGCTTTGCTGCTGTTTGTGGGGTTACATTGTTTGCAAATGGCAAATAATATTCAGATGAACCCAGGAGATGCATGAAAAGGTGTGTAAATCCCCAAAGTTTCATGAATTTAAGCATAAAAGATTATTGATTCAAAACTGTACCAGAAAGTGGTTTAGTTGCTCTGCTATCTAGCACATTCCTTCTTCTCTTGTTTATAATGTTTCATTCAGTCAGAGAGAAAAAACAATATCATATGGTTTTGGTGACCAGTCATACAGCATAAATAGCAAATAGCATGTAACTGAAATTAATAGTTTGCAAAAACTCAGGAGTCTGAACATTGCTCAGGCAACATATTTAGCAAGTACATTCAGATAAGAAGGATGTTAGCAGAAATTAGGTTTGTGACCAGAACAAAGGGCTAAATTCACAATAAATATTATTGACAACAAATCAATGAACCATGCTGCCCAGATCTCCCTTTCTTCTCTCACTGACAGAATCAAAAGGCTGGACTGTTGGTAACAGAGCTAATCCCACAAATCTGTCTAATCCTGGCCATCAAATGGTCGACTGTCTGTGACCTGCACGCGTCATGCAGGATTGCTTCCTGTGGTACATGTTCTAATGCGGGGATCGGCAACCTTTGCCGGCCCATGTGCCAGCCTC
This sequence comes from Pelusios castaneus, assembly GCA_007922175.1. Lineage (NCBI taxonomy): Eukaryota > Metazoa > Chordata > Testudines > Pelomedusidae > Pelusios > Pelusios castaneus. Next base: position 1,581,786 of record ML686217.1, read on the forward strand.
ACCCCTCAACTGTCAACTGATGCCAGGGTGGGGCCACCAGGTGCCAGGAGAGGGGCCAGCATGGAAAAGAAGCCCTCCCCTGTTGGCTCCAATCCCCAATTGGGACACAGCTCTTGTGGCTCCTAGGCCCTCTTGGGGCAGGGGCAGTAGGGGGGAGGAGCTGTGGAACTGCAAGACTGGGAACTCTGCATGTCACTGTAAATAGGCGCGCATGCCAGCTCTGGCACATGTGCTTGGGGTTACCGACTCCTGTTCTAATGTTATTCAGTCTCATTGTAAATGTCCAGTATGATGGGGTTTCCCCTCTTCTCTAGCCTAAGAGATCTCATTGATTCTTTGAGCTAAACTTTCTATGACTAATGATTAAACCAACAGCACCCTGGACTGGGAATACAGGAAACATTTTCTCTATTCCTGGCTATGTCACTGGCCTATTGGATAACCTTGGGCAAGTCACTTTGACTTTCTGGGCTTCAGTTTCCCCCTCTATGGAAGAGGAATAAATATACTGACCTCCTATGTGAAATGCTGTCACATCTAGGGATGGCAAGTGCTACATAACAGCTAGGTGTTGTTATTTATACCAGTCTAGATGCTATGTTCCCATAACTTTTTTCCATGATTGCAGGATAACTCCCCTGAACTCCTTTATACCTCTAGTGAGGAGTCTGGCCACCCTCTGAGACTGATGCGGAGGGACCTCCACTGGTGGGTGGAGCCAGGGAAGCCATGCCCAGCACTGGAAACAGAGGAGAGGGGCAGGAGCAGGAACAGGAAGTATAAAGGGAAGATCGGAGCTCAGTGCAGTCCCAGCCACTGGAGGAGAAGGCTGTCTCTTGCCTCCTGTTGGTGGGAGAAGCCAGTGAGGACCCCGGTTCCCCTGAGAACTCACCCAACCCGCTTGAGCCATTGGACAGCCCAGACAGTGAAGGCTTGTATGGACTGCCACTGGTCACATACTCCAAGGAAGCGGATGACCATCCTTGGCCACAGGTACCTGGGCATAGGGGTAGAAGAAATAGCCCAGGGGTAGCCAACTTAGATCTAGCTGGGCCTGCGCTCAAGCGCCTGTCACTGAGTTATGGCTGGAGGCCTGCAGACCCCATGGCAGATGCTCTGTCACTGATGGCCCCCTAGCTTGGGATGTGGTTGAATCAGGAAGGCCCATGTCCCCCCCACCTCTCCCACCCCACCTCTGAGATGGCAGCCTCTCTTGCACCTCGGCCTGTGACTCCCTCCCTGGGCTATAGACTGCTCGCTTGTCCACCCTGCACGAGGGCCCAGGGCTATAGACTGCTTAAGTGCATCATCCCATTGGAGGGCTTGAGGCCATAGACTGTGGAATGCTAATCCCCTGCCTAAATCTTGACCGTCCAAGTGTAGTGTTAACAGGATATGGCCTCCCTCCAGGACTGACAGGGAGGGACAGGCCCCATCTTCTACACCACTCCTGAAACATTTGACGCTGACAGCCAGTGACTAAGGTCAGGGTCTCACAACCCATTTCCACTCCCAAGATGGCTTCCTAAGTGGCTGATTGTCTATGATGAAGGACCAGTCTCTCAGAATTCTGCTGTCATGCTCTCTCCTGGTGATGTCACCATCATGGGATGTCACTGTGGTATGTAAAGTTTCAGAGGCATTTCCACAGACCGGTGGTAGCGCCTGGTCTCTAGGAACATCTGCTTAGTGCTGACACCTTCTTTTAGAAAGAGTTTACAGTTTATTATTTCATGATTTAACTGTCTCTTGATATCAAGAGTTCTAGAGAGCCCAGCTGTACAATCATGAGGAATGACCACTCTCCTGAGTCCTGGAAGGAGGCTAATGCACCACTAGGTTAGGATGGAGGTCCAGCCTGGTGAGGGTGTGGACAAGTGTTTTCCAGAAGGCAAGGAGGAGAGCGTCAACCGTGTAGGCTCCCAGGACCTTTACAAAGGTTCTTTCCCCTCAGTGCCACTCCCAGCTATGTGACTGACAGTTTTCTCATTCCAGTTTTGGAAGCTGAATGCAACAGTGATTCTGTTTTAGGTTCACTAAAGTCTAAAACCCCAGGGGAATTAGCACAAAATCAAACTGCAGCCAGAGTGTTGCTCACTGCAGTCACCCTCTGAATGCTGTGCATCTCAGCTGCCAGCACAGTGAAAACACAGAAAGCTCCATGCTTGACCCATCACATTGATAAAGTCCTCCGTTCTCTCACGCAGAGGCAGAAAGACAAATGAGAAGAATAAATGAACAAAAGGCTCCAGCAAACTGGCTTCCCTGCAGCAGCCTGAGCGTGTGAAGGAAACAAGACTTGTTGAAGTCTGAACTGTATACCTGTGCTCAACAGACACAAAAAAGACACTCAGAGGCCTTCCTGATGGGAGAGCAGTGACAAATGAGCCAGTTCTTCTGGCACTAATACATGAGTGTGTTCTGGGCCCCGGGCTGCAGGCTTGGACAGGGCTGTTTGTGCTGTGTGAAATGGGTAGCCAGATCCACCACCAATGCCTGTAAAGATGAGATGGGCTGAGGAAGGACTTGGAAGGGAACTTTGCCAAGCCTGGCTGCTTGTGTGGGATGGGAGCTGGACCCTGCTTGACTGTGGGTGGGGAGGGATTGGGGAGCTGGGCCTTGTCTGGCTGTGTGGGGGAATTGGGCCATGCCTTGCTATGTGAGGTGGGAGGAAGCTGGGCCCTCCCTAGCTGTGGAGAGGAAAAGAGTAGCTGGACCCTGCCTGGCTGTGGGGGACTGGGAAGCTGGCTGCTCTGCTAGGTTGCATTTACACTTACAAGTTAGGTCGACTTAAGTAGGCTTAAGTCGACCTAAACTACTCTGCATCCACACTGGGCTTTCCTTAAGTTGACTTAAGCATTTCCATAAGTCGATTTAAGGAAAAGTTAAGTGGACTTAATAACACCTTGTTTTAGATCGACTTGACACTTAAATTGACCTTATTGGGTTGACTTAAGCTAGTATGGACGGGGATTAGTGCCTAAATCAACCTTATTAAGTTGTCTTAAATTGTTAAGTCAACTTAATAAGTTCGAAATGGGGCCATGTCTATGCTTGAAAAGTTAAATCGACTTTTGTTAAGTCAACTTAATAAGGTCCACTTTTAAAGTTGACTTAAAGTCGACCTTATTGTCGACTTCATAAAGTTGACCTAACTTTTCAAGTGTAAACATAGCCCTAGTGTCTCCATCTTCTTGTTGGTGTGAGAGAATGAGCAAATGGCAAGTACCAGATGGCTGCAGTCCCTGAGTTCCACCGAGCAAAGAGAGCCATAATCTCCCCTCTCAGGGTGAGATACAGACTCATAGACTTTAAGGTCAGAAGGGACCAGTACGATCATCTAGCCTGACCTCCTGCAAAATGCAGGCCTCAAGACCTCACCCACCCAGTCCAGCAATAGGCCACCAACCTATAACTGAGTTATTTACCTCCTTAAATCATGATTTAAGGACTTTAAGATACAGAGAATTCACCAGTGCTACAGAGGAAGGTGAAAACCCCCCAGACCCCAGGCCAATCAGCCCTGGGGAAAATTCCTTCCCGACCCCAAATATGACAATCAGTTAAACCCTGAGCACGTGGGCAAGTCTCAACAGCCAGTTACCCAAGAAACAATTCTCTGTAATAACTCAGAACCCACCCCATGTAATCTCGCCTCTTAGGCCTCTTGTATATCCACCATATGTAGCCAAAGATCAGTCAATTTCCAAAATAGGGTAATCATACCACCCCCTCCATAAATTTCTCAAACTCAGTTTTAAAAGCAGTTATGGTTTTTGCCCCCACAACTCCCCTTGGAAGGCTATTCCAGAACTTTACACCTCTAATGGTTAGAGACCTGCATCTAATTTCAAGCCTAAATTTCTTGATGGACAGTTAATAACCTTTTGTCCTGGTGTTCACATTGGTGCTGTACTCAAATAATTCCTCTCCCTCCCTGATATTAATCCTCTGATGTATTTATAGAGAGCAATCATATCCCCCCTCAACCTTCTTTTGGTTAGGTTAAACAAGCCAAGCTTCTTGAGTCTCCACTCATAGGGCAGGTTTTCCACTCCACAGACCATCCTTGTAGCCCTTCTCTGCACCTGTTCCAATTTGAATTCATTCTTTTTAAACATGGGGGACCAGAACTGCACACAATATTCCAGATGGGTCTCACCAGTGCCTTGTACATTGGCACTAACACCTCCATGTCTCTACTTGAAATACCTCTCCTGATACATACCTCTCCTTGAACCGCATTAGCTTTTTTCATGGCCACATCACATTAGCGGCTCATAGTCATCCTATGATCAACCAGTACTCCCAGATCCTTCTCTTCCTCCGTCCGTTCCAACTGATGCGTCCCCAACTTATAGGAAAAATGCTTGTTATTTGTCCCTAAATGCATGACCTTGCACTTCCCATTATTAAATTTCATTCTATTCCTGATACTCCAGTTTACAAGGTCATCCAGATCTTTTTGTATGGTATCCCGATCCTTCTCTGTATTTGCAATACCTCCCAACTTGGTGTCATCTGCAAACTTTATTAACAGATTCCCGCTTTTTGTGCCAAGGTCAGTAACAAAAAGGTTGAACAAGATGGGTCCCAAGACAGATCCCTGAGGGTCTCCACTGGTAACTTCCCCCCAGCTTGACAGTTCACCCTTCAGTATGACCCGCTGTAGTCTCCCTTTTAACCAGTTCCTTATCCACCTTGCTATGTTCATATTAATCCCCATCTTCTGTAATTTAACTAATAACTCCCTATGTGGAATGGTATCAAATGCCTTGCTGAAATCTAAGTAAATTAAATCCATCGCATTCCCTTTATCTAAAAAATCTGTTATCCTTTCAGAAAAGGAGATCAAGTTGGTCTGACACGATCTACCTTTTGTAAAGCCATGTTGAATTTTTTCCCTTCCTCAGAATGCAGGCTTCAGATTGTTCCTGCACCTTTGACGTGAAGTGATTCTAAGCCTCTTCTACATTTACATTCCTGAGTTCTTCTATCCAGTCCATTTCCCCAACTAATTCCCTTAATTTTCTAAAGTTAGCCTTTTTAAAGTCAAAGATCCTGGTCGCTGATTTATTTTTGTTTATCCTTCCAAATAGTTTGGACTGAATTAGCTCATGGTCACTTGAACCTAAGTTGTCCCCTACAACCAGTTCATCTATGAGGTCCTCGTTACTCACCAGTACCAAATCTAAGATGGTATCCCCTCTCATTGGTTCGGTAACTATTTGGAGAAGGAATTCATCAGCTATCATATCCAGGAAAAACTGGGCCCTCTTATTACTACTAGCACACGTCCTCCAGTCTATATCTGGGAAGTTAAAGTCTCCCATAATCACACAGTTCCCAGTAGTATTAACTTCCTTAAAGGCCTTAAAGAGGTCCCTATCCATGTCTAAATCAGATCCCGGCAGTCTGTAACACACTCCAAGCACCACTCCAGGAGAAACTTTAGTAGCTTTTTTCCCTAACATGATTTTTACCCAGATTGATTCCATCTTGTTAATTCCATCACTTTGAATTTCCCTGCAGTCTACCTCCTCATTGACATACAATGCTACTCCCCCACCTTTGCCTTTATATCTGTCTTTCCTAAATAACACATAGCCTTCAATACCTGTACACCAGTCATGACTACTATTCCACCATGTTTCAGTTATCCCTATAATATCTGGTCTCACTTCCTCTACTAGTAGCTCCAGTTCCTCCACTTTGTTACCCAGGCTTCTCGCATTAGTATATAAACATTTTAGTTTATGCTGCTTGGCCTCACTCATATTCTTTGCCTGTTTTGGCACAGTCATTCCACAGACAATATCACTCACTAGACTGGCATTTACACTACTCCTCCTCATAACCCTCATGCTGCTCCCTATTTCTGTGTCCTTTCTTATTTCATTTTCCTCCTTCTCAACACTAATATCAGGCGCGGAGATTATTCAGTCAACTCCCAGCCATCTCCCCCGACTCCCTAGTTTAAAGCTCTCTTGATCAGTTGTGCTAATCTCCCTCCCAGAAGTCTGTTTCCCTCCCTACTCAGGTGCAGTCCATCCCAGGAGAACAGTCTTCTGTCTATGAATGCCTCCCAGTGACCATACATGCCAAAGCCCTCCTTATAGCATCACTGCCTAAGCCATCTGTTTATCAACAGGGTCTTCTCACACCTTTATTGTCCTCCTCTAGGGACAGGCAGAATCCCACTAAAGATCACCTGAGCTTCTATTTCCTTGAGAGTCCTCCCCAGCCTGGCATAGTCACCTTTGATACGTTCCAGTGAGAATCTACCTACATCATTTGAAGGACAGTCAGAGGATTCTTTCCAGCTCCCGTTAAGATCCTCTTCAGGCTCAGATCAACGTCCCGTATCTTTGCACCCGGCAAGCAGCATACCTTTCTGTTCTCGGGATCAGTTCTGGTCATAGGCCTGTCTGTCCATCCCAACAGGGAGTCCCCAATCACATACACTTGCCTTTTTCTGGCACCAGTGCTATTCACTAGCCTATGCCCACTTCGTTCCAGTCGCAAGTCCTCAGTCCTTCCTGTTTTTCTCTGCAATTGTTTGCATCTGCTCCGAGTCCTTCTAGGTCTCTTACTGGGAGGAATCTCCATTGGCTCATCCCCTCTTTGGATAGGACTAGCTGCTCTTCTCTTTTTCCTTGCACTCCCAACATCAGTCACTACATGCTCTGCTCCTTCATTTGCTAACCCAGAAAACCTGTTTCTGAGCTCTATTTCTCCTTCGCTAGCCTGTCTTTTCCTCTGCTGCCTTCTCACAGTCACATGCTTCCACCGGCCACTTTCATCTCCTGGTATTCTGCAATCACAGTCTGATGGTCCTGCTTCCATCTGCAGGTCTGGTGTTTCTCTTAAAACCTCCTCACCTGTCTGCTCCATCAGTTGTTCAAAACCCCTTCTAAGCTCAATGAGAGTTTCCACCTGCATCTCTAACTCCCGAATTTTCTCCTCCATCAACCCAATGAGGTGGCACTTCATGCACATATAGGTCCTTGGAAGCAATCCCTCCAAGATCAAGTACATCCCGCAGCTTCCACCTCCTGTCATTTTTGCTGTTGCTTCCCCGGCTTGAGTGTCTACTATGGTTGCCTCTGTATCTGCCATAGTGCTTCTCCTATTCCCAGGCTGCACAAAATAAACCCCAACACCACAAGAAAAGCAATACCAGAAACCCACCCTCTCCCAAAACTCCCCCTCCCAACTCCCACTCAAACTCCCCTGTTGACTGCCCCTGTCTGCTAGAGTGGCTGCCTTTATAGCTCCCTCAGCAGGAAAGCTCCACCCCTAACTGGGGTCAGCTGATCTCTCTCCACCACTCAGCCACTGCAAACTGAACAAGAGAGAAAAAAAAAAAGGAAGGAAAGGAAAAAAGAAAAAAACAACAAAAATACAAATAACAAGCAGACATCTCCCCCACTCGTGGAGCACCAGGTGCTAATACAGCCATTACTATGGACTCTGTTAGGGAGTGGCCAGACAGTCCATTTATTTCAAGGAATGGCCTGTGGCAAGTGCTGTCCTTGCAGATTAGTAAAGAAGTCACCTGAAATCAATGAAGTAGGCTTAGCCCATCAGCTGTGTGTGAAGGAATGTAAGTAAGGGAAATATTGCATTTTGTGCATTTTGTGTCATAGGAAATCTTTCAGTGTACTTTGTACTTACTGCCAGATGGCCAGTTTTATGGCCTCAAGATCATAACAGATGTCCCAGGTTTTGTACCTCAGAGATGGCAAACTTAGGTCGAGGAGCTAAGATACAGTGAAACAACAGAGTCCTGTGGCACTTTTAAAGACTAACAGATTTATTTTTTAACATGAGCTTTCGTGGGAGAAAATCCCACTTCATCAGACCCTTTCCCATCTTCAAAGCATCTGACGAAGTGGGATTTTCTCCCACGAAAGCTCATGTGATAAATAAATCTGTTAGTCTTTAAAAGTGCCACAGGACCCTGCTGTTTTCTGCAATAGACTAACACGGCTACCCCCTTGGAACTTAAGATACAGTGGTGGCCCAAATATGAACCATTAGGATTGCATTGACACCTGTATGTCCCAAAACTCATCAGTCCCTCCTGTCAGCCCAACATAAGTTTTGAGTCTTCCGCCTCAAATTCATAGACTCATAGGCTATGTCTACACTAGGGAATTAAGGTCGACTTAAAAAAGTCAACTTTAATAAGTCGACTTTAAATCGACCTTATTAAGTCGACTTAGAGAGTCCACACTGGACTCTCTAAGTCTACTTAAATAGGGGCTTACTAAGTCGATTGAGAGAGTCTACACTGGACTCTCTAAGTCGACTTGTTTGGTCCAGGGAGAGCCAACCCATATGGGGCTGGCTCTCCCTGGACCAGCAAACCCCTGAACAGTCCGGGGGAGAAGGGAGCAAGGAGCTCCCTTCTGCTACGGACCACTGAGCTCCCTTCTGCTTGGGACTTCTCAGGTCCTGGGCAGAAGGGAACCCTCCTAGCCTGGACCACTCGGGTCCTGGGGAGAACTTCCCCAGGACCCAAGTGGTCCGGGCCAGGAGGAAATGCCGAAGACCCGTGCTCCAGCTGCCGGTTGCTGAGCAGCTGGAGCACGGGCTCGGACCCGCGCTCCAGCTGCTCGGCAGTGGGCAGCTGGAGCCGGGATCCCTGCCAGAAGGCTCTCCCTCCTCGTCGGGACCTCAGGGTCCCGGCTAGGAAGGAGCGTGGGGAGCATGGGGCTTCTTTCTCCCCAAGGTCTCCCGGGTCCTGGGGAGAAGGAAGCGAGCCCCGCGGTCCCTTCTTGCCAGGAACTGAGTAGTCCCAGCAAGAAGGGACCCATGCCCTAAGTCGACAAAGTCAACTTTGGGCTACCCCACATCTACACTGGCTTAAGTCGACTTAAATATTCGCCTTAAGCCTCAAAGTCGAGTTTATAACAGGTGTTATAAAGTCGACTTTGAATTTCCTTAAGTCGACTTAAGCAGCTGCTTAAGTCGACTTAAGGAAACTAGTGTAGACGCAGAGTAATTAAGTCGACTTAAGCAAGCTTAAGTCGACTTAATTTACCAGTGTAGATGCAGCCATAGACTTTAAGGTCAGAAGGGAACAGTACGATCATCTAGTCTGACCTCCTCCACAATGCAGGCCTCAAGACTTCTACCACCCATTCCAGCAATAGGCCACCTCCTATTTACCTCCTTAAATCACGATTTAAGGACTTTAAGATACAGAGAATTCACCGGTAGGTGAGCCATGCCCTGTGCTAAAGAGAGAGGCGAAAACCTCCCAGAGCCCAGGCCAATCAGCCCTGGGGGAAAATTCCTTCCCAAATATGGCGATCCCACCTCAACCTTCTTTTGGTTAGGCTAATCAAGCCAAGCTTCTTGAGTCTCCACTCATAAGGCAGGTTTTCCACTCCACAGACCATCCTTGTAGCCCTTCTCTGCACCTGTTCCAATTTGAATTCATTCTTTTTAAACATGGGGGACCAGAACTGCACACAATATTCCAGATGAGGTCTCACCAGTGCCTTGTACAGTGGCACTAACACCTCCCTGTCTTTACTTGAAATGCTTTTCCTGATACATCCTAGAACCACATTGGTGGCTCATAGTCATTCTATGGTCAACCAGTACTCCCAGATCCTTCTCCTCCTCAGTCCGTTCCAACTGATGCATCCACAACTTATAGGAAAAATGTTTGTTGTTATTTGTCCCTAAATGCATGACCTTGCACTTCCCATTATTGAATTTCATCCTATTCCTGATACTCCAGTTTAAAAGTTGCTCTTTTCCCAGTATCTCCTAGTATCCAGGTGCCAATAACTGAACACAAGCTGCAGCCTCATCATTATTAGAAGTCCATTATTCCTGATTCCTTAATGTGCAGTCACTGCAATGTTAATTAAATTCCAGTCTTGTGTACTGAAGGTCAAATTCCCCTAACCTGGCAAGCTAGAACACACAGCATCTACATCTTTGACACAAGGGATGTCCATTCATCACACTATTCAAAACCCAGCTGTATATTCACTTTGCTCAGGTCTCATTTTTAATGTGGTAAACTGATGGTTTCTTTTTCATGATTCCTGACTGTTTTTATGCAGCTTTCTGAGATGTCTGGGATGTAATGTAAGCTCGTGACCACAATACAGTCACACTTCAGTGTGTCGGGAAAATAAGTCTAAAAGCAGACATAGAATCAAAAAGCCTCCAGCCAGCCTCCAATGCCCACAGCTGCACTCGAGATCAATCAATGCCACAAAATATTGAATATCCCAAATCAGTGAGCTCAGCTAAAAGTTTCCAGTTCATTATTTGAACTCAAGCTTAGCCTCATTGCACTGGTAGAACAAAAAGTTGTCTGATAATGAGAGGTGCTGGATAATAGCAAGGAGAAGAGAATTATCCACACAACACAAGGTATTACTTTGGGGATCCTTGGGAGTGCATCAGGGAACTGGAGGATTTGGGAATTACAGAATGTGAAAATCTTCTTGAAATAAGGAAATAGAGCAACAGCCTACAGGAAGGAAAAAGGTTATTTATGAGGGAGATTGGGAATATAGGCCACACTTACAGAATAAGGGACTCTATCCTCGGAAGCAGTGATTCTGTAAAAGATTTAATCAGCTGAACATGAGCTCCCAGTGCAACACTGTGGCCAAAAGAGCTAATGTGATCACGGGATGCATAAGCAGGTAGCTGAGTAGGAATAGAAAGGGTATTTTACCTCTGTATTTGGCACTGCTAAAATACTCTTTATACTTTTGGTGTCCACAGTTCAAGAAAATTGTTGACAAATTGGTAAAGGTTCAGAGAAAAGCCACAGGAATTAGAAAACCTGGATTAGAGGATTAGAAAACCTGCTTTATAATGATTGATTCAAAGAGCTCCATCTATTTAGCTTAACAAAAAGAAGATTCCAGGGTGACTTGATTAAAGTCTATAAGTACCCACACCAGGAACAAACATTTAATAATACACTCTTCAGTCTAGCAGAGAAAGGTCTAACATGATCCAGAGGCTGGAAGTTGAAGCTAGAGAAATTCAGACTGTAAATAAGGCATACATTTTTAACAACATAATTAATCACAAGAATATTTTATCAACAGTTGCAGTGTATTCTCTATCACAGGCTATTTTAAAATCAAGATAAGATGTTTTTTCTAAAATGTCTGCTTTAGGAATTAGTTTTGGGGAAGTTCTCTGGTCTGTGTCATATAGGAGGTCAGACTAGACAATCACAACGGACTTGGAATTAATGAATCTACGTTCGAAATTTCCCATACTTCCAGTTGGAGTTTTCTCAAAGTTTCAGTGAAAGCAGTTTAGCTATTTCTGAGAATGAGGTTAGGAGAAACAGATAGTGTTGCCAACATCAACAACTAAAAATGAAGCTTTCTACTTCTGCTGTGTTTTGGAGAATGGATCTGATGTTTGGCAAGAGAGTTAGCACTGGCATCCCAGTGAAAATCCACCCAGACTTGCCTGAGTTATAAACCTCTGGAAATTGCATTGTCACATGCTCAGCAGAGCTTCTCAGAGGCTGGCTGGTCAAATCTTCAAACATTTAATCTGCTCTGATTATGCCTGAACCACACAGGGTGCATCTACACTTGTAAATTAAGTCGACTTAAGCCTGCTTAAGTCGACTTAATTTACTCTGCATCTACACTACAATTTCTTTAAGTCGACTTAAGCTGCTGCTAGTCCTATACCTAGTCGCTAGAAGGCCACCTACATGGCAGGCACAGAGCTAGTGCTCCAGACAGTGGAAGGCTGCTGCAACTCCCACCATCTATGGCCGTGGGAAAGCTGTGCTGGGCTGGAAGCTGTAACACAGGGATTGCGAGATTGGATCAGATCCTGTGTCTATCTAGTCAGGGTGGCTGATCCCTGAGTCATCTGATAGAGGAAATGGAAGGCAAAAGTTGATCTGCTGGGTCTCTGGCCATTTTCAGTGGCTTAAGCAGGGGGAGCTTGATGGAACGCAGGGAGAGGAACCCTGCCTACCTGAATACAGAAAACCCCAGTGAGGGGGGGCTGGTCCAGTGAGGTAGCTGTTACGGTTCCATATGGGAAATTATTAGTGAAAAGAGAAGCTGGGGATTAATAAAAGAATTGAAGGATGGGTTTACTGAAAGGTGAACTATCAGGCTGGTGACAGGTTACTAATGGAGTTCCTTAGGAATCAGTCTTTGGACAAATTTTATTTAACATTTTCTTTAATGACCTAGGCACTCAGGCTATGTCTACACTTGTTAATTTAGGTCAAATTTAGCTAAGTCGACTTAACATGTCCACACCTAAATTTTAAGTCGACTTAGGGGGGAACTTACAAAGTCGACCTAGAGCGTCCACACTGGACGCCTAGGTTGACTTGTAGGGGCTAAGTGGACCTGGGAGAGGTCCATGGTGGCAGGGGGGACACCCCTTGCCAATTGCCAGGGGGCTCAGCCTTTGCCCCATTGTACCTGGGTACAGTGGGGCAAAAGGGGACAGGGACCCTGGCATGGCATAGGGGCAGGGTGGGGGGCATGCCAGGCTCCCCCTGTGCCACCCCCCTGGCAGGGAGGGCATTGGGGGAGTCCTGGAGAGCCCTAAGTCGACTTTAAACTAGGTTTAACAAAGTCGACTTAATTTTCTGTAAATTGACTTAAGCAGCTTGCTTAAGTCGACTTAAGGAAAGTGTAGTGTAGAGACAGAGTAAATTAAGTCGACTTAAGCAGGCTTAAGTCGACTTAATTTACAAGTGTAGACGCACCCAAAGAGTGGGAAATGTATTACTATAATTTGCTGATGACACAAACTTGGGAGGTATTGCCAATAGACAGGAGGACCAGAATATTATATAACATTTGGAGGACCTTGAAAACTGGAACACTAGAAATGGGATGATCATTAATAAACTGCAAGGTCATGCATTTAGAAACTAAGGTCAAGAATTTTTGCTACAAGCTGAGAATGTATCAGTTAGAAGGAACAGAGGACAAGAAAGACCTGGACATGTTGGTCAGTCACAGGATAACTATGAGCCACCAAAGTGATGTGGTTGTAAAAAAGCCTAAATCAGTCCTATGATGCATCAGGCAAAGTATTTTCAGTAGATAAAGGCAAGTGTTACAGCCACCATGCACAGCACTGATGAGACCTCAGCTGGAATACTGTGCGTAGTTTTGGTCTCTCATGTTTAAGCAAGATGAATTCAAACTGGGACAAGTGCAGAGAAGGGCTACAAGGATGATGAAAGGAATGGAAAACTTAAGTGCCACAGGACTCTGTTGTCTTTCTACAATAGACTAACATGGCTACCCCTTTGGAATTCTCTTATGAGAAGAGACTCAAAGAGCTGGGCTTGATTAGCCTAACTAAATGAAGGTTGAGGAACATACGATTTCTCTGTATAAACACATCAGACGGATAAATTGCAGGGTTGGAGAGTAATTATTTAAGTTAAGGGCCAATGTTGGCAAAAGAGCTAGGCTTGGGTCTTGCGCAGGGCACAGCTGGAGGTCAGCAGCAGGAGAGGGGACAGGAAGACCTGGACCCATGTTACTCCACCAGGTTCAAGTCCAGGACCCTGTCAGTGGTGGAGTCTTCCATCACTGAGTCAGAGGAATCCCAGCTGAAACACACTGACCTAATATCAGGGCAAAACACAACCCGACTATTGTCTGAGTTCCCTGGACTACTTCCTACACTCTTTCCCTGGGATTCCTGAACTTCAGGGTCATTGTCTGTCTCCCCAGGATAGACAGCGAGTGGCAATCCCAACAGACCCTTGGCATCCCAGTGGCAGGCAACCCCAGTAGCTTCTCTGGGTCTTTAGCGCTGCAGCAGTCAGGCTTTAGCACCAGTGATGGGGAGAGACAACCTCCTCCTCCAGCCAGAGGCGGCTTTTGGGGTGGGCGAAGCAGGCACTCACCTAGGGCATCCAAGCAGCCAGGGCCCCTTTGCCTACCCCAAAAGCTGTGTCTGCTTCCTGCCCTAAAGAACACACAGCGGGGGGCTAGGACCAGGGCCAGCAGTGTGGAGGGGTTATGGGGGGGCAAGGCCCAGGGCCAATCAGTCTGTGGGGGCCCCAGCACTTGTGGGGGGGAGGGCAGGGGAGACAAGGCAGGCTGGCCCAGAGGCCTGTCTCAGCACTTCCGCCCTGCCCCTTGCCTTTGGGAGTAGACAGGGGTTGGGGGGTCCCTGGTGGGGTGGAGGGGGCTGGCCATTGGAAGCTGGAGCCTGGGGATGGAGTATCGGGGCTGCGAGGGAGGGCACTGTCAGGGAGCTATGGGGGCCCACAATGGAACGCTGCCTAGGGTCCCAGATAGGCTAAGGCCGCCTCTGCCTCCGGCAGCTCCAGCTCAACTGAGCTAGAGGGCTTGCCTTTCATAATTCCCTTTCCTGTCCCACCCTTCTGATTCTGGTTGGGTGAGTGCAGGAGTCCTGGCTACACCCACCAGGAGTTTTCTCCCTGTCCGTCTCCAATGGAGGCCACACCACACCCCCTTACTACAGAGCCTATGATTCCCCAGGAAAGGATGAAATAGCTGCTAGAGTGAGGTGCTTTGCATTGGGGCAGTTGTTTTCTGCATGTTCTGTACTCTGTGTATTTCTCATTTCTAGTAAGTAAAAGACAATGACTTTAAAAATCCTATGCAAAGTGTTCATGTATTTCTGTATACAGACTAACCCGGCTACCCCTCTGGAACATGTATTTCATGTGTTACACCTACTCCATGGCCTCTTAAAGAAGGGTACTTAAAGGGTACTTAAAGAAGGCTCATATTGTAAGCAGGATTGTGGGAGGATGTTTTTTTAAGCTCTGGTGGATCTGAGAGGTTAATACTGATTCCAGGGCTTGGGCGGTGGGCATCTGTTGCAGCTCTCAGGAGGGCCTGTCCCTGAGATTGTGCTCAGGGAGCCGAGACAGGGGGAGTACCTCAGCTTTGTTCAGGCTCTGGAGACTGAAAGCACCCAGAGATTGAGCAGCTGATGCTAGACTGGATTTCCTCTGCTAATACCCCTTCCACTGCAGCCCAGCCAGCAAGCAAGGTGAGACTGAACACACGCATAGTTCAGTGGGATGGGCGAATCACTGAGCAAGCATCCTGAAGAGGTCAGTAGGCACACATACATGATGAGTGTGCATGGATCACGACATACACAGAGGTGAAGAGGTGAGTGGACACCATGCTTGAATCCACAGCCTGTGTGCAGGGGGTGGAGTCTAGAGGCTTCATTGGCTGTTGACTTGTATTATAAATGCAGCACCATGTGCTATAGTTCTTATGCCCCGCTGACTAGACCACATTGTGAGCAATGTCCTCTTTTTGTCAATTTATTTGCGGAAAGATGTTTTTGCATTGGAGAGAGTGCAGAGCAGGTCCACGCAGATGATAAAGGCATGAGAGGATTTCCATGTGAGGAGAGATTAACCAAACTGGGATTATTTTGTTCTGTGAGAAGATGATTAAGAGGTGACATGACTGAAGTATTTAAACTAGCTCAGGGTTATTATCAAATTAAGCTCCATTGGAGATTGGTGGGAAGCCATCATTCAAAGTGAATCTGAGGGCTTCGAACTGGGAGGGCTCTGCAGCTGTTTCTCCTGGAGCACAGATCAAGGTCCCAATGCTCTGACTGCTGCCAAGGGTGCAGTATCACTGCTGGAGAAGGCAAATGTGCCTTGATGCACCTGGTTTTAGTAGGTGAGGTCGTGGATGAACTGAAGAGCTTCAGGCAACATGACCCACCTCCATGCCCTTCATGGCTGCTGAAAGCCAGGGGAAGAATTGAGCCCGTAGCTAGGACCAATGCCCCACTGGTGGAGAGCATGGCACCAACCAACCGTTAAGCTTGGGATGTTAAATTCCACACTGAAGGAGGCTTCCTGACTCCTGGATGTGGGTTCCAGCCTGGGTTGGGGTGTACAGTGGATGGTGACCTTCTCCTTGTAATCAAGCCAAGCAAGAGAGGTAAGAATAAGGGCCAAGTGGGCATGAGAGCTAGACGGATGTAAACAGCAGGGCCCTGGCAGACACTGGGGAGATTAGGGGCCAATTTCCCCCAGAATGCAATTCTCCTGGCATACCTGCAGTTCTGGGCTGGGGTGAATTTGTTCCATTATTTACACATACACGCAAACTTCTTTCTTTGTTTTTATTATAACATCTTGCATTAAGCTGCATCAAATGGTCACTCATCTGCTTCCTGCACCCAGACTCCTGACACCCTCCTCTTTTCCCCCACATGACACGATATCTCCCCCTGGACTCCACGCTACAACTCTGGAGAATATTTTCTCCTCCATTTTCAGGGTCTGTTTCCTTTCACTTTAGTTTCTCCTTCTCCCGCTCACCCTCTCCCCCCGCTGACTTCTCTCCACTGCTTACCTACTCTCTGCTGCTTTTGCACACTCTGTTCTATTGAGTGTGTCATCTGCTCCTTTACAGAGCCCGAACAGATACATTTTTGAACACTTCTGCCTTTCCTCATCATTAGTAACAACTTTGTAATTGGACCCATACTATTGCTAGGACTTCTTTCATTCCTAAGGTATTTACTGTTGTTAGCTCTGCCAGCCCTGGATTTTTCCCTGCCTTCCCTCATCTATTTTCTGCACTTCATAATGTTTACATTATATTGATTGCATTTATTTCCCCCATCTGCCATTTGTTACATATTGTTTTTTAATTTCTAATTGCTGTCTTCATTTTCCCACCGAACCAGGAGGAGTTAGCCAAAGTTGTCCTCTTTCTCAATTGTGCAGTCATGGCTTTTGACAATCTAGCAAGCTCTTCTTAAAGACCTCCCAATTCTGAGTCATAGTTTTCTGTCCTTCCACATCGGGAGCCCCATCCTTGACTTTTGCCTCCCCAGCCCTGCCACCAGCCTCACTGGGGCCTCCTCAGCCCCCCCACAGCCACCTGGCCCCACCGCCAGTCTTGCTGGAGTCTTCCCAGCCCCGCTGTGGCCCCCGCCACACACCCAACCCTCTCCCCCACCAGGGCTCCCAGCACCACCACCAGCTCCACTGCTCTCCAGCCCCCATACCAGGTCCCCAGTCCTGCCGCCAGCCCTGCCTATCCCCCCATGAGGGCCCCCGCCCCTGCTGTGGGCCCCCACCAGCTCCTCAGCCCCATCGCCGGAAGGGAGTTGGCAGTCATAGGTGGTCTTGGCTGGTGGAACCTGTGGAAGCCAGGTGCGTTGGGAGGCTTCTCCCCCTGTGAGGCCCTGGGCAGCTGCCTGCACTGCCCACCCTTTATGACTGCCTATGGTTAGAGCAAATGGGACCCTGGGGAGGACCTGGTGCAGCGAGATATCACCAGTCCAGAGGCCATGCAGGCCAGACTGGGAGAGGCCATGAACCCAACAATGGGTGATGCTGGGGAGAAGGGCTAAGCCCCCTAATGCCTGGGGATGTGTGGCCACTGTCAGAACCAATGTACAACTTGCAGCCTCCGTACAGCACAGCCAGTCCTGGGCAGGGGCCTGGGATGTGTGAGACGGAGGCTGTGAATGTCTCTCACACCCACAGATGCTGTGTGTGTCACCATGTCCGTGGGTTAGGGTTACTTGCTTCCTTTAACCTTTCCCATTTTTAGTTAGTTACTGTTTAATAAATTGTATTTGCTTTGAACTGTATGCAATGATCAGTGGGTCAGGGAAGTGCCCAATGTGAAGGGAGACACCCTAGCCCCTTCCCTAAATGGACCATGACAAGATTGGGAATCAAGCCCCCTAAGAATCCTGGGCCAGCCTTGTTGGGGTTACAAGGACCTTGCTACAAGGAGAGGGAAGGGAGCCCTCGAGTACAGGATGGCATGTGGGTAAAGGGCATGGGAACAAGGACTCAGAACCTTTTGCTAGCCAACTCCACCAGGGTCGTGTATGAGCTAGGAAAGTTCCCCGTATTTCCCTGGTTGTACTAGCATTGTGCTGGGTGAACAAGAAAAGGGCCAAATCAGTGAACCAAAACTGGTATGCTGGGAACTAAGTTAACTGGTGAATGAAAGGATGAGGGGACAGGCTATGCCACCTCCACTCCCATTGCAGGTCCTTAAAGAAAGAGGCTTTGCTGAGAACAGCTGGTTACTGGACTGAGCTTCACCCTAACCCCCATCTCCTAGGATCCCAGGCCTCATCATATTGATCCTGACATCTGGCCTGACCACACTGGGCCAAAGAGAGGGACGCAGATGCCATCAACATCTCCATTGGCTGAAACCTGAACATCACCTGCAAGGTAAGACTCTCTCCTTCTCTGCTCCTCTTCTTTACCTTCCCTACCTGATTTCCTCTCTCTCCCCTTTTGTCTTCTATCTAAAGCGAACCTGACTTAGCTGGCCATGATGGCATATTTTGCAGCACTGCTGTGAGCCTCTGACCAGAGAGGCAATGCACTGAACAGCTCAGTGTTGGTACGAGTTTGCCAGATGTCAGAGTGCAGTTTGCTTAACTCCCCTGGGGATGGGCCTCTTTGGCCAGAGAGAACCCCTATGCCAGTGATCATGGCGCCTCCCCCTTACACAGGGAGTCCTGGCCAGCACATGTGAATAGCTGGCCATGGCCAGGAGCCACCAGGAAGGACCTAGCAAGCCCATGGCAAGTGGGTTCTGCTGCACTTCACCCTGACCTACCTCCCTTCCCTCTAAGTCTAAAACACCAGTGTAGCCCTTCCAGATGGGGGGTTCACCTCTCCATGGGCCCCAGGATGCAGCCACAAGAGCTGCTGGGAGAGTCAGTACTGGGGCCAGGAAGGCAGGCATGGGGGGGGGGGAGGGCAGCAGAAGCCTTGTCTCCAGCTTCCCCACAGAGAGTGACATAGGCAGCCCCTGAGCCCACCCAGGCCCTGACACCTGTACCAGGTGCAGGCAGAGCTGGGGAACTGCCGTTCCCACACGCATAGCCTTTTGGGGCAACTCAGCTCCCTGAACCCATGATGTCAGAGCACTAGCTCGATGGCTCCTCGTGGCATGTTCCCAGCTGGGCCATGTCTGAATACACTAATGTTGGTAGCTGTACGCAGCCCCTCCCTGCAGCCCATGATGATACTGACGGGGCGGGCTAGTGGCTCTGAACGGATGTACTCAGGGACCTCTTAATGGAGGCCACTGATAGGTTGGTGTTAGAGCCCTTCTGTCACTTCCACACTCCACTGCAGGGCCTGCACAAGGAGACATGCAAGGCAAGGCCATGGAGCCAGCCCGGACAACATCCAGTCCTCTCTGTGTTTTCTGGAGCGCAGTGAATGGGCAGCCAGGCAGACAGAGGTTCTGGCACAAGTGCTGGACCTGGAGCTGTACAGAGCTCTGCCAACAGATGTGACACAAACCTGTCTGCACCTACTCAGGCATGAGCTGACAGACCAATGCGGGAGAGGGTGGGGCATGCTAACAGATAGCGTGGGGGTGGGGTGTGCTGACAGACAGACAGAGGGGGTGGGATATGCTGACAGACAGACAGAGGGGCGGGTTGTCATGACAGATGGACAGAGAGCGAGGGTGTGCAACAGACCACAGAGGGGACAGGGTGATTGACAGGCAACAGAAGGATGTGCTGACAAAGGGTGTGGGGGTGGGGTGTGCTGGCAGACAGACAGATAGATGAGGCGGAGTGGGCTGACAGACAGTCAGAAGGAGGGTACTGGTGCAGGGGGAGGGTCTGAAGTCACATTGGCGGGGTCATGGAGACGCATGGTTGGGGGAGGCCCCTGGATGTGGAGGTAGCCCTACTGGATGTGAGAGCTAGGTCAGGGCTGGGCCCCAGGGCAGCCAGGTGTTGCCTGCTAGACCAGGCTGCAGGCACAGTGCTCTTATACCAGTGTTGGCTGGGGCTGCTGCTAAAGGAGCAAGGGTTTGAGCTGGCAGGCAGGCTGTGCCCCAACACACATTGCAATCCTGTCTGCCTCACCCAGGCCCCATGCTAGCTCTGGACCCAGGCTGAGTGCCGGCTTCTCAAGCACATGTTCAGCCAGCCAGCCAGCAAGAAACCTGGCTCCGTCCCAGGGAGGGGAGAACCCCACCTTTGGGGAGAGCCAGCGCTGGGGCGTGGGGCTCCTTATCAGTTCACAGTGGCAGCCACACTCCCTTCCCAGGGAATTCGACTCTGAACCTTTTGGGGACTCACTGACTTCAAATGTCACCAGTGTGTTCCCATGCCACTGCAGAGAGCAGAGTAGCTCTGACCTTATTAGGTCGACTTAACAAAGTGCTTTCCCTGAATGGGGACTTAGTAAGTCAACCTAACTGCCCTTAGGTCGACCTAATAAAGTGGACTTAAGCGTCCACACTGTGCTTAGGTCGGCCTAAGGCAGAGGCGGCTTTTGGGGTAGGTGAAGCAGGTACACACAAGCTGTAAGGGGCCCCCTGGCCTGCCCCAAAAGTCGTATCTGCCTTGGTTGGCAGCAGGCAGAGGAGTTGGCCCCTGTGTCTGGGGTTGGTGGGGGGAGCTGGAGCTGGCGACAGGGGGCCCCCGTGGGCCTATATGGGGCCCCACAGGCCTGTAGGGGGCCCCACAATGTGCCTTTGCCTAGGGCCCCCATAGCCAAAGGCCGCCTCTGACCTAAGGACTCAACCTAAGGCTTAGGTCGACCTAACCAGCAGTTCGTATTAAGTCGACCTAAGCTTTCATTAAGTCGATTTCTTAAGTCGACTTAATGAAAGCCTGGTGTGGACAGGGACTAAGATAGGTCGACTTAAGCCTTCCTAAGTCAACCTAACTTGCCAGTGTAGACATAGCCTACCAGTTACTGAACTTTTGTCCATGTTCCACTGGGCTTCACTGCTGCGGGGAGGGATTTGACAGGGCCAGTGAGGCATGCTCGGCATATAAGTACAGTTTGCAAGAAAGCATGAAGGGGCTTGTTGGTCTATGTAATTGGTGGGCAGTAAGGCTGCATGGCTGGCGGAGAGGAGGTGGAGCTGTTGAAACAAAGGAGATGGGCTTGGTGGAGAGCAGGCAGGGTGGGTGGAAAAGAGGTGGGATTGGTGGAGAAGAAGTGAAGCTGGGGGCCAAGAGGTGAGATTAGTGGCACTGAAAAGGTGGTTGTTGGAGAGGAGGTGCAGTTGATGGAGAGGAGGAAGTTAATGGCATAGCTAGAGGAAACTGGCAGAGAGGTGGTGGTGGCAGAGAGGAGGCGAGGCTAGTGGCACAGAGCATATGGGGTTGGTGGAGAACATCTGGCATTGTGGGCTCACTAGCCAGTTAGAGATGGGAGGTTTGGCCAGGAAGGACCTTACCAGTGAAGCTTCATGTCCCTTGGGTTGGTGAAGGGAGGCTAAAGGGCTCATGCCGCTGCTGTAGCCAGACAGGCTGTGACTGGCCCCACCATTGGCAGATACTAACCTGCCAGCACATGGAGCAGTGACACAGTGAACTGGGCAGGCACTGGGCTGGGTGGCTGCTGACGCAGGGAACTTTGCTGTAAAGCAGTAGTTTTCAAACTTAGGGTCAGAACCCAATACTGGGTCACAGACCCTAAGGCACTGGGTTGCGGCACCCCCTGCTGCCACTGCCAAAAGACTGGAATACATTGCTCAAAGATGTAACTGTTGGGTTGTGGGCATAAATGATGTTTCTTCAAGTGGGTCCCAAGAAAAAAGTTTGAAAACCACTGCTGTACAGTCAGAAGTGCAGGGAAAACAGGAGTCCAGCGCTGGGTCTGCCCAGTGAGTGTTAAAGCATGTGGCAGGGGAATGGCTGAGGCCCGTCCAGGGACCCCCTGCCCTGACCACTGGGGAACCCCAGGAGGCCAAGTTGTAATGGCCACCACCCAAGCCAGGAACACGCATGTCCGGCCATCCAGTGCAGTAGCACCCATACAGACACGCTCCCCCCGGTTCAGGCAGTGCTGCGCTCTTGTGCCTAGCATGTCCTAGGGGACTGGAGTCGGGTGTCAACTCAGCTTTTCACTAGCTCCCTGATGTCAGGCCAGAAAGCCGGAGTGCAGATGCCTCCATTGCTGCTCTTTGGAGGACGGCGTTCTCCCCTTTGACTCCATCCTCAGGCACTGGCTTCAGCCACTGAGTGGAGGGTTGGACACACAGAGCCGGCCCCTTGCGTGAGATGTCTTGTAGCTGCTGCACGTGGCACAGTGAGGCTACGCAGTCCCATGAGCAGTGCTCCAGGGTGCAGGAGACAGCACTCTCTGGGGTCCCAGTAGGGGTGTGCCTCTGCAGGAGGTAAATGGGGGGGCATGCCTCCCTGCTCATATGCCCTTGCAAATGAGGAAGCTTACTTTCCCTTCCTCTTGGCACTTGGGGAGAGGCAGAGCCTGGATCTGTAGGGGACTCTGCAGGTGCAGTGTATGACTCCACAGCACCTCCCTCCCCATAACCACACACAGCAGCTGTTTAAGAAAAATCAGCCCATGGCTTTCCCCACCCATTTCAACGGCTGGACAGAGACTGGAAAATGCAAGGGAGGTGTCAGGGTGTCAAGGGGCCAAGGCCTGCATGCTGCCAGTTCGGGTCTGATGGCTCTTGGGCCCCCTGCAGTCACTGAGCTGTGTGCTTAGCTCCCATGGGGCTTAGCAATCAAAATCCAGTGTAGGGCAGGACTGAGGGTGTCTGGGTGACCTTGGGCACAGGGTGTATG
Organism: Pelusios castaneus; assembly: GCA_007922175.1. Classification (NCBI taxonomy): domain Eukaryota; kingdom Metazoa; phylum Chordata; order Testudines; family Pelomedusidae; genus Pelusios; species Pelusios castaneus. The sequence continues at coordinate 1,604,361 of ML686217.1, forward strand.
GGAATGGCTGGCTCATCACAGCTGATCCTGCTGACAGGGCAAGCCCAGGGAGAGGCACCAGGCTAGTGTGGGCAGCACAACAACTGGGGTGCAAGGCAGAGGCTACACTGGTGGTGAGGGGTGGAGGACAAGAATGGGGAGGTGGGAGATCAGGAGAGGAGTGAAGGAGGCATTAATGTGTGTGTGGGGGGGGGGCAGAAGGGCAGGAGGGATGGAATGCTCAGGCAGGAGGAGCAGAGGAGGAGGGGCTGGTGGAGGGTCAAACACACAGTGCAGAGGATGCTGGTGTGTGGAGGACAGAGAGCTAGAGGTCTGAGGGGGCAGAGCTATGGGGCAGGGGGCAGTTTCTGTAGGACAGCCTGCTCCTTTCCTGGTTCCCCCTCGATCCACATCCAGTGCAGGCCAGTGCAGCAGTGTCCACTTCTCACAATGCAGGTTCTAAGGCTGAGAGGGGATCATGAGGGTGAGTTCCTCTTCCTGAAAAGGTTTGTGATCCAGCCCTTGGCCCCCTGCAGCCTCCATCATAGGACGTCCTGGCTCTGCAGTCTGGATTCCCAGCAGGAGCCCATCCATTTCCTGGAGCAGGTGTCCCTGCAGCACCTCTCAACTCCTGAATATTTGATGTGGTTACTAATCGACAGCGCAATCTGTTGGTGCAGCAGTGAGAACTGCTGACTGGGAAGGCAGCCCAGTGGCTAGGGAATGATGACTCGAACAGGGCCCACCTCTCATTGCAGCGGCAAGCACATTTCCTGCTTCTCTGCGCTGCCCCATCCTCCCTCCAGTGCTGAACCAGTGCACACATGCGCTGCACACTCCTGCTGCACGTGTGCACACTGCACACAGAACTCTGCAGGTGTGCACACTCCCACTTGTGTGGCTGTAACATACTTGCACACAACCAGCTGAGGGATCCCGTGCTCTGAGTACAGACATGCTCAGGGCATGTGCTCATATTGCATTTTGTTCTGTCAAGGCACACCTGATTACTGTGTGCACATGCTGTGGACACGCCTGTAAACTCCATGTGCACACAAATGCCACATGCTGGCACCTGGGTGCTACATGGAACCAACACAAGATGCAGTTTGCAGGTGCATGAAGCCCTGTGAACATTGTACGTGACCGCTTTGACATACAGTGCAGTCCTCCTGCTGTGTGTGCGGTTATTCATGTATTCCGAGCCAGGCACTGCAGACTGATGCACACGCTGTACATGCTCACTGCTTGGACTGTTCACATGCTGCTCCTGTGCCGACTCCCAGGTGCTGCAGGAGCACTGGGTGTCCCTGTGAGCTCACATACTACGGACTCACTGCATGCACTCCACACACAATGCACACTTACCAGTCCTGATCTCCCATAATGTGGTTTCTTGATCTTTTGGCTGCAGCTGAGGTGCAGCTGAGACGACGCTGGCCTTGTCAGCCTGCCTCGTGCCTGTGTGTGTCCAGCTGGGACAAAGGGACAGTGCAGTAGCAGCAGCTTCTGTCGCTTGCTCTCCGCATGGCACTCCTGGATGGTTAGGCTTGGGTGGTGGGCCGTGCTGTGGGAGACCTGCGTACTGGCATAGGGAACCTGGGGCAGCCTTCAGAGGAGAGAGAAGCTTGGAGATGCCCCAATGGCTCATGCCCTAATTCTATGCACTGAGAGCCAAGAGCAGAGTGGTCATGCCCAGTTAGGAATCGGGGTCATGGGACAGACAGTGGTTTGGGATCTAGCCTGGGATGCAGGAGGTCTGAGTTCATGCCCTGTGTGACTGTGAATGCCACTTGGGGCTGGACTCACAGATGGCACCTGGGCATAGTGACACCTAGCCCCCGGCATCCCCACCAACCAGTGGGATTCATAGCCCCATGAGGGCCCCACCTGAGTTCCTGTGCAGTGCAGGAGGCATGTCCAGGGCCTAAGCCAAGATTCACAGGCCCCAGCGCACAGAGCGGACCAATAGGAATGGTGAGGCCTGAGCCCACCTCTTCACAGCAGCAAGGCACCTACTCTCTCCAAATACAGAGGTAAAAGAACCTCTCCGGCTGCTCAAGATTCCCCTGTTTATGCATCCCAGGACTGAGTCAGCTCATCTGGCCAGAACATCACCTGGGAGATGAGGTTCACTTGAGTATTCAGCATGTGGGTGCATGTGCCCTATGCCCAGATGAATGCCCTAGCTAGTTGCCGAGGAGTTGATGGGTTCACATCCCCAGCTGCCTTTTGTCCAGGTTAGGCTGGGCAAGGCAGGAAGGGGACCCCTAGTTTGAGGATCCTCTCAGGGCTTGTATGCAAATGAGGGCACTGTAGCTTGGCAGCATCAGGACTTCAGTGGCTTTGCACATGTCCACTGGGGGAAACTTAGACACTTAGGTCCAGACCCTCAAGGGAAGTGAGGTACCCTTGGAGGGTCCTCTCTCTCAGGCTATGTCTACACTTGAAAAGTTAGGTTGACTTTAGGAAGTCAACTTAATAAGGTCGACTTTAAGTCGACTTAAAGTGGACCTTATTAAGTCGACTTAAGAAAAGTTGACTTAACTTTTCAAGTGTAGACATGGCCCCTTTTCGACCTTATTAAGTCGACTTAATGTTTTAAGTTGACTTAATAAGCTCCACCAAGGCGCTAATCTCCGTCTCCACTGGCTTAAGTCGACTTAATAAAGTCGATTTAAGCGCTAGTTGGAATTATAATGAGGTGTTATTAATTCGAACTAACTTTTCCTTAATTCGACTTAAGGAGCAGCTTAAATCAACTTAAGGAAAGCCCAGTGTAGACATGGAGTAAATTAAGTCAATTTAAGCCTCCTTAAATCGACTTAATTTGTAAGTGTAGACGCATTACACATGGAACAATAGCAGCCCATTGGTCTAAATTAGTTTCAGGTTACCAGTTACGTTTACACACAGCCCTAGTTGCCAGGGATACGTTCAACATCTAAGAGAGAACTGCATAACAGCTGACAATAAGCTTTACTGGAAGTCAACCTCTTGTACCTTGTGGTAAATGTAATGTGACCATCCAACAGTGCTTTCTAGTTTTCTCGAACACCATGACCCAATCCAGAATTCACAGACTCCCCTTACAGCTTGATGAGGGATGAGAACCATTTATCCCAGTGGCCCATGCTTACCGAGAAAAAGTCTGCTCAGGAAAACTCCAGTAGGCCTAAAAAGAGGGAAAGGATGTGGCTGGTTTCAGCTCTGTTCAGGAGAATGTGAGCAGCTCATCACATCAGTGGCAAACAGAGACAAGGGGCATAACAAAATTAGTAAAACACAGTGAGGGAGAAAACTACAGGGGTTTCTATTTTTTTTTTTAAAGGATTTATTCATAAAGCCACAGGAGTACGGAAAGCCAATCCCTGTTCTATGGCCTTGAAATGTGTTTTTAAAGGAAATTAGAACACGGTCTGAATTTGAATGCTACAAACTAAATAGTAGCAATGAAAGGAGAGAGAGGGACCCGTTTCATAATTCCCCATTCCTGAAATAAAAATAAGACTAAAGTTATGTTGGGGCAGGAGAGGGGAAGGACCAGAAAGTGCATCCCAAGTGGATACTTGCCAATCTGACAAAAAAGATTGCAAATTTTTAAATAATGGCAACTGTTTTTCCCCCATTCTCTTTCTACTTTGAAACAGCTGAATTATTTTTGCTCAAGCTTTCCAAAATAATTCCCCCCTAGGCTAATACCAACGCTGGAGAATTTCAGCCCAAAAGATAAAAGTTGGAGAAAGTTATAAGCAACTGCTGGCAAGTGCACAGAGTGGAAACACTTCTAACAGCCCCTGCAGCAACAGATCCTGTGGCACTGTGCATCATGCTTCAATGGGGAGGCACATTTTGCATGATGAGGTGCGTTATTGAAACTATAGTTTCACTGTGTTGCTTGTGGGGCCTCAGAAATCCTTGTTTCCTCTCGATGGGGGAATCCATCCCTGTACACTGGTCCATTGTTGGCTGAAACAGGCAGGGTCGTCCCTGGAGGGGGTGAACAGGGCAATCGCCCTGGGCCCTATGGTTACGCGGACCCCACGGCTCTTCCACAGCCACACCCTTCCCTGCTCCGTGGGCCGGGAACACTAAGCCTGGCCTCTGGGGTAGCCCTCCCCGCCCCTGGGGCAGAGCAGGTGGCTGGAGCCCACCTCTGTGGTGGCTGCCTCAGGTCCCTGGCTGGGGCACCGGCCGCAGCAGCCTGGGGTCCCAGCTGTAGCTGGCTCCCTGCACCAGCGGCCCCCGCTTCTGGGGCCGGGCCCAGAGCCAGCTCCCCGCCGACGGCCTCAGCCTCTCCGCCCGGGCTGGCTCCCTGGGGGGGGTGGAGCTGCCCGCATGCCCTCCAGCACGGGGGGGGGGGCAGGGCCCCACCTAGGCCAGTTGGCCCTGGGCCCCACTCCCCCCACGGGACAGCGCTGGGAACAAGAAGCCTCTAGGGACTACCCCCAGCACCACTCCATGTGGCAGACCCCTGCTCAGGAGGCACTGCGAGTATGGTTCTAGGAAGAGGGGAAGTGTGTCAGGGAGAACCCCTAAAGCCCAGGGCCAAGCCGGTACCCAGCAGCCCCAGGATGGGGGAAGAGAACCATTACAACTCAGCCCCAGTCCTGGTCTCAGCACCAAAACAGGGAAGAATCGGGTCTCAATCTACTTCCAATCCTGATTCGGAGGCTTCTTCCCTGCTGCACTTTCTCTCCACTGTGGCCTCCCTGCCAATATCCACCAAGTCGCTTCATGAAATGGCTGACAGCCACCTATCTATGGTACACCCAAGCTAGGCTAACTTTACCCTGCTCTAGGAGCATTCCATTTGTGATAGTTGTATTTGGCTTTGTTTGTATCATTACATCTTACTTTCCAGTCATCTCCATATGTGTTCCTGTCTATCTTGGATGGTCAGTCTGTCTCCCACCAACCACCCCGTGTCACCTTCACTCTGAACTGTAGTTTTCAGTGTGGTAAGTATTGCTATCTCCAGGCTGGAATGCATGGGAAAAGGTCCTGGAGGAACTTAACAGTATCTTATCGGATTGCATCTGTGATGTATTTAGACCAGTTTCTTTCCTTATGTGCTGAATGAGACCAGAGGAAGGTACAAAATTCCCACAGGGGCCGTTCTTCTGAACTCTGGGTAGTTAAAAGCTGGCTTATGCCTTGACTACTGAGGATTAATATGCCATCTCTCTCTAACAATAAATTACATTAAAATAACATTATTAAGGTTACAAAGTCAAGAACTTGCCAGTTTGGATATGACAGAATTAAGGCTGTCAGTGCAACCTGGACTTAGTCCCTTCTGTATTTGCAATTATGATACACACTTTAATTACACGATACCAGACTGTTTTTGTCTATAGGACCCTGCCCTGTTCGTTGCCCAGGGTGGACCTGCTCTGGGAGCAAATCAAGGCTGTGTAGGGAAGGAGGCAGTTGAATGGAAAGGAAGGGCTATTAATATTACCTGGAAGAAGGGACTGTGAATTAAGTTAGTGTTTTCAATAATTAATGGTCTAAATTCCTACATTCTAATTCTGAAATTATTTGGTTGACTTGACATGTCCAAGTACCATAGCTCGGAAGTGACATATCAAGTTTGATTGGTAAATTAATGAACGGCCATAAATTAAATTAGTGAAAGATTAAGGACTCATAGATTACACTGATCTTGAAATGACTTCTCCAACGCAGGTAATAGAGTAATTAGAATGAGTTTTCACTGTGTTAAGTTTTATCATGATAAAACATTGGTTGTTGATTTGATATAGAATCATAGAATAATAGGGTTGGAAGGGACCTCACGAGGTCATCTAGTCCAACCCCCTGCTAAAAAGCAGGACCACTCCCACTAAATCACCCCAGCCAGGGTTTTGTCTAACCAAGCCTTAAAAATCTCCAAAGATGGAGATTCTACCACCTCCCTAGATAGCCCATTCCAATGCTTCACCACCCTCCTAGTCAGAAAGTATTTCCTAATATCCAACCTTGACCTCCCCAGCTGTAATTTGAAACCATTGCTCCTTGTTCTGTCCTCTGTTACCATCGAGAACAGCCTAGCTCCCTCCTCTTTGGAGCACCCCTTCAAGAAGTTGAAGGTTGCTATCAAATCTCCCCTCAGTCTTCTCTTCTTCAGACTAAATAAACCTAGTTCCTTCAGTCTCTCCTCGTAAGTCATGTGCCCCAGCCACGATACAGTTCTAGTACCTATATAAATTCTTTGAAAAATTGGAGCCATTGTTAACCATCTTTATTCTCCATTTTATCATTTCTAATTTTAGCATAAAATTTATTTTCATTAATGAACTGGACACCCGCCGTAAAATTCTTGAACTTCTCTTTTATTTAAACCATACATGAGCTAATAGCTTGTCCTTGTTTGGGCTGTGCTGGATCGTTGCGGTGTTACCATCTCACCTCACAAATTTATTTATCGTATGAGCTTTCGTGGGAGAAAATCCCACTTCGTCAGACGCTTCAAAGCGTCTGACGAAGTGGAATTTTCTCCCATGAAAGCTCATGCTATAAATAAATCTGTTAGTCTTTAAAAGCGCCACAGGACTCTGCTGTTTTTCTACAATAGACTAACACGGCTACCCCTTTGGAATTCATCTCACTTCAGTATCTGTTACTTTCTGAGTGCTCCTGTTCATCCTCTGCCATCATGGCCTGCTTAGGGAGAACAGGATTTCCTGCATTGCCCTCAACATATTTGTGGCGTGGTGATTTCCCTGCTCCAGCAGAAGAGGGTTAAAAACTTAACAGAAGAGCATAACCAATGGGAGGAGATAGCTGCAGGACCAATCAAGGACTGGGAACTCTGTATATAAGAGGGCTGCAGTCCCTGCTCTGGGCATTCTTCCCCTTGCTGGCAAGGTAGAGGAACGTGCTGTCAGCCTGGCTGCAGGAAACAGAACCAGAGAAAGCTCCATGCTAACTGCTAGGGTTCAGCTGGTACCTAATCCCTGATATAAGGGAGAGAAGGTACCTGGGAGAGGTGTAACCATGGCTAGGGGTCCTACTGAAGTGGAGTGGGGGGGTCAAACCAGTGCCAATGTGGCAGTTAGATCTCTGGGCCAGGGCCTAGAGAAGTGGGTGGGCCTCCCCCAGACTGCCAATGAGCAGTCATTGGACTAGTGGTGGCCACTGAGGCAAAGTGGGCCGGCCTGGACTAGACTGTACCCAGAAGGGGGGAAACTGGAGAGGACTTGGGTGGAGGGTAGAGCTCCGGACTAGAGACCATAGAAAGATAGAGCACAGGCTACTGGACTGGGGTGCTGGTTGAGCTGTTCTTTAATTCTATCAGCAGGACACGCATGTTCAGTGGGGCACGTGCTGCCACCCTTCTAGAGTGCCCATAACACTTGCAGGTCTGTGGTGGATAATTAATTAATTTAATCCAATATCAGGCTTCAGGGATGGGCAGGGGCAACATTGCCCTGAAGAAAGGTTTGGGGCCCCCTACTGCACCAGGCCTGGGCCCAATCTGGCCCAGGTCCCTGGCTGGGGCCCAGATCGGGCTCCTGTCGCCGGTGACCCAGCTGCATATCCCTGGTCGGGGTTGGATCCTTCCACCGCCGTCCCATCCCTCGGTCCCTGGATGGGGTCAGGGAAAGATCCTTCCATCGCCAGCCCAGCTCCAGGTCCCCACACAGGGTTAGGGCCGGATCCTGCTGCTGCCGCCACTGGTCAGCGGCCCAGCCCCAGGTCCTTGGCCAGGGTTTGGGCCGGATCATAGAATCATAGAATAATAGGGATGGAAGGGACCTCACGAGGTCATCTAGTCCAACCCCCTGCTAAAAAGCAGGACCACTCCCACTCAATCACCCCAGCCAGGGTTTTGTCTAACCGGGCCCTAAAAATCTCGAAAGATGGAGATTCTACCACCTCCCTAGGTAGCCCATTCCAATGCTTCACCACCCTCCTAGTCAGAAAGTTTTTCCGAATATCCAACCTCGACCTCCACAGCTGTAATTTGAAACCATTGCTCCTTGTTCTGTCCTCTGTTACCATCGAGAACAGCTTAGCTCCCTCCTCTTTGGAGCACCCCTTTAAGTGGTTGAAGGTTGCTATCAAATCTCCCCTCAGTCTTCTCTTCTGTAGACTAAATAAGCCTAGTTCCTTCAGTCTCTCCTGATAAGTCATGTGCCCTCTAATAATTTTTGTTGCCCTCCACTGGACTCTTTCTAATTTGTCCACATTATTTCTGTAGTGGGAGCCCAAAACTGGACACAATATTCCAGATGTGGCCTGACCAGTGTCAAATAGAGGGGAATTATCACATCCCTCAATCTGCTGGCAATACTCCTACTGATGCAGCCTAATATGCCATTGGCCTTTCTGGCAACAAGGGCACACTGTTGGCTTATACTTATCTTCCTGTCCACCATAATCCCCAGGTCCTTTTCTACAGCGCTGCTACTTAGCCAATCAGTCCCCAGCCTGCAGCAGTGCATGGGATTTTTCCATTGTAAGTGCAGGACTTTGCACTTGACTTTGTTGAACCTCATGAGGTTTCTTTCAGCCCAGTGTTCCAATTTGTCCAAGTCTCCCTGGATCCTGTCCCTGCCCTCCAGAGTATCTACCATTCCCCCCAACTTAGTGTCATCCGCGAACTTACTAAGCATGCAGTCTATCCCATCATCAAGATCATTAATGAAGATGTTGAATAGAACTGGTCCCAGGACCGACCCCTGGGGCACTCTACTCGTTATCAGTTCCCAACTAGACATCGAGCCATTGATTGCTAGCCGCTAAGCCCGTTGATCTAGCCAGTTTTCTATCCACCTTACGGTCCACTTGTCCAACCCATATTTCCTTAACTTGTCGACAAGAATGTTGTGAGAAACCGTATCAAAACCCTTGCTAAAGTCGAGGTATACCACGTCAATGGCTCTTCCCGCATCCACAAATTCAGTCATCTCATCGTAGAAGGAAATCAGGTTGGTCAGGCACGATTTGCCCTTGGTGAATCCATGCTGACTGTTCCTGATCACTCTATTTTCCTCCAAGAGTTTCAGGATGGATTCTTTGAGGACCTGCTCCATGATTTTCCCAGGGATAAAGGTGAGGCTGACTGGTCTGTAGTTTCCCGGATCCTCCTTTTTCCCTTTCTTAAAGATAGGTACTATATTTGCCTTTTTCCCATCCTCCAGGACCTCCCCCGTTCACCACGAGTTCTCAAAGATAATGGCCAGCAGCTCTGCAATCACTTCGGCCAACTCCCTCAGCACCCTCAGATGCAGTTCATCCGGCCCCATGGACTTGTGCACATCCAATTTCTTTAAGCAGTCCCTAACCTGACTTTCCATCACCGAGGGCCGCTCTTCTCTCCATTCCACATTACCCCGTGTAGTAGCCTGGGAGCTGGCCCTCCCTGTGAAGACTGAAGTGAAAAAACCATTGAGTACTTCAGCCTTTTCCGCATCATCCACCACGAGGATACCTGCCCCATTCAGCAAGGGACCTACACCATCCCTGATCCTCTTCTTGTTCTGACATACTTGTGGAACTCCTTTCTGTTATCCTTCACATCTCTTGCTAGCTGCAACTCCAATTGCCCTTCGGCCTTTCTGATTTTGTCCCTGCAGTCCTGAGCAATATCTTTATACGCCTCCCTTGTCATCTGTCCAAACTTCCATTTCTTGTAAGCTTGCCTTTTATGTTTCAGCTCACCGCAGAGTTCTCTGCTAAGAAACGCTGGGGGCCTTCCACATTTGCTGTTCTGTCTGCACATTGGAATGGTATCTTCCTGTGCCTTTAACAGGATTTCTTTAAAATACAGCCAGCTGTCTTGGACACCTTTCCCCTTCAGATCAGCCTCCCAAGGGATCCTGCACATCAGCTCCATAAGGGAGCCAAAATCTGCTTTTCTGAAGTCCAGGGTGTGTGTTCTGCTTTTTTCCTTCCTTCCATTGATCAGGATCCTGAACTCTACCATCTCATGGTCGCTGCTGCCCAGGTTGCCATTTACTTCTACTTCCCCGATCAATTCTTCTCTGTTTGTGAGCAATAGGTCTAGAGGTGCAAGGCCCCTAGTTGGTTCCTCCAGCATTTGTACTAGGAAGTTGTCATCAATATTCTCCAGAAACTTCCTAGATTGCCTGTGCACTGCTGTATTACCTTCCCAGGAGATGTCAGGATAATTGAAGTCCCCCATAAGAACCAGAGCCTGCGATCTGGAAACTTCTGTTAGTTGTCCATAGAAAACCTCATCCACCTCCTCCTTCCGGTCTGGCGGTCTGTAGCAGACACCCACCACGACATCCCCCTTGTTGCATTCTCCTCTAAACTTAACCCACAGACTTTCAACCGGCTTGTTTCCACTTTCACAGAGGAGCTCCGAGCAGTCATACAGCTCTTTTACCTATAGCGCTACTCCTCCCCCCCTTCTTCCCTGCCTGTCCTTCCTGAACAAATTATATCCATCCATGGCAGTGCTCCAGTCATGCAAGTTATCCCACCACGTTTCTGTTATCCCAGTTATATCATAGTTCCTTGTCTATGCCAGTACTACCAATTCTTCCTGCTTGTTTCCCAGACTCCTCGCATTTGTGTACAGACACTTAAAATACCGGGCCGATTGCCCTACTTTGCCCTGTCGATTCTCCCTCCTGTTGCATCTTCCTCCTTGCAATTTCTCCTGGTGTCCTCCTTCCCCACTCACCTGAGGTATTATGACTTCATTAGGAAATAAAAAACAATTATTTGATTTCTCCCCCCACTTCCAACTACCCTCTCTTTTATTCCTGCTGTTATAGCCCCCGCACCCCCAAGTTCCATCCCTTCCCCCAGGTCTCCCTCAGTTTCACTTACCTGTGGGCTTTGGTCACCTTCCCCCTTCAAACCTAGTTTAAAGCCCTCCTCACTAGGGCTGCGTCTACACTACAGTTTCCTTAAGTCGCCTTAAGGAAAATAAAGTCGACTTAATGAAAATTAAGTCGACTTTATTAAACCTAGATTTAATAAGACTTAAGGCTTAATTTGACTTTTTAAAGTCGAATTAAGCCAGTGTAGATGTAGGGTAGCCCTAAGTCGACTTAGGGCTACCCCAGGACTACACCAATGCCCTCCCTGCCAGTGGGGGACACAGAGGGAGCCTGGCATACCCCCCCAAAGGGCAAGGCAGAGCCCTGTGTGACGCTGTCTGGATTTAGGGAACCATTTATGATATTATTTCCTATTAATATCTCATATATACTATAATCCATAGGCGCTATGTCATGTTTGGTATCAATAGAAAGGTAGTAATTTGCTGGGAATGATTATATAGTTCATGTATAGAAATTGTATTTGTATTAGATGTTAGGAAAATGGTTGTTATATCTATACTTTAACTTGTGTGAGTCTGTGGACACACCCGAGACAGGCTGTCTACAACCATTGTGTCCTTAACATTAAGGAAGCTCCCAAGTACAATGGGCCCAGGGAGAAACCTGATGAGCCATTAAGGACATAAGGCATACAACCATTGTGTCCTTAATCGCTCATCAGGTTTCTCGCTGGGCCCATTGTATCTGGCAGCTTTCTTAACATTAAGGACACAATGGTTGTAGACAACCTGTCTCGGGTGTCTCCACTGCTGGGGACAGGTCATCAACTTGGATGAACCAGTGAGCTGAGATGGTGGCGCAAACCCTCTCTCCAGCGTTCTGTCCAGTGGGTCTTGTTCATGTGCCCTGGGTCTAAGTGATCATCAGATTTGGAGTCAGGATGAAATTTCCTCCCATGTCAGATTGGCAGGGATCTTGGGTATTTTTGTCTGCCCCTGTAGCCTGAGGTGTGGTTCACCGGGGATCATCTGGACTTGTTTTCATCTAATCAGTTTCCTGCTGTTGCAAGGATGTTAGTCTCTTCTGTTCTTTGCCTGTGGCTTACAACAATGTAAGTGTAGCGCCCTTGTGGCCAAGATGGAGTCTGCCCTACAGGCAGCTCTAGCCAGGGAAGGGCGTGTGCAGGAATGCAACAGGGATAGTCCCTTCCACCCCAGGGGCACCTGTTTCAACCCGCCATGGAGTGGTCACACACACACTGGGACAGCATATTAAATATGCGGCAGGAAATATTTATTTACAGAGGGATGAAAGAAAAAACAACAGGGGAGATGGGGCAGCAGTAAAACAGGCTAACAACTAGCACAGGGCTCTGCAGACCCAGGGATGCGGCAGGCTGAGGGGGCAGACAGCAGGTTAGCGCTGCGTCTGCACCCTGAGTTCGAGTCCCAGTATAGTTCCAGTCTGGGCTGAGTCTTGGTTGCTCCTGGTCATCTTTGGTGCCAGCAACTTTCCCCAGCAAACCCTCCGGTGCCTCTTCTGTCGCTCTCTGCAACGCCCTTCCCACTTAACTACCTACAGCCTCCTCCAGTCTAAGGCCAAGTCACAGGCTCCGTACTCATGGCCCCGCAGCTCTGGGCAGCTGTATCATTGGATCCAGCTCTGGTCTGTCCTTGGGTGACTCCTCCCTGGTTCAGTGTCCTCCTGTGGTTCCTGTCCTTGGTATCCCGGGCCAACCACTCTGTCCTTCCCCCGCTTTGGGCAGGGCCTGCGGATTCTGTCTGTCTGGGCCTCTGGTGCAGCTCTTGTGACCAGGAGCTTCAGCCACACCTTGTCCTCACTCCTTCCCCCAAACAGAACTCTCCTTCCCCAACAATCAGTGCCTGCCCCGCAGTGCAACAATTTAAAGGGACCATGCCCCCTAAAACCCCAAAGGGGTTACACTTGTCTTCTGAGGACTGAAATGCTTTGTTTTTTTAATTGAAGACATCACGCTCAACAGAGGGATAACTGATGAAATTCTCTGGCCTGTGCTGTGCAGAAGGACAAACTGTGACCTAATGACCTTCTGGCCCTCAACTCTATTGAGATATGAAACTATTAGAACCACGACATGGGTAACTTGTAACTAAAATGACTTTCCGAATGTTCACTTAACCCCAGAGCTAGTCTATTCCTGTCATATCAGCTTCAATAGTTTGTAGTTATGAGGAAGATTCATAAAGAGGTTAAAAAGAGCACCTGCTTTTGTTAAAAAGTAGTTTGCACAACTTGAATGTGAAGTTGCTCTTTGATAGCTCTGCAAACAAAGAGTCCTGTGGGACTTTTAAAGACTAACCAATTTATTTAATGCATAAGCTTTTGTGGGCATAACCTACTTCCTCAGATGCATGAAATGAAACCTGCAATACATACAACATCTGATGCATCTGAGGAAGTGGGATTATGCCAACAAAGGCTTATGCAATAAATACTTTTGTTAGTCTTTAAAAGTGCCACAGGACTCTTGGTTTATTTCTTTCATGTTGTGCTCTTGAAGTGTTGCTGTAATCCTTTTATTATATGCACATGTTTAAAGTGCCTGGTATTAACTTTTTATGTTTCAGCTGGCATGTTGTTTTTAAGGTCAAAATGAAGGTTGCTTATGGCATGGTCCATGTGAATTTATGGGATAGGAATATATAGGGGGAAAACTTCAAATTGTAGTATTCACATTTTTTACTTTGTAGGATATTTTTCCAAATTAGTAACTGATTTTTATTTACTTTACTTTATCCAGCAAACTTAATTGTGAATTAGCAATGGATTTTCAGCTGAGACTTTCTCAGTATCTTAAAAGCATTCTTTTAGTAATCATGGTCATGCTTTATTTTGATCAGTTGTTTGCACTGCAGTAGTTCTGTTAATATGCCAGACTCCGCTACGGCACATTATGAAGTCTGATTTTTAAGCAATGTTTCACTCGGTGTCTTGTTTTTTAGGCAGCTGCTGACTGGATTCCTTTGTTGCTGATCACTCACTCTTGCCATGTAGTATAATAAAAATACAAACATCCTGGCAATATTGTCCAAGAAAACTGTATATGCAGTTGCAAATACATGTTTGTGCATGCTGACTGAATGATACTTATGGAAGAAAAGTGGAATTCCTTTTGTATAACATTCTATTGTGTTATTGTGGAGAGACCAATCATTTCCTCAGAGTTTAAGGCTGCAGACAGCAGTTCGCTAGAAAGCCAATTTTCACCTCTATTGTAACTTTAATAAAAAACCTTTTTAATTCAAAATGTTAATGTTAACTCTCAGGTTGAAGTAGGTTTTTTTTCCTGGAATTTAGATGGAAATGGAACAAATACTTTTCCAGAGAAAGAGATTTGGAAATGAACCTTCTCTTAAGTCTTTGTGTGAAGCCTCTAACATTTATTTGTCTCACTCCATCATGAGAACAGAGTTAAACACTGGCCTCAGCGTTAATTTGGTCAATAGCTCCCCATACTGTCTTGTGCAAAGCCACATTTTCATGCACACTTTGACACAAGAGACAGACATTGAACAATAACTGTTCAAAACCTCTGCATGAGCTCCTAACACTTCAATTATAGAAGAAGGAAAACTCCAAACTACCCCACCATTGCCCTCCCAAGGGCATCGGGGCATGTAACCTGGCCAGCTATACTGAGGCCTGTGATTTCACTTCCTCTGCCAGGACAATTGGCCTGGTATGTGAAATCAGTGCATCTGCTCTCACTTTTGCCCAGGCAAGTGAACTACATCTTCCCCTTCCCCTCTCCCCAGAAATGTTTCCAGTTCACTTTGTCACCAAACAGTGGTTTAAAAATGAGGCAAAATTAATAAATATGACACAGTTAATAAAATGTAACCTCTGTACTATACTTCAGATTTTACTCAAATTCAAGCCCATCTTTGTAGGGTGTGGGTCCCAGGGCAAATCACATGGTGTGGGCCCCCCTTAATGTTCTTATACAGGTGAAATCTGGGACTGTCATACTTGTCAATTTCACTTCTCAGCTAGAGCAGTGAAACTGACAAGTAAATCTGTATGTAGAGCCCAGCTCCCAGCTTTGGATCCAGGCAAGAAACTGAGCTCTTGGCCTGGCTTTCTGGGCACTGGGGCTACGTCTACACTAGAAAGTTAAGTCGACTTAACAAAAGTCGACTCAACTATTCTAGTGTAGACATAGCCCCTTTTTGACCTTATTAAGTCAACTTAACGCTTTAAGTCGACTTAATAAGGTCGATTTAGGCGCTAATCCCCATCCACACTGGGTTAAATTGACCTAATAAGGTCAATTTAAGCGTTAAGTCGACCTAAAACAAGGCGTTATTAAGTCAACTTAACTTTTTCCTTAAGTTGACTTAAGGAAATGCTTACGTCGACTTAAACAAAGCCCAGTGTGGACACGGAGCACTTTAGGTCGACTTAAGCCTCCTTAAGTTGACCTAACTTGTAAGTATAAACGTGCCCTTTGAGCCTGGGAGGGGGCTGTGACCAGGGCAATTTGTAAGTGGCTGGGGACCCAGGATGCAGGCAAGCCTCAGGTGGCTGCCACCCATCTTCAAGCTGGAGCATGGGAGGATGCCATCTAGCTCCAAGCTTTGGCACAGGAGGCTGTCCCCAGCTCCCAACTGCAAGCCAGGGTGTGGGTGGCTGCCACCAAGATGCAAACCCAGCTTTTAGAGCCACTGGGCTCCCAGCCGAGGTGTGGAAGGCTGCTGCCCTATTTCCAGGGACTCAGGCAACTGCCAGCTGCTGCCTGCTTCCCCACTAGGACCAGGCAGGACATGGGCAGCTGCCATCCAGTGCCCAGGACTGGGAAATCAGAAGTCCCTGGAAATTGTTCCAAAAATCTGGTTAACCTTCTTTTGCTACCAAGCAGAGCCGCACTTGCTGGAGGTGACGTGGGGACGGGAGAGCGAACGGGGCAATTGCCCCAGGCCCCGTGGTTACATGGGCCCCACACTGTCCCACTCCTAATGGGGCAGTGTGTGGCCCACAACGCGGCCCCATGGCCACGCTTCACCCCAGTCCCATCTGCCTTCAGCAGCGGGCTGATGGCAGCAGGGCGAGGCAAAAGCGCTTTGCTCGGCCCCTGGGCTGGCCCTCCCCACCCCCAGGGCGGAGCAGCTGGCCATCCGAGGGGCGAGGTAAGCAGGTACGTGGGCCGAGCCAGGCGGTAGCCGGCCTGCTCTGGGCCGGCCTGGCCTGCCCCAGCCCCACACAAGGTTCCCGGCTACAGCCGGGGTGGGGCCGGCCCCTGCCGGCAGCGTAGCCTCGGCTGTGGCTGGCTCCCAGCAGTGGCTGAGCCCCGGTGATGGCCTTGGGTCCCCGGCTGCAGTGCCGAGGGCAGCCTGGGGTCCCGTCCGGGGCCAGCTCCCAGTCCCTGGGGGTCCCTGGGGGGGGTGTGGAGTGGGCTGGCCCACCATGGTCCCCTCCAGCATGGGGGCAGGGGCCCCGCTTCGGCCGTTTGGCCCTGGGCCCCGCTCCCCCCATGGGACGGCTCTGCTACCAAGCGTCTGGTTTAGCCGGCTTGATGAAATCCACCGTTGCAATGCTGCTGGGAATAAGGGGTCAGCTTAAATCAGCACCTTAGCCCAGCAGTTCTCAGCTGCTGTGTTGCAACACATGACAGTGTCGCCACACAGCAGTAAGTGTGTTGCAGAGAGCTAGCAGCCGCCTGCTGGAGCTGAAGCAGAGTAGCAGCTTCCCTGCAGGGTGACTGGATTCAGCAGCAGGGTACTGGATGTATCTGGGGTGGGGGAGGGGAGCTGGATTCAGTGGAGGGCAGCCTGGTGTGTCCTGTAGGGTTGCACACATGGCTAAGGGTGTCGCAACCCACATC
Organism: Pelusios castaneus; assembly: GCA_007922175.1. Lineage (NCBI taxonomy): Eukaryota > Metazoa > Chordata > Testudines > Pelomedusidae > Pelusios > Pelusios castaneus. The sequence continues at coordinate 1,620,969 of ML686217.1, forward strand.
AGGCTGAGAACCGCTGTCTTAGTCCGATGCTGCTAAGCCTTCCCCACATCTCAGAGCAGCTGAGAAAAGCCCATACTGGGGGTATGTGAAAGAGGGAGCCGGAGACGTGAGGCCCAGTATAAGAGGCCTGGGGTGAGGCCTATGGCCTGAACTAACATCAAAGCAAAGAGAGCAGAAGTCAGGCCCTGTAACAAAGCAGGCCTACTGGCAAGTTCACAGAACTTGGCAAGAGCAGAGCTGAGACTAAAATGAAAACATTCGTAGGAAGTGCTGGGCACAGGATGTAGTATCAGGGGTATGCACAAGGGTTGGGGGCAAGCAGGAGCACCCCCACCACCCTGTAATTGTCAGGGGAACAAACTCCTATGGCTATGAGGCTGCAGTGGCCAGGAGGGGGAGAGGAAGTAAGTTCCTAGTTGGGCCAGAGTGGGGGGCAAGAAAGAGTGAGTTTCTGCTGTGAGAGGGGAGGAGTGGAGAAGCAACCTTCTCCTGAGTGTGTGCGGCCGAGGGGGGGTGGGAGAATGGCACAGAACCTGCCCCTCCAAAAGAGGTCGCAGTTAAATTCCTGCATATGCCCTTGGTACTACCAGAGCACCCTGATACCAAGTGTGGTAGAAACACACTCCCCAAAGATAACAGGGACCCAGTTCCTCTCCCAAGGATAAGGTCAGGAATTTGGGATGACACCACGATGGATAGAGATGTTTTGATTGATCCAACATTGACAAGGCGAAGGCTGGTAACTAACCACGTTAGAGGGGCAAGACTTAACTTGTTTGTATCAAGGTATAAAGAGGGGGAATGAAGTCCTGCCATTCACTGAGTTGAGTCCATTGCAATAAACATCCATACATTAGCGTACCTGTAACCATGGAGTCAGGATACTAGTACCCTGCTTCAATGATAATAAATCTGGCTGAGCGCCTCCCTCCAGAACCAAGTCTGTGGTCTTGTTGAGTGGAGCCTGCAGAAGGGGATAGCTGACTGGAGCCAACACAGCTTGCAGGGAGAACACTTACACACATGCAACCAGCCACTGACAAGCAGGGCCGGATTAACGAAGGAGCTTTAGGGGCTTAAGCCCTGGGCCCCGACCAAAAAGGTTGCCCCAGGCTCAAGCCCCTAAAACCCCTGCAATGATCTGTCCCTGCCTGGCTCAGTGCCAGCGGGGTAGAGGCACTGAGGCTCCTCCTGCACTATCAGCACTAGTGGGAAGGGCGGGGGAGCATAGCCAGAAGCCAGGCTCTGTGCTCTGCTCCGCCCCTGAGCCCGCTGACCAGCTCAGCCGCAGTGAGGCCACCCACCATGCTGCCACTGCCACTCCCCCGCAGCTGTGTTGGGGGGGGCCCACACCACAAGAGACAGCCCAATCCCCAGTCGTCCCCCTGCCCGGCCGACTGGCCAGAGTGAGGACAGGGCAGGAGTACCCTCTGGCCTCCCCACAGCAACGGGGGCCTCTGCAGTTGGAAGGGGCATAGGCAGGGGGCCCCGGGGGCCAGTTAATCCGGCCCTGTTGATAAGGCTGGGCTGCTTGGCTTTAGCACCTACTCTGTAACCTTCTGGTGGGCTAAAATTCATTTAATTGCCCTTCTCCAGTGCCTCACAGAAATCAATCCCAATCCCTATGGAGAAAGCAGCTGGAGACCCAGGATCCAGTCTGTACGGGACTCTCAGCAAAGATTGCTCAGAGTTTCCACCCCACATTAAAATACTACTAAGAACAAACATAACAATGAACTTTATTAACTACTAACTAAATAAACCTTATCCTAAGAAAACAAAATACAATTAACCAAGAACAATCCCTACAGAAAACCCCGCAGGAAAGATACCCAGGAGTCCCAAAGTCCAGGTGCAGTTCACCCAACTCTCAGCTACAGTCTTTGTTCCAGTATAGAGGCTTGAGCGGCAAGAAATAGCTGTCCTCTTCTTTCTTTGCAGGAATCTTCTGTAGCATTCCATGCAGGCTTTTCCTTCTCCTTTGCAACCAGCCCTCAGTCCCATATGCACGTCTGCAAAATCTGTTGCAGATGACTCCATTAGAAGGAGAAAATATCTTGTTCACTCCTGGCTCAGCTTCTCTCCTGAAAACTGAGCACATAGTCTCTTCTCAAGGCAGCTCTAGCCTAGCATCTGCACAGACTGCTGCTCTCATGTGATCTGACTGACCACAACACATCACACCAGCAGGGCACACTGTGGAGCATGCTCAAAATGCTACCACTCCCTGCTTCCAGAAGTTTCTAGTTGTGGGTAGCTAATCTGCCCAGCAACAGTAACCCACCCTCAGTAGGTCTCTCAAAGAGATAGCCTTTTTAGGCATATGGGTTACACCTGCACACACCAGTGAGAGGGAAGCTGCATTTCCTTCCTTCCCTTCCCACTCACTTTCCTGTGCCTCTGTCTGCTTCCTCTCACAGAAATGACAACTCCAACCACACTGAATCTGTCACTTAACACTGTGCTCTTCCTCGGCAGGGATTTTCTCCCCAGGACTGTGGAGTAAAGGAACTGTCACTTTAAGAGAATCTGGAAGTTAAAAGAAGGGAAATTGTTCAACTGAAGTTTCAATTAACTTTACACTTCACATGCTGCATTTTTCTCCCTTCTCTGTAGGTGTGTTCACATGGTGGTTCAAACCCTTTTAGGGTGGTTGTTTGCCATGGACCTGAGCCAGCTCTACTTCAGGCAAACTTGGTGCCACAATTAATTGTTTAGCGTCAAACAAGGACTCGAAAGCACCTTAATCCCTTCAAGACCAAAATCCCTTCTCAGACCAGCAGGCTCTGGAGTGATAAACTCCTGAGCTTATCTGCACACCAGTGTCAGAGCAACCACCACGTAAGTGATACCTGAGGCTGGAAAGTGACCGTTGTCTATGTGAGACGGGCAGCATCCAGCAATGAGCACAAGGAGCGGCTGAGTGTGAAGCATGGATGCCAGGGTTCAGATTTATTCACTGTCTGAGCTTCAGGCTTGAGCTTTCTTGCCCTCTGTGCTGAAGAAAGCCAAAGCAGCACTGACCTTGTGGAAATCCTCCCCTTGAATTTCTGTGCAGAAACAAATTCTGGATAAAAGACAGAAAAGGAAAGAGGAAAATGCTGAGATGGAATAAGGCAAACTGTGTCCCCTGTATTCAGATGTCTGCATCTGCTGAGGTGGCTGTATGGCCCCTCCCGGCTCCAGCAGCAGGACCCATGCTTCCTCTCCAGCTCTGACCCCCGCCCCCCATCTGTGTCTCTCACTGCCCTGCCCTAATGCCCTCTAGGGTCTCCCTGCTCTTGCAGTGGCTGCTGACTCCCTCTCCCCTCCCCATCACATCAAGCTTCTCACCCTAGATCCCTCCTCACCCTAGATCCTTCACTTCCCCTCTTGTCAGCAAGAGAGGGGACCCTGATTCCCCCTCTACACCCTACCTTAGAGATGACACACTGCTTCTTTGGGAGGTGTCTGCAATGCCCCACCCTGCCAGGTCTCTGTGCTTCTCTCTGCAGCACTGCAGGGTGGCCACTGGGACATCTTGGGCAAGAAGACCTGGCAGGTGGGTCTGGCTGAGCAGTGGAAAGCAAGGCCAGGCAGGCTGCAGGAGACAGAAGCCGTACTGTCCCTTATTAATACAGTAATTTGTGCTATCTATAAAATACATTTATAGTGACATATTTAGTAACCCACTTAATACTCCATGACAGAGATTTGAGTGTAACTAATCCCAGCCTGTACAGTGCTAGAAATGCATTTTCATTGAGCTATTGATCTGTGTGGCCATGGCACTTCCCCACACCCGGCTCTTCCCCTAACACCCTGCTCAGCTGGGCCCCACTCCCCAAATCCGCCTGCCACCATCCTTCTCCCAGCTAACACACAGCACCTGAGCAGCTTCCCCAGGCTACTCCATATTTCATCTAATCCCCTTGGAAGTCATTAGTGTCTGCTGTGTACATGGCATGGCAAGAAAGCCACTGTGTTATCAAAGTGAAGCAAAGGTTGAAAGGAATGAGCTGTGATACCTTTGATCTCTGGGAGGGTTTCACATTAATGATGCGCTGGGGATGGGGTCAGCCAGAGGAAACTAAAATTGCTCAGCTGCTGTTCATGTCCGGAGGCCCACTGAGAGCCACTTGCTGCGCCCTAGTCTGTTGCCTCCTCCTGCCAACTCTGGCCATGCTGGAGACCCCAAGGAACACTCCCTGGGTGCACAAAGCCAAGTGACAGCTCCATATCTTGGGCCCCTGCAAACCAGCCAACTCCTGCTCAGCCCTAAACTCCTGAAGTTACCCAAAACAGCATCTGGGTCCTGAGGGCTAGAGGCTGACTGGACTGTGCTTGAGAGGTTGCCTGGATGTGCTGAGCATAGGAACTGGGGATGGCCTGCTCCATTGCTCAATGTCTTTGAATATGCCACTCCAAACTCTCTTTGAGGCTATATTGAAAGGGAATTTGCTGAGCCCTGTGCCCATGATGGTTCAAGGGACCTGTCATAGACAGACACGCATAGTCCCATATAACTCCTGTTATATGCAGAGAACCTGACAGTGAAATCAGCTGGAACAATGGAAGTCCATAATCTAAACTTCCCAGATTCCATGGGAGGGAGAAACCTGTGAGCAGGAATGTGGCTCATGGGCTCTGGCACATGCTTAGCACAGCCCTGCATGCACAACTATGGGAGTTTTCACTGGCAGTGGGATGGTAGCAAATCATAGAACTGTAGAGTTAGAAGCATCTCAGGGATCACCTAGTGACAGTCTAACCCCCTGCCAAGGTGCAGGACTTGTGTCTAAACAATCCAAGGTAGGTGGCTATCCAACTTCCTTTTGAAAACATCCAGCAAAGGAACTTCCACAACCTCCTAAGGTAGTCTGTTCCATTGGTCTGCTATTCTTACCATTACAAAGATTTTCCTGAGATTTAATCTAAATCTGCTGTGCAGTATTTTGAATCCATTGCCACTTGTCCGTTCCTCTGTGGCATATGAGAACAACTTTACTTCATCTTTTTAAGTCAAGTACTGGAAGATTGCTATCATATTCACCCTCCCCCATCTCCTCTGTTCCAATGTAAATGTACCCAGATCCTTCAGCCTTTGCTAATATGGCTTGCATTCCATCCCTTTGATCCTCTTTGTCACTCACCTCTGGATCATTTCCAATTTCTCTACATCCTTTCTATACCCAAACTGGATATAATACTCTAGCAGAGGCCTGGCCAGCATGAAGTAGAGCAGTACTCTCAGCTCCCATCGTTTGCATGCTGTGCCTCTATTGATGCACCCTAAACTTCCATTTGCTTTTGTTGCAATAGCATCACACTGCTGATTCATGTTCAGATTGTGATACACCACAACACCCACAATCCGTGCTGCTGCTAAGCCAGTTGTCCCCCATTCTGTATTTGTGCATTTGATCTGTGCATTTCCTAGTGTAGTGCTCTGATGGGTTACATGGGATGCAACCTAAACTCGGGTATTGCTGTGCCCCCTAAGCTCCCCAGCCTTGGCTGCCTCACAGTGCTTTGCTAGTGACCAGCAGAAAATCCGTCCAGGAGATGTTATCACTCAGCTCAACAGCCTGTGTAGCCCCACACCCAGCTAGATTGCATGAATGTTCCCTGAGCCACTCACAAATTACACAGAGAAAGGCACCAGCCAATTCCCCCAGCCACCATCCTTGCACCCTAGAACTGTATTGCCCTGTTATGGTCAAAAGCCTACCCATTGTAAGTTTATTACCCAGTCCACCACTCCCTCAATGTGGTGAGAAAACACACAGTCCTTTGTAACTGAACTGAAATTTTCCAGGCACTTCAACCAAATCACACTATGTTAGGTAAAATATCAAACAGATTTATTAATGCCAGAAGAATAGATTTTAAATTATTATAAGTGGTAGACGTAAAGCTCAAAGATAGTAACCAAAGAAAATAATAGATAAATGTACAATCTAAATCTTAAGCCTTATAACACTAGACAGTGTTCAGATTGAGTTTTTTTCTCACCCTACTAGATGTTATCATTCTCAGTACAAAGGCTTCACTCTGAAACTTGTGACCAGTCTTCTGGATGAAGTTTTTATTTTCCAGCATTCTTGTTGCTTCCTTCATAAGTGGGGAAGGAGAGAGGCACTAGCCCAGACATATTCTGGTAGGCTTTGCTGAGTCACAGGATTGAGCAATCCCCTGGGTGTGGTCTTGTGGAACTCAGGCCTTGTACACATGATCACTTTATCGCGCATTAACAATCATTACCGCGTGATACCAACAACAGCGTACACACGTGCAATAGGGCTGTTGTGCGTTAACTGCCTTGTTGTAGCGCAATACAAAAACCACCTCGACAAGGGTGGTAGCAGTTAACGTGGAACAGCTGTTGTGCCTTTCCACTCGTGTGTACGCTTACCGTGCAATGATTGGCCTCCGGAACTGTCCCAGCATTCCAAAGTCATCCTCTCTGGTATTCCCCCCACCCACTCTGTGGCTGTGATGAAATAGTCCCCGCCCTGATCAGATTCCTGGGATTTTCGAATTTCTCGTGTGTTTCACTTCCTGTTCTCTTCCTCGTGGAGTGGAGTGCAGCTCCGATAATCAGTAGCAATGGCGGCCCGTCGTGGAAGACGCGCACCCCTTTGGAGCACGGCCGAGGTGCTGGACCTGATCAGCATCTGGGGAGAGTCCGCTGTGCAGGCGCAGCTACGTGGCAGCAGGCGAAATTATGTTACATTTGGCATAATTTCTCGGGCCATGTCAGAGAGAGGTTATGATAGAGACACTGTGCAGTGCGGATCAAAGGTGAAGGAGCTAAAAATAACCTATCACCGAGCGAAGGAGGCAAACCACCGTTCGGGATCAGCGCCTGCTACATGCAGCTACTATAAAGGAGATCGAAGCCATCCTCAGTGGGGACCCCACAACCACTGCAAAGAGTCCCGTGGACACATCAGCCCTCCCTCATCCAGTGAATGCCAGACCCGAGCAGGATGAGGACGTGATCGATGAGGAGGAGAAGATGGAAGATGACCTGGAGGAAAGCGCAACAGCGTGTAGCCAGGAGCTCTTCTGCACCCCTGCTGAGACGTCCACCCAAGACATGAATTGCAGTGTGTCCTCTGAGGCGGCAGACGGGGGTTCCAGTAAGTTTCTCTTTCGTGCAGCTATGGGTCCTGCTAAAATATCATTGTCCAGGGCGGCGGTGCTTGCTGTCTCAGTCCCCGCTGTGCACGCTCTTTACACTGCATTCATTAGAAGTGCATCAACACAAGCAGTGATTGTCAAAAAATCATCTGTATTTACGTCAGTAAAGGTTTCCTCGATGTACCTCCAGAGTCTACTACTCAGGTTAGATGGGAGAGCGTTTGTGTCTATGCTCCCAAAGATGGATACTCTGCCTCGCAAGCTGCAAAGCACAGCCCTGGGAACCATGGCAGCACACAGTGCAGCAGCATACGGTCCTGGCTTGCAACCGGTGGCATGTAGGATATGTATTCTAGCTGGCAGGGGCACTCTGAGGAGAGAGATATCGGGTTCCATCTGTGTGCCCTGTGCAGAATGTTAGCCCCCAGTAAGCTTTCTATTAGGATGTACCTTGTCTGCTTCAGCGAAGCATAGGAGGTTGACTGCCCTGTACCTTCCAGTGGAATGTGCTTCTGGAAGGTTACATTGGTTATCTAGGCTATGTGTTAACAGATTTATTATTATTGTTTTTATTAGATTCGACCTTCACAAGGCCAGTGTCTACCCCAGCTGACCGCATGAGAAACATTCGGCAGCGTGCTGGAAGAAACAGGGAGGATATGTTTCAGGACCTGATGAAAACAGCACAGAAATCCACGAGGGAGAATCGAGCCTGGAGAGAGGAATCCCAACAGAGGAGGCAGAAACACTGGGACGAACTGATAAGCGTGATGAAGGAGCAAACAGAAATGCTCAAGAGCATGATTGCTTTGCAGACCCAGGCGATTAATGTACGGGCTCCACTCCATACAGTTCAGCCGTGTCTGCCTCCCACACCCCATAGTCCTTCAAAGCATTTCTTTGAAGGCCACCCGTCCCCCTGGTATACTGCAACATCCAGTCCCTCACAGAGCTACTTTTTAGAGACCCGCAGCTACACCCACCTGTAACCCCCCCTCCCTTTTAGGTTTTAATAAAAACAGTAACAAATAATTTGAAGAGTGGCTTTATTTGTACACATTGAAAATCTCATAAGGTGCACCTGATGCATCCTTGAAATTAAGTAGGGGAGGGCATCATTGAAATGGTCCCTGAGTGCCTCCCTTATGTGAGCAGCTTCTCCTTGGGCCCCCCAATACTCCTAGTGGCTGGCTGTTCGTATGCTTCCTCGAGGCACTGTGCCTCCATAGCCCACCCCGGGGAAAACTTTTCTCCCCTACTTTCACAAATGTTATGAAGGACACAGCACGACGCAATCACAGCAGGGATGTTGTCCTCCGCCAAGTCCAGCCTCCCATACAAACAGCACCAGCGCCCTTTTAAACGGCCGAAGGTACACTCCACAGTCATTCTGCAGCAGCTCAATCTGTAATTGAACCGCTCCTTGCTGCGATCTAGGTTACCGGTGTATGGCTTCATGAGCCATGGCATCAGTGGGTTTGCTGGGTCTCCAAGGATGACTATGGGCATCTCCACATCCCCCACTGTAAATTTTTGATCAGGGAAGAAGGTACCCCCTTGCAGCTTCCGGTACCCACCACTGTTCCTGAAAATGCGGGCATCATGCACCTTTACCGACCAGCCAGCATTGATGTCCGTAAAACGCCCCTTGTAATCCACGAGTGCTTGCAGCACCATGGAGAAGTAGCCCTTCCTGTTGATGTACTCGGTCGCGAGATGGTCTGGAGCCAAAATAAGGATGTGTGTGCCGTCTATGGCTCCCTCGCAGTTAGGGAATCCCATGGCAGCAAAGCCGTCCACAATCTCACGAACATTGCCCAACATCACCGTCCTCCGTAGCAGAACGTGATTGATGGCTTGGCAGACTTGTGAGAGGGCTATTCCGACGGTGGACCTCCCGACTCTAAACTGGTTTGCAACTGACCGGTAGCAGTCAGGAGTCGCCATCTTCCAGACAGCTATCACAACACGTTTCTCCACGGTTAGGGCTGACCTCATGTGGGTGTCTTTGTGTCGCAGGGCAGGTGCCAACTCTGAGCACAGTTCCAAAAAGGTTGCTTTCCGCATTCGAAAGTTCTGTACCCACTGCTCCTCATCCCACAGCATAGCAATGCAATCCCACCACTCGGTGCTCATCTCTCGTGACCAGAAACGGCATTGCACTGTGTGCAGATGATTGGTGAAGGAGCTGAGCAATGCGGTGCTGTTGCTCTGTATGGCATCAATCAGCCCCTGCTCCTCAGCATCCTCGTCTGACTCGGAGCTCATTGCGTACTGAGCAACCAGCCGAGATGTATTTAGAATGCTGAAGGCGACAGTGGAGATCAGAGCAGGATCCATGCTGTCGCTGTTGTGATTGCTCGCAAGTGGTGCGGTGCGTCACTGCACTGTTGAAAATAGGCGTGAATTGCTATTGGCAACGAGGAAGACGCAAGGGGAACACAGTGCACCATGGGAAACTGAGAGTTTACCCATGGCGCTTTGCGTTCCTTTCTTTCATCCCATGATTCCAAGTGCCGATTCAGGGAAAATTGAACTATGGGATAGGTGCCCAGAATTCATTGCGCTACACCGCGATATTGCAAAGAATTCTGTTGCGTTGCAAGGAGAGACGCAATAAAGGTCATGTGTTTTTTATAGCGCGCTTGCCATGTTGCGCTTTAATCTGATCGTGTGTACATAGCCTCAGTCCTAGATTTGCGGAATCCCATCGTGTGGTGCTTGTGGAACTGTTACTGAGTTCCCAAATCCCCTGAGTACAACTCCTCTGCTGTATAATAGTTGCTTAAAATCTTTCGAGGGCAGAGATTACCACTCTTATAAAAGATATTCTCAAATTGACAACATATTCCCCTAGTGACAGTGTAGCAAAATCTCATATTTTGATACACATTAATGATACACATATTTGGACAGCATAATCGGTTTTAGTAGATCATGTTATTGCAGTCCTTGGATGTGTGAGGCAAGGTATTTCCAGTTGAGATAGGGAGGTGTTAGTACTGTTATACAAGGTATTGGTGAGACCTCGTTTGGAATACTGTGTGCAATTCTGGTCCCCTGTGTTTAAGAAAGATGAATTCAAGATGGAACAGGTACAGAGAAGGGCTGCTAGGATGATCCAAGGGAATGGAAAATCTGCCTTATGAAAGGAGACTCAAAGACCTTGGTTTGTTTAGCTTACCAAAAGAAGGTTGAGGGGAGATATGATTGCTCTATATAAACATGTTGGAGGGCTAAATACCAGGGAGGGAGAGGAATTATTTAAGTTCAGCCGCAATGTGGACACAAGAGCTAATGGATATAATCTAGCCATCAGGAAGTTTATACTTGAAATTAGATTCTGGTTTCTAGCCATCAGAGGAGTGAAGTTCTGGAATAATCTTCCAAAGGGAGCAGTGGGGGCAAAAAATCTAGATGGTTTCAAAACTGAACTTGATAAATTCATGGGGGGGATGGTATAATGGGACAGCCTTTGGCAATTGACTGATCTTTGGCTCCTGATGGCATATATGCCGATGGGACAGTTGATGTGGTGGGTTCTGAGTTATTACAGAAAATTCTTTCTTGGGTGTCTGAATGATGAGTCTTGCCCACATGCTCAGAGTTTAACTGATCACCATGCTGGGGTTGGGAAGGAATTTTTCACCAAGGCAGATTGGCAAAGGCTCTGGGGGTTTTTCACCTTCCTCTGCAGCATGGGGCATGACTCAGTTGCTGGTGGATTCTCTGTATCTTAAGATCTTTAAACCATGATTTGGGGACTTTAATAATTTAGTCATAGGTTAGAGGTTTATTGCAGGGGTGGGTGGGTGATGTTCTGTGGCCTGCAATGCAGGAGGTCAGACTAGATGATCATATTGGTCCCTTCTGACCTTATAGTCTGTAAGTCTATGACTTTCCGATGATATCTCACATGGCACGCTATGTATGAAATATAGCCTAATTATATAAAAATGATGAATCTGGGTTTTTACAGGGTGCTGCTTTGAGGTACAACTTGTCACAGATACATTACATTTATCTTTGTTGAATTTGTGTTTGTTGCCTATAGTCTAATTCTCCAATTTATCAAGAGCTCTCTGAATTTTAGCTCTATCTTCCAAAGTACTATCACCCCCGCGCTCCACCCGCCAGCTATCTTTCATCTGCAAACTTGATCAATATGCTCTAATTCATACCTCCAGGTCATTAATAAAGATGTTGAACTACACCAGGCCCAGAACAAATCCCAGTGGAACCCCATTTGAGACCTCCCTCCAATCTGACACCATTCCATTCACAGTTACTCTGTCTGTGGTTGTTTAACCAGTTATGTATACACTTAATGGTAGTTCACCAAGACCAAATTTCTCCAGCTTACTCATCAAAATGTCACACACAATTGTGTCAAAAGCCTTGCTGAAGCAGTCCTGCAGCCACCTGCAGCCACCAAATTCCTGCAGCCACCAAATCACTTACCTCTCCGAGAAGAAAATCTAGCTGGTTTGGCATGATTTGTTCATGCTGGTTGCTAGCGATTATCCTTCAGTTATTCTCAAATTGAATGTTTTATACACTACTCTAGTAACTTCACAGGGATCAAAGTCAGGCTGACAGTTTTATAGTTCCCTGGCTCCCCCTTTTCCCTTTCTAAAGATGGGCACTGCCTTAGCCCTTCTCCAGTCTTCCAGGACTCTCCTGTCATCCATGAGTTTGTAAATATTATTGCCAGTGGCGCCAAGATTTCTTTAGTTAACTCCTTCACTACCCTGGGGTGACTGGCATCAGGCCACGCTGACTTGAATTCATTCAAATTTATCAGAAGATCTCTGACCTGTCCTTTATTTATCCTGGTTTACATCCCTTCCCCTTTATTGTTTGTGGTAACTTCAATAGCTGTTTAGTCACATGGTATTTTTGTAGAGAAGACTGAAGCAAACTAGGTATTGAGCAATTCTGTCTTCCTGTCCTCTTCCATTACCATTTACCAGTTCACTGTCTCCATTGAGCAGTGGACCTGCACCATCCCTGAACTTCCTTTTTTGTCCCAAATAAACAAATGGGACTTGGAACTCCCCATACAGGGCCTCCTAGAGCTCCAAGGGGTGCAGACATAGGGTGTGTATGTGGCAGGGACTCGTGAAGCTGCTGGTAAAAGGGAGAGGAATCCCAGACTAGAGAGGTTCCCAGAGGTGTATGCTTGGGAGCAGAGAGTTTCCTAGGGATGTGAGATCCGGGAGAAAGGCCTAGGTGTGCGGAGGGAAAAGCATGCAGGCTGCTGGTGGTGGGCGATAGGAGGGCACTTCTGAGTATGTGCAGTAGGAGGTTCCAGAGGTTCGTGATGGGGCTGAGCAAGTCTGAGTGCAGCATGGCTCTAGGCAGAACATTTACACTTTGCTTCCCTATTTATTGTACATGCAAAAGCTGCATTTTCATTATTCATCCCTCTTTAGGGGAACTATCTCGTAATAATAAAACCATCAGAAGGAATACACAAAGACATACATCCCTTAGATGAGGCGGTTGCTTAATGTACAAAGGGAGACAGTGATGTATGGCCTGAGAGAACCAAGGGCTACCAGGGCAATTCCCTTCCTCATTAAGAGGATTGCCATTTCCTGGTGGGACAGCAGGGCTTCCCTCACCACCCTCATGCTGCAGATAGATAGAGTTGGAATTCTTCAGTGCTCTGAGTGAAACTTCACTGTCTCTAGCGCTGTAGCTCCGTGCTCTGCCATCTCATGCACTAAACTCTTTGTGCTCTTTGCCCACTTGTGCCTCATGCCTTCTGCACTTCACTCCCTGGATCAAGTGCCCAGGCTGCCTTGTTCTCCTCCTTCACATCCTTCCTAACATCCTCTGCGTGGTGGGCCCTCAAGGGACTGAGCCAACGAACTGGCCTGACTGCACCTGATGAAGGAGCCAGGGAGCAGAGATTGTTAAGACGAAGGTTAGCTGCATGGGAATAGGAGGGGCCTGTATAAAGCCCAGGAGCTCAGAGCAGCTTGGGGGTGGACTTCGGCTGCCAAAGTTGGAGCTGGAGCCGGAGCCGGAGCCAGGACAGCCTCAGGGAAAGGCAGTGAGGGATAGCACAGGGCAGGCTTGGACTGCTGATTGGAGAGCCCCAGAGTAGAGGATGCACGTGGGTTCCCCTGCCTACCACTGGCAGACCAGGCAGTGGCAAGCAGGCTCTCTGGGACAAGTTGCCCTGAAAGATTTGGCAACAGAGTCCTGTGGCACTTTTAAAGACTAACAGATTTATTTATCGCATGAGCTTTCGTGGGAGAAAATCCCACTTCGTCAAAGCGTCTG
>ML686217.1:1634787-1725624 GCA_007922175.1 Pelusios castaneus
TGGGAGAAAATCCCACTTCGTCAGACGCTTTGACGAAGTGGGATTTTCTCCCACGAAAGCTCATGCGATAAATAAATCTGTTAGTCTTTAAAAGTGCCACAGGACTCTGTTGTCTTTCTACAATAGACTAACACAGCTACCCCTTTGGAATCTGAAAGATTTGGGAAAGACTTTAGTGATCTGGCTGGAGAGCTAAGTCACAAAGAGGAAGCGGCAACCTTGGAGCAAGAGGGACTGCAAGGTGAGAGAGGGTGAAGAATCCAGAGACTGCCAGAGGAGGCTGCAGCTCTTGGAAGAAGCTAATCCCCAGAGTGACTTAAAGGGGGTGCCCCAATAGAGAGTGGACCCCAGAGCACTCTGCCTCATGGGTCCTTCAACCCAGCCCTGCCATGCTCCCACCTGCACAATGAGATCATACTTAATATCCAAGCACAGCAGGCTGTATTTAGTAATATATTTTTCTTTGGCAAAGAGGATAAGAATGGCATGTTCCAAGGTACCCAAAGGACCTGATGTCCAGCCCCACTGGGACTCACTGTATACTAGGTCCCCACTCCGTGTGACTCTTTGGAAAACCCTACCTAGGTGTTCTCACATTTCACCCCTATCTGTTTCCTAACAAAATATCAGCTATCAGCTAAATTTAAACTCCCTCCCCCAGCACCACGCACTGCTTTTCACCACAGGGACTCTGCCCAAATGGTCTTTTGGTTGCTGTCACCTTGCTGGGATCAGAAGCACTCAGGACAGGGCTTGCAGCTTCCAATATGTTTGGGAAGCAGTTTTTCCCTCCTCCCCGCCCCTCTGGTGTAGTCTAGATCATGGTACCAGCGGAAGTGGGGCTATAGACCAGGTGGCCAACACTTTCGCTTTGAACCTCTCTACTTTCAACTGCTGAGACCTTTGGCAAACTGTAGTTATTCAGAGGTCACACCATCCCTTCTGAATATTTAGGGAAGATTAAGGGAACATGGTTCAGCTATTCATCTCCAAGAATGAGAAACAGAGCTTTGCCAATTTAACGGATTTGGAGCAGAAAAATGAAATTGGAGCCTGGGCCTCTGCACTGTTCCTGTGAAAATACTGCAAGACTTGGACAAGTTGTAACACTCTGACAATCCCCGGTATGCATGCAGTATGTAAACTGGGGTGGCAGGGGCTGGAGGACAAAGGCTGGGAATGGGAAAGCTCTCCCTGCAACTCTGGCTCCACCAGTCATTTAGATATAGAAATCCCAATACGAGTTATGAGGAAGGTCAGAGGCCTGGGCTCTGCAGGGGTCATGGCTTGTGACATGCAGGAAGTCAATGGGCCGAGATGTGCAGGAGTCGATGCAGGAGGTCAGAACCCAGCTCACCGACGTCATAGAATCATAGGGTTTGAAGGGATCTCAGGAAGTCATCTAGTCCCAGGGAACACTCCTGCATATCCTGGGCCTCTGAACTCATCCTGGCTACAGTGATCAGCAGCCAGAACTGAGCAGGGGCCAGGCTAGATGTTCATCTTGGGCCTTCCTGGCTGTAACACCTACTAAACTTGCACTACTTTTGCTCCTTTAATCTTCCATGTCAATACCCCCAGCTGTTTATTCCTGTGACTGATCTTCCCTGGGACCAGGGGAATGAGCCTTAATCTCTGCTCATCCACTGACTGGTTTTAGCTCTTCTGTTCAACTCACAACCCTAATCAATTGGGCAGTACCCTGAGTGGGAGGAGCAGCCTCCTCTGCTCCCCCTCACTGCACTGGCATTGCCCTCTCCCATGCCATACCCAGTAGGGCTGCAACAGGGCAGTGTTACAGGGTGGCACACTACAGAACTGGCCCAGTCCAAAGGTGGGGTGGACTAGCATTGTGGGGCAGCACAGGCCAGCGGTGGTCTGGGTGACCGGGGCTCCTCTAACCAGGAACTGGCGCTGCCTTGCAGTCCAGGGCCCAGGGTAGGGAGGCCCCACCGATCCAGAGAACCACTGGTGTGGGGCAGACTGGTGTTATAGGGCAGCTTGGGATGGTGGTGCTTTGGGCTGGGGGGCCCCTCTTAGCCCTGAGTCAGACTGCCCTGACTAAGTGGGGAGCCCGGTGGACCAGAGCAGTGCCAGCCTATGCCATCCCACAATGCCAGTTTGCCCCACCCCTGAACTGGGCAGTCCTGCAGTGTTACACCCACAGCGCTGGCCTGCTCCCAAGCGTTGCTGCCAGAGTGGTCAGCCCTGCCCCACCTCCCTGCTGGGAATGGTGCCCCGAAACATTTTTTTAAGAGAGTAACACCCCTGAGCTTGGCCACAAGGGTGCTAAAGTTACACAAGTTTCTTCTTGAGTACCTGGTGTAGAGGGCTAGGCCATGCTGCTCTGACACATCCTGTCCCAGAGAGGGTTATGTGAGCAGTGTGACTGTTGTTGTGGCAGGGCTTAGTCTTTGTTTTGTGGTGTGTGGGTAGTGCTTTGTGTTTCTCTCGGAGTAGGTAGCATTGAGGAACCTTGCCCGTGAAGTGGAAGGCTGTGATGAGTCTGATTTCTAGGGGGAGTAAGAGGGCATGTCCTACAGGCTGGACCTGGGACAGGCCCCAGAGGATGCTGTACACACATTAGTTTGCCCCTGATGGTAGAATGTTCCATTGTCAAATACAACAACCGCAGGTACCAGTGAGAGCTGGGGTTGGTCTGCTACGTTTCATCTTGCCATCAACTAAGACATTTTGCTTTTGCTACAAATCTTGATGTTCTGAGAAATGATGGAAAGGTGAACGAACATGGCCGCAGACAGAAAATACACGTACCCCATCACTTATAAGCTGACGAGCTCTGTGAGTCATTTATAACACATTTCCCTAAAAATGACTCATGTCAAAATTGTGCCCTCCTGGTGCCCAAAGCTCAAAATAATGCCCTGCAATGCTCTGGGATCCACAGGCTGTTCCTGAAATAGACTCTTGAGAAGCTGTGTTCTGAGAACAAACTATGGACATGGGTTTTGCAAAGTCCCGCAGAATATCCTATACTCCAGGGCATTAGCATGCCAGCAGGGCGCTCAGGAGGCGAGTGGAGAGGAGCCAGGGGGCAGCAGCAATAGCTGGGCATCAGGGAGAGCAGCCAGTGTCAGGGTGCTGTGGAGAAGAATTTGGGCAGTGGTGGGGTGCTGGGGGAGCAGCAAGTGTCACGCTTCCCCAACAGATGATGAAATCTCAGCCCAGTTTCCTGCCATATGGTCTCTGCCCCCCATATGCTATGTTCATCACACCGGAGGTTTCAGCCCTGCATTTACCACTTTTGCCCATATGTTTGATTTTTTTCATCTACTCTGATCTCTGCCCCAATGATCCTGTGCACCATCTCATTTCCTTCTTGCTTTTCCCTGTCTCTTCTGAGTCCCTCTCCCCCATTATTCTCTCCCCTCAGATAGTTCCATCGGACTTGCTAGAGAGGGCTAGCAGAGTGGTTGTCACTCTGCTGAAAGCTGTTTCTGAGGGGTGTGATGGAGCCTCTCAGGAATCACACCTGGGCCCCTCTGGTCACTGCTAATCAGGAGTCTCCCCTAGTCCAGCTCAGGTCTCTATGCTACCATGCAGCCAGCTCCCAAATCCAGCCTCAGAGGGTCCAACCCCAGCTCCATCTGGAACTCCTCCAGTGGGGAGCCTGCTTCCCCAGAAGGGTCCTGGGGAGTTTCTCCACCACCCAAAGGCCCAGCACCCCACTTTCCAGTCAGAAGGAACTCTCAGCCATTGTGGAAGTCAGAAGGGTTTATTAGCATTCAGGTTCACAGTATAGAAGACTGGCTAGCAGGTTAAGTAGAGGTTGCATCACTGGACCCCTAGAAGAAGCATAGAGCCATGCTCTGAAACCCCATTTCCTTAGACCCACACCATAGTTCTGCCCTTCTCTCCCCAACCCCTGCTAGACTCCTCCTCTAGTCCATTGTCTTTTTTCAGGGCTAGGTAGACACCACCTTTTGGTCTTGACCTTCCCAACCTGTGGTACTGGTTGGGTGGGACTGTGGTTGAGTAGGTCTGCCTTCCTGTGGCTGGAGGGGGCCCATCTGCACTCCAGTGGTCCTCGTAATAATCATACACCTGGGCCCCATCACCAGAATACATGAACAGAAAGCAAAGGAAACTGAGGCACAGGCCATGACACCCTCAAGACAATCCCAAGAGTCTCCCTACTTCATCACAAGGGGCAACCCAGGGCTGCACACAGCGCAGAGTCGTACAGTCCATGGACTAGTATAATGCAATTGCAGGATTTTCTGCATTCTGAGATTTTGCTTGATTTTGGGGACTGCAGCTGCACATTGAGCAGTCTCCTGGGGCTCTGTGGTGACATGTCAGTCCCCTTCCTACATTAATCCCATGTAGATTCCTGGCTGGTGCCTTTGGAGGTCAGATGATTCCCTCCAGTGTGCATTAGTCATACTTGGACTTTATCGGCCATCATGCTTCCATTCAGCCCATGGGTTAGGTCCCTCAGAAACTGCATCCACACTTTGCCGTCTGACTACGTGAGATGATTGTAACCTAGCCCATTGTTCATCTTTGTCCTTATTTTTCCTGGAGCTGGACTGTGGCTCCATGGCAGAGCCTAGCGCTGGGGCTGGGCTATGCAGAGCCCCTTGTGCCGGAGCAGCTGCAGTGACATTCTGAGAGTCATGTGGTGCTTCAGCGGGGCTGTGTGCCCAGGAGGAGGCAATAGGGAGCTGTGCCTGGGCTCCATTCTACCTGGCTTTGTTAGGGGGGTGGGGCACCTGTGAACTGGACAGGCAACATGTAGCCTGTCATGATAAGGTGCCAGATTCTGCCACTCTCAAGCCACTGTCTCTAGCATATTTGGCCAGACGCCTTGGGGTAAGGCACAGGATAAGGTACTACTCTGTGCACAGAGCTGGGTTGGCCTGAGATCAATAACAATGCCTGATGTTATCATGGCCTCTTTCATCCTGCGTGGTCCCAAACACCCTGAAGGCCTGCTGTGCCACCACCACAGTCACAAGCAGAGCTCCCCCCACCACCACCAGTACACCACAGCACTACATGATCAGGGAGAGAAGAACACAAACAGAGCTTCCTCTGGCAATCTCACAGGGCTTTCATGTGCACAGCTACTAAAGAGCTGAGATGCAGGATGTATCCCAGGGGACACCCTCCAGGCACCCTTCCCTAAGTTCTCTCAACTGGAACTCACAAATATATCACTTCCAGAGTCTTTAAACCACACTTCCCTTCTCCTGGGGTCTGGTTTATTTACACCAACCCTCCCAAAAGTACTCTTCTATCCCTCCAACAGGGGCTGGAGGAATCAGTCCTGGCTGCTCCCCCCTGCCCAAGGTTGGGGCTGGAGTTTTCTGATTTAGACATGGACAGAGATCTCTTTCAGGCCTTTAAGGAAGTTAATACTACTGGGAACTATGAGATAATAGAAGATTTTAATTTCCCAGATATAGACTGGAGGACATGTGCTAGTAGTAACAAAAGGACCCAGATTTTCCTGGATGTGTTAGTTGATGAATTCCTTCTCCAAACTGTTACCTAACCAATGAGAGGGGATGCCATCTTAGATTTGGTATTAGTGGGTAGTGAGGAACTCATAGAGGAACTGGTTGTAGGGGACAATCTAGGTTCATGTGACCATGAGCTAATTCAGTTCAAACTAAATGGAAGGATAAACAAAAAGAAATCTGTGACTAAGGTCTTTGACTTTAAAAGGGCTAATTTAGAAAATTAACGGAATTAGTTAGGGAAATGGACTGGACTGAAGTACTCATGAACGCAAAGGTGGAAGAGGCTTGGAATCGCTTCAAGTCAAAGTTGCGGGAACTATCTGAAGCCTGCATTCTGAGGAAGGGGAAAAATTCACAGGCAACTTGTAGACCAAGTTGGATGAGTAAGCATCTCAGACAGGTGATTAGGAAGAAGCACAAAGCCTACAAGGAGTGGACGATGGTAGGGATCAGCAAGGAAAGCTACCTCTTGGAGGTCAGAACATGTAGAGATAAAGTGAGAAAGGCGAAAAGTCAAATAGAGCTGGATCTTGTGAAGGGAATTAAAACCAATAGTAAAAGGTTTTTTAGCCATATAAATAGTGTGAGATATTGAGGCCAGCCGGCAGCTACAGAGTAGAAGAAGGGAGGTATATAAGCTCCAGGATGTTGAAGGCTGTGTATCCTAGCGACTGACCAGGGCCACTGCAGGACAATTGGGAGCACCTGAGGTCAATTAAGAGGCAGCCAGGTGCATTATAAAAGCTTCCCTGTCCCAAACAGATGCTGCACAAACTGGAGAAGGAGCAGATGGTGGGCTGGGCTGGGCTGGGCTGGGCTGGGCTGGGCTCGGCTCGGCTCGCCTCGCCTCGCCTCGCCTCGTCTCGCCTCGTCTCGTATAACTGAGGAAGATAGAGGGCTGAAAAAGGAAACCCGGCCAAAGGGGACACTGGGTGTAAAAACCCTAAAAGGGGCAGAGGAGGGGGAAACAGCCCAGGGGAAGGAATTGTGGAACTGTGACTCAGTCCGCAGCACATAGCTGCATATCATAGGGCCCCTGGGCTGGGACCCGGAATAGAGGGTGGGCCCAGGTCCCAAATCCCCCTCCTCCCCAGGAGCGATGCCAGAAAAGGAAGCCCAAAGGGCAATAACCAAGAAGGTCAGGGGAGCCACCCTGACCCACTAGCCCTAGCAAGTACGGGACCCACCACCAGGGTGCCGGTCATCTGCCACAATAGGAAGAAACCAAGGAAGGAAGAAGTAGACACGCTAAACACTGAGGATGGGGTGGAGGTCAAGGAAAATCTAGGCATGGCTAAATATCTGAAGAAGTACTTTGCCTCTGCTTTTAATAAGGGTGATGAGCTTGCAGATAGAGGTAGGGTAGCTAACAGGAATGAGGATATGGAAGTGGAAATTGCCATATCTGTGGTAGAAGCCAAACTTGAGCTGCTTGATGGGACTAGGGGGCCCAGATAATCTCCATCTGAGGATATTAAAGGAACTGGCACATGAACTTGCCTGCCCATCAGCAAAGGTTTTTAATGAATCTGCAAACTTGGGGGTTGTACCGAATGACTGGAGAATTGCTAATATAGTTCCTATTTTCAAGAAGGGAATAAAAGTCATCTGGGTAACTACAGGCCTGTTAGTTTGACCTCGGTAGCATGCAAGGTCTTGGAAAAAATTTTGAAAGAGAAAGTACTTAAGGATATTGAGGTTGGCAGTAACTGCGATAAAATACAACATGGCTTTACAAAAGGTAGATCATGCCAGACCAACCTGATCTCCTTTTTTGAGAGGATAACAGATTTTTTGGATCAGGGGAATGTGGTGGACCTAATTTACTTAGATTTCAGCAAGGCATTTGATACAGTTCCACATAGGGAATTATTAATTAAGTTACAAAAGATGGAGATTAATACGACTATAGCAAGGTGGATAAGGAACTGGTTAAATGGGAGGCTACAGCGGGTCATGCTGAAGAGTGAATTATCAAGCTGGAGGGAGGTTACTAATGGTGTCCCTCGGGGATTGGTCTTGGGACCGATCTTATTTAACCTTTTTGTTACTGACCTTGGCACAAAAAATGGGGATGTGCTAATTAAGTTTGCGAATGATATCAAGTTTGGAGGTATTGCCAATACAGAGAAGGATCGGGATATCATACAGAAAGGTCTGGATGACCTTGTAAACTAGAGTATTAGGAACAGGATGAAATTTAATAATGGGAAGTGCAAGGTCGTGCATTTAGGGACGAATAACAAGAAGTTTTCCTATAAGTTGGGGGCGCATGAGTTAGAAGGGATGGAGGAGGAGAAGGACTTGGGAGTACTGGTTGATCACAGGATGACTATGAGCCACCAATGCAATGTGGCCATGAAAAAAGCTAATGCGGTCCTGTGACGTATCAGTAGAGGTATACCAAGTAGCGATAGGGAGGTGTTAGTACTGTGATACAAGGTGATGGTGAAACCTCATTTGGAATATTGCATGCAGTTCTGGTTCCCCATCTTTAAGAAAGATTAATTCAATCTGGAACAGGTGCGGAGAAGGGCTACAAGGATGATCTGTGGAATGGAAAATCTGCCTTATGAGAGGAGACTTAAGGAGCTTGTCTTGTTTAGTCTAACCAAAAGAAGGTTGAGGGGAGATATGATTGGTCCCTATAAAATACATCAGAGGGATAAATACCAGGGAGGGAGAAGAATTATTTGAGTACATCACCAATGTGGACACAAGAACAAATGATACAAACTGTCCATCAGGAAATTTAGTCTTGAAATTAGATGCAGGTTTCTAACCATTAGAGGAATAAAGTTCTGAAATAGCCTTCCAAGGGGAGGTATGGGGACAAAAAACCTAACTGCCTTCAAAACTGAGCTTGGTAAATTTATGGAGAGGATGGTATGATGGGACAGCCTAGTTTGATAATTGACTGATCTTTGGCTATTGGTGGTGGGTATGCCAGTGGCCTAAGAAGGGAGGGTAGATGGGGTGGGTTCTGAGTTTATTATAGAGAATTCTTTCTTGGGTGACTGACTGGTGAGACTTGCCCACATTCTCAGGGTTTAACTGACCGTTATATTAGGGGTTGGGAAGGAATTTTCCCCCCGGGCAGGTTGGCTCTTTGGGTTTTTCACCTTCCTCTATAGCATTGGGAATGGCTCACTTGCTGGTGGATTCTCTGTATCTTAAAGTCCTTAAATCATGATTTGAGGAGGTAAATAACTCCGTTATATGTTGGAGGCTTATTGCTGGAGTGGGTGGGTGAGGTTTTGAGGCCTGCATTTTGCAAGAGGTTAGAGTAGATGTTCATACTGGTCGCTTCTGACCTTAGAGTCTATGGCTATGTCTACACTGGCAAGTTAGTTCGAATTAAGAAGGCTTAATTCGAACTAACTAAAGCCATGGCTACACTAGGCTTTAGTTAGTTCGAATTAAGGGCTTCCTTAATTCGAACTAATAAGTTCGAATCGGGCTTCAGAAGTAAGGTTTTAATTTGAACTAACTAGTTCGAATTAGCCAATGTGGCCATGTTAATTCGAACTAATTTCTTAGTTCGAACTAACCGGCAATTGAAATGAATGGGGATTGCTAATTCAAACTAAGCAAGTGCCATGAATGGCACTTGCTTAGTTCAAACTAACTTTTTTCTAGTTCAAATTAAGCTAATTCGAACTAACTAAAATTAGTTTGAATTAGTTAGTTCAAAATAACTAATTCAAACTAATTTTAGCAAGTGTAGACATAGCCTATGAGACCTCTGAGCGACAATGCTTCAGGTAGACTTCACTAAGACACATCTCCCAGTGCCTGGCCTGGGAAGGATGTTTATGGAAACTCAAAGGCTATGTCTACACTAGCAATTTAGGTCGACTTAAGAATGCTTAAGTCGACCTCAATTACTCCATGTCCACACCGGGCTTTCATTAAGTTGACTTAAGGGCATACTTAAGTCGACTTAATAATTACCTCCTGTTAGGTCGACTTAAGGTCTAAGTTGATCTTAAGTCAACCTAACACTGGTGTGGACGCCTTAGGTCGACCTAGGGCTAGGGGAAGGGAGCCATGGCTTGGGGACAAGGGAGCCCCAGGGGCTCCTGCGGAAGAGAGCTGCTGGCAGCAAGCCGACGGTGGCTGTCTTCCTCGGCACTCTGTGGACAGGGGAACCTCCGGAGAGCCCCTGTTCATGGAGCGCTGGCGGCTGTCTTCCTTGACACTCCGCGGATCCCCGGTGAGAAAGGAGCTGCGGGTCACAGCAAGAAAGGAGGCGTGGGCCCCTTCTCAGCAGGGAGCCAAGGCCCTGTCTTCACTTGAAAAGTCGATTTAACTTTTATTTTGATTGGATTTGTAGAGGTAATTTTGAATTCTGGTCTTATCATTCAAAGTGCTTGAAACCCCTCTCATCCAGCTTGGTGTCATCTGCACATTTTATAAGTGTATTCTCCATGCTATTATCCAAGTCATTAATGAAAATAGTTACTAATACCCGATCCAAACCAGACCTCTTGAGGGACTCTACTAGATATGCCTTCCCAGGTTGATAATGAATGATTGATAACTACTCTTTGAGTCTTTCAACCAGTTGTGCACCCACTTTATAGTAATATCAGCTATACCCCTAAACCTTACTAAAATCAAGATATATCCACACCTGCTCCTTCCCCATTCATTAGGCCAGTAACACTGCCAAAGCAGGGTGGTTTGCTATGAGATGTTCTTGATAAGTCCATGCTGGCTATTTCCTGTAACCCCATTATCCTCTAGGGTTATGTCTATACTTGCAAAATAAGTCAACTTAAGGAGGCTTAAATTGACTTAGATTATGCCATGTCTACACCTGGCATTCTTTAAGTCGACTTAAGCAGTTCCATAAGTCGACTTAACGCTTAGGTCAACTCGTTATGTCGACTTAAGTCCAGTGTAGATGCACTTAGTTAGCTAAGTCAACTTAGTGGCCTCTAGACCTTCCTCCCAGCATTCCTGGCACCAGGGAGGAAGGAAGGGCTTGCCCAGGGCACCACTGAGCTGGCCAGGCCTGCCACAGCAGCCCATGTCTCAGGGGAGCCAGCGTCGCATGAGGGCCCCATCCTGGACCCACCAGGAGATCCTAGATCTCCTGGAAATATGGGGAGAGGAGGGAGTACACTCCCAGCTGCAGGGGAGCCAGAGAAACTGGGGGGTCTATGCCTCCATATCCAGGGCCCTGGCAGAGAAGGGCCACACACGGGACACCCAGCAAGTCTGGGTAAAAATAAAAGACCTCCAGCAGGACTACCAACTGGCCCGGGAGGTCAGGCTCCAGACAGGGGCAGCCCGATCCACCAGCTGCTGGTACTACCAGCAGCTGGATGCATTTTTGGCCTAGGAGGGCAGTGGCATGCCAGTCCACACCATTAACTCCACTGAGTCTCCTTCCCTTGATGATGACCAGGAGGAGGGCTCGGTGGATGAGAATGTGGTGTTGGAGGAGGGGGAGACCAGCATCCAGCCGCAGGGCACCCCACCAGCCACAGACCTCGATGACAGCCAGGAGCTGATCCCTGCCCTGATGGCGGAGCCAGCCCCAGAGGAGGAGGAGCAGCTTCCCCCACTCAGGATGCCCTGAGCCAGGAGACATCAGGCCAGACACCTGCTTCAGCTGCTGGTGAGTGCTCGCTCCCTCTCTCCCTGCAGATAGGGCTTCCATGCTTGTCAGACAGGGACTGAAGGGGGGGCATGGCCCAGGGACAGGCAGGGTCGGGGGTAAGGAGGCAGAGGACCTCCCACAGGGGCAGAGGGGTAGGGGACCCTGTGGTGGGGGGGAGCTGGAGCCGAGCGGGGTGGTGGTGTTTCGGGTGATGGAGTGGGGGGGCTGTAGTCGGGAATTTCAAGGCCAGACAGCATGCACCTGGCACCTGTGGCACAAGGCCTCAGGACAGACCTCCGGGGCAGGACTGCCTGCAGCTGGCCACCGTGGGCACCGCACCTGACCCGGGTAGCAGAGCAGGGCTCCCTTCTTGCTGGGACCTGTGGCTCCCTTTTTGCACGGGACCTGAGCGGTCCCAGGGAGCAGGGAACCGGGACGAGCCGTTAGCGGCTTCCTGGGGAGAAGGGAGCAGGGGCTCCCTTTTTCCCCTGCCCTTCCCTAAGTCAGCTTACCCTGTAAGTTGACTTAGGGCATCCACACTGCTTAAGTCGACTTAAGAAGTCGACTTAAGCATTAAAGTCGACTGAAAAGGAGGTCTTATTAAGTCGACTTTAAATTTCCTTAAGTGTGGATGCAGAGTAAATTAAGTCGACTAAAGCCTGCTTAAGTCAACTTACTTTACTAGTGTAGATGCACCCTCTAAGTCATAGAATCATAGAATAATAGGGTTGGAAGGGACCTCACGACGTCATCTAGTCCAACCCCCTGCTAAAAAGCAGGACCACTCCCACTAAATCACCCCAGCCAGGGGTTTGTCTAACCGGGCCTTAAAAATCTCCAAAGATGGAGATTCTACCACCTCCCTAGGTAGCCCATTCAAATGCTTCACCACCCTCCTAGTCAGAAAGTTTTTCCTAATATCCAACCTTGACCTCCCCAGCTGTAATTTGAAACCATTGCTCCTTGTTCTGTCCTCTGTTACCATCGAGAACAGCCTACCTCCCTCTTCTTTGGAGCACCCCTTCAAGTAGTTGAAGGTTGCTATCAAATACCTTCTTAGTTTTCTCTTCTGTAGACTAAATAAGCCTAGTTCCTTCAGTCTCTCCTCATAAGTCATGTGCTCCAGCCCCCTAATCATTTTCGTTGTCCTACGCTGCACTCTTTCTAATTTGTTCACTTCCTTTCTGTAGTGGGGAGCCCAAAACTGGACACAGTATTCCAGATGCGGCCTGACCAGTGTTGAATAGAGGGGAATTATCACATCCCTCAATCTGCTGGCAATACTCTTACTGATGCAGCCTAATATGCCATTGGCCTTTCTGGCAACAAGGGCACACTGTTGGCTTATACTTATCTTCCTGTCCACCATAACCCCCAGGTCCTTTTCTACAGCGCTGCTACTTAGCCGATCGGTCCCCAGCCTGTAGCAGTGCATGGGATTTTTTCGTCTTAAGTGCAGGACTTTGCACTTGTCTTTGTTGAACCTCATGAGGTTTCTTTCGGCCCAGTGTTCCAATTTGTCCAAGTCTCCCTGGATCCTGTCCCTGCCCTCCAGAGTACCTACCATTCCCCCCAACTTAGTGTCATCCGCGAACTTACTAAGCACGCAGTCTATTCCATCATCAAGATCATTAATGAAGATGTTGAATAGAACTGGCCCCAGGACCGACCCCTGGGGCACTCCACTCATTACCGGTTGCCAACCAGACATCGAGCTATTGATTCCTACCCACTGAGCCCGTTGATCTAGCCAGTTTTTGACCCACCTTACGGTCCACTCGTCCAACCGATACTTCCTTAACTTGCCGACAAGAATGCTGTGGGAAACCGTATGAAAAGCCTTGCTAAAGTCGAGGTATACCACGTCAATAGCTCTTCCTGCATCCACAAATCCAGTCATCTCATCATAGAAGGAAATCAGGTTGGTCAGGCACGATTTGCCCTTGGTGAATCCATGTTGACTGTTCCTGATCACTCTATTTTCCTCCAAGTGTTTCAGGATGGATTCTTTGAGGACCTGCTCCATGATTTTCCCAGGGATTGAGGTGAGGCTCACCGGTCTGTACTTCCCTGGATCCTCCTTTTTCCCTTTCTTAAAGATAGGTACTATATTTGCCTTTTTCCCATCATCCGGGACCTCCCCCGTTCACCACGAGTTCTCAAAGATAATGGCCAGCGGCTCTGCAATCACTTCCCCCAACTCCCTCAGCACCCTCAGATGCAGTTCATCCGGCCCCATGGACTTGTGCACATCCAATTTCATTAAGTGTTCCCTAACCTGACTTTCCATCACCGAGGGCCGCTCTTCTCTCCATTCCGCGTTACCCCGTGTAGTAGCCTGGGAGCTGGCCCTCCCTGTGAAGACTGACGTAAAAAAAGCATTGAGTACTTCAGCCTTTTCCGCATCATCCACCACGAGGATGCCTGCCCCATTCAGTAAGGGACCTACACCACCCATGCTCCTTTTCTTGTTGTTGATATACTTATAGAACCCCTTTCTGTTATCCTTCAGATCTCTTGCTAGCTGCAACTCCAATTGTCCTTTGGCCTTTCTGAATTTATCCCTGCAGTCCCGAGCAATATCTTTATATGCCTCCCTTGTCATCTGTCCAAACTTCCATTTCTTGTAAGCTTCCCTTTTATGTTTCAGCTCCCCGCAGAGTTCCCTGCTAAGCCATGCTGGGCGCTGTCCACATTTGCTGTTCTTTCTGCACATCGGAATGTTATCTTCCTGTGCTTTTAACAGGGTTTCTTTAAAATACAGCCAGCTGTCTTGGACACCTTTCCCCTTCAGATCAGCCTCCCAAGGGATCCTGTCCATCAGCTCCCTAAGGGAGCCAAAAATCTGCTTTTCTGAATTCCAGGGTGTGTGTTCTGCTTCTTTCCTTCCTTCCATTGATCAAGATCCTGAACTCTACCATCTCATGGTCACTGCTGCCCAGGTTGTCATTTACTTCTACTTCCCCTATCAATTCTTCTCTGTTTGTGACGTAGCATTTCTAGTGTAGACATAGCCAAGGTGCTTACAAACTGATTAATAATTTGTTCCAGCATCTCTTCAGGTAATGAATTAGTCTGACTAGTCTTTAATTCCCTGTTCCTCTTTCCTCCCCCGTTTTAAGACAGGCATCATATTTGCCTTTCTCCAGTCCTCTGAACATGACCTGTCCTTCCTGAGTTCTCCAAGGTAACTGCTAACAGGTCCAAGATTTCTTCAGCTAGTTCCTTGAGTACCTTAAGGTGAATTTCATAGGGTCCTGTTCTTTTGAATTCATCCTGCTTGTGACAAGGAACTGTGTCCTCCCTCAGAAGCTGGGCCTGAGGAGGGGTCTGGGTGCCCTCCCTGGCTGGCCTCTGACATTACAAGTCAAAGGCCCCGAAGGCAGAGGGGCGGAGTTAAAACAGGAGGGGGAGGTATAAAAGGCCAGCCAGGAAGCTCAGTAGGGCCCCAGCTGCCTCCAGGGAAGGATGCTCCTGCCCCGAGGCAGTCAGCCAGGCAAGGCTGGAACCCTCCTATCCTGCCTGGCCTAAGAACTGGGAGGGAATCCCAGGGGCAGTGGACTGGGATGGATGCCCGAGAGAAACCCCTAGCCCTGAGAGTCTAACCTTTCCAAGGGAACCAGGGGAGTGGAATGGCGTGAATAACCCCAAGGAAGCCAAGGACCCATGTGACTTGGAGGAGTTGCCCTCTGTGGAGGAGGAGGAACCGCCTGCGATGGGAAGGCCCTACAACCTAGAGGAGCTGCCTTCTGCTGATGAGACGGAGACTTTCCCTGACCTTCTGCCTGCAGATCATGAGGGGCTCGCTGGGATTCCTCAGGCCATCTACCCACCAGATCCAGCTGAGCTATGTGGAGACAGGTACTCGGGAGCCAAGGGAAGAAAAGGAAGTAGCCCAGGGACGGTGGGCAAGGGCCCGATTGAATAGTGCTCAGCATGTTTCGGCCGGAGCCTCGCTGACCCCAGAGGCAAGTTAGTCTTCCCCTGGATAGGGCCCTGGGCAGGGGCGCAGTGGAGTCGGGTGGGCCTGTGTCCCCCTTGTTCCCTCTCTGCCTTCCTGGTTGGCCCCCTCTCACCCGGAGTCTTGGTATCTTCTGGTCTCTGGCGAGAGAAGGAACCTACGAACTGACTCTGTGCCTGCCCTGCCCCACCTGGGGGCCAGGGGAGTGGCCTCGCCCGGTCTGGGACTGGAAGGCCATTGACGTTAGGGTATTTGGACCACTAGAACAAAGGACACTCCCCCGAGCCAGCAACGTCTGAGCGGCAAACACCTCGGACTGCACCCTAGGAAGGGGCCGGGTGCCCGGGGTGCCACATTACTTATCAAATATTCTTTAACCTGCTCTTTCCCTATTTTAGTTTGTGTTCCTTCCCCCTTATTGTTAATATTAATTGAGTTTGGAATCTGGTCACTATTAATTTTTTCAGTGAAGACTGAAGCAAAATAGACATTAAGCACCTCA
This sequence comes from Pelusios castaneus, assembly GCA_007922175.1. NCBI lineage: Eukaryota > Metazoa > Chordata > Testudines > Pelomedusidae > Pelusios > Pelusios castaneus. The sequence goes on from ML686217.1 coordinate 1,650,351, forward strand.
ATCATCTTGATATCAGTTATTAACACTCTTTCCCTGAAAAGTAGAGGGCCTCCACTTTCCTTTGTCTTGCTCCCAATGTATTTAAAGAACCACTTCTTATTGTCTTGTATGTCCCTTGCTAGGTGTAACTCATTTTGTGCTTAGTCTTTCTGATTTTATCTCTACATGCTTGTGCTTATTCTATTGTACTATATGCCTCCTTAGCAATTTGCTTATGTTTCCCTTTATGTAGGTTTTCTTTTTGATTTTCAGGTCATGAAAGAACTCCTGATGGAGTCATATTGGCCTCTTACTATTCTTTCTTTTATTCTTTCTCATCAGGATATTTTGCAGTTGTGCCTTTAATATTGTCTCTTTATGGAACTGCCAGCTCTGCTAAATTTATTCTACCCTTACATTTTACCTCCTGACCAAAGGGAGCCATGCGCTCCCTTCTAGCTGGGACTGAGCGATTCCAGACAGAAGGGAGTGTGGGGCTCCTTTCCGCCCGGGACCACGCTCCAGCTGCTAGGGAGCCCCTGGAAGTTCCCTAGCATCTGGAGCACCCCAGGAGCTTCCTAGCAGCTGGAGCGCGGTCCCAGCCAGAAAGGAGCTGCAGGGCTCCATGCTGACTGGGCCCGCTGAGGCAGCAGTTGAACAGCTCCCTGCTGGCATCCATGTTCGCTGCATATGGCTTCATCAGCCAGGGCAGCAAGGAGTAGGCGGCATCCCCCAGGATCAGGACAGGCACCTGCACATCCCCGAGGGTGACGGCGGAGAGAGGATAGATGGTGAACACATAAACTCTATGAATAGGCCGGGGGAAATGGCTGTGAAAAACAGGAAGTTTGGATATATTTTAGAATTGTAGCTATGGGGAAATTCAACTTCCAGACTAACTGCTTGCTTAACCATTTTATTTTCATGACATGACTCTGTAATTCCTGCTTTTGCCCCGTGATTGATTTGTTTGGTCAGATGCTACACTGGCCAATCAACCTTTTGCAAACAAATGAATTCATTGTGCTTAAAATGCCTCATACAAGAAGTCTGATCAATCTGAATTACTTTCATACTTGTTTTGTCCCTTTTAGTGTGTTTTTAAAAACTTGTTTTCTTATATTATTTTTCAATCAAGACTAAAAGTAGATCAAATCAAAACCTGTGAACAGCAGCTTTTCAGCCCCAGGTGGGATTCAAACCAGTGCCCTCACTAACCCCTTTACCACAGAGCCTGCCATGTTTTGTGCTGGGTGCAGGTTGCCATTAAAACCTATAAACATTACACCATCTGCTGGAGAAAGGCGGGAAAGCACAGGGATTACAGACAGACAAAGCAAAGTTAATATAAAGGTCGCCTAAAAAAACACGTGTTTTTTTATTTGTCTGCATAAGCCGTATAGTAGGCAGATGAACTGTTTCCTTTCACTTTATTGTCTGATACCAACTCACAGAGACTAAAAGTTACTGGGTCAAGGGACCTTGAATATAGGTATATATTTGTGATGCTATATAAAATGGGAGATAACTAGTCACACTAATACAGTTACCAATGTTATAAAATTGTAATGAATCTTGTACAAATTATGTCATGTAAGGTAACAATGGAAAAGTTATGGGCTGTAAAGTATTATTACCCTGTTTAAATCCATGTATCATCTTTATATATGAAGTTATGAATATTTACTATGTGTTTATATCTCACATATATTGTTTTCTTGGGTGATGCCCCCAGACCAATTTCCTTCAAGACTAGTCATCCTGCTTGATGGCCTATTATGGACAATCAGCTTCCCTGGTGGATCCCTCCTGGAGATGTTTCTGAGAGCACTGAGGAAATGGCTTCCCCATGATTCAGCAAGGCATGTAAAAACATGTGACAAGGACATGTGATCTAAGAATCTATCTTGGGCCTGTAACTTTTCCATGTACATGGGCTGAAAGTTTAAAAAGAAACTGTGACAACACTGCTTTGTCTTATCCTGTGCCTCATGTCTGAACTGTGATTTACTAACAAAAGGAAGCTCTGAACAAGGGATTAGACTCATAGGCTATGTCTACACTTGTACAAATAAGTCGACTTTGCAAAGTCGAATTAACATGTCCACACTGTAAATATAGGTTGACTTAAAGTCGACCTTGCCAAATCAACTTAGAGTGTCCACACTGGATGCCTAAGTCAACTTGTAGGGGCTAGGTGGACCTGGGAGTGGTGCATGATGAGAAGGGGGGCACCCAAGAGGTGCCCCCCTTCCCCGGGCACCCCTTCAAAAGTGCCAGGGAGCTCAGCATCTTCCCCAGTGTACCAAATTACATGGGGGCTGAGCAGGACAGGGACAGGGTATAGGAGTGGGGAGGACAGGGCTGTGTCTTGCCCAGTGGGTGGGCATGCCAGGCTCTGGCGGTGCCAGACACCCTGGGAGGGAGGTCAGTGGGGGAGCCCTGGCGACCCTTAAAGTCGACTTAGGGCTAAGCCACGCCTACACTGGCTTAAGTCGACTTAATAAAGTCAATTTAGCCAGTAAGTCAAAGTAAAACTAGATTTTATTAAGTTGACTTAAAATGTCCTTGCTGCTCCCTGATGGTCTAGTGGTCAGGATTTGGTGCTTTCACTGCTATGGCCTGGGTTTGATTCCTTGTTAGGGAGACTTTCACCTGCTCTTCTTCTGCTCCTCCTCCAGCTGTACTGCTGGGCTTCCCTTGGCCTTTTTTCTTCCCCTTTGAAGTCTCTCTTCATTCTCTTTGCCATTCCACTCCCCTGTCCACCCTTTCTGACTGCACTCTCACCATTAGAGGAGTAAAGTTCTGGAATAGCCTTCCAAGCAGGGGTTAAAGTAAGGTGGAATGCACCGGAACACAGTTCTGGGGCCCCCAAATTTGAGGGGCCAGAGTTCCAGGGCCCCTAAATAGAAAAATCCGGCAGAACACATGTTCCGCCCTGCCTTGCTGCTGGCCGGTCCTATGCCCCACCATTGTTAATCACAATACTTATTGTGTTATGCAGTGTTTCCTAGTTTGTGACAATAATTGCTATAGACATAAACACCATATAAAATTATAAACATGTTTATGGAGCGATAACCAATGCATGTGGTACTGAGAAGTGGTTGCAAATGCCTACCTGCACTGGGGCCCACACATGCATGAAGGGGGCCCAGACAATACAGGAAGGGGGCCCGGAGATTAGGAGGGTTCCGGGGCCCGACAAATTATACTCTAACCACTGCTTTCAAGGGGAGTTGTAGGGGCAAAAATCAGAACTGCTTTCAAAACTGAGCTTGATAAATTTATGGAGGGGATGGTATGATTAGTCTATTTTGGAAATTGACTGATATTTGGCTACATGTGGTGGATATACAAGTGGCCTAAGAGGGGAGAGTACATGGGGTGGGTTCTGAGTTATTACAGAGAATGGTTTCTTGGGTAACTGGCTGTTGAGACTTGCCCACGTGCTCAGGGTTTAACTGATCGCCATATTTGTGGTCGGGAAGGAATTTTCCCCCAGGGCTGATTGGCCTGGGCTCTGGGGGTTTTTTGCCTTCCTCTGTAGCACAGGGCATGGCTCACCTACTGGTGAATTCTCTGTATCTTAAAGTCCTTAAATCATGATTTAAGTAGGTAAATAACTCAGTCATAGGTTGGTGGCCTATTGCTGGAGTGGGTGAGGCCTGCATTGTGCAGGAGGTCAGACTAGATGATCATACTGGTCCCTTCTGACCTTAAAGTCTATGAATCTATGAGTCTATGCGACTTAAACAGCAACTTAAGTTGATTTAAGGAAACTGTAGTGTAGACGCAGAGTAAATTAAGTCAACTTAAGCAGGATTAAGTCAACTTAATTTACACGTGTAGACACACCCCTAGATTCATAGGCTATGTCTACAGTTAGAAAGTTAAGTCGACTTTAAGTCAACCTTATTAAGTCGACTTAGAAAGTCTACACTAGACTCTTAAGTCGATTTGGGAGGTTTAGAGAGGTGCAGTGTAGGAAGTGTGGCAGCAGAGAAGGTCTCCCTTTCCCCGGCCACTCCTTCAAAAGCGGAAGTGAGCTCAGCCCCTTCCCATTGTGCCTGGCAACACGGAGCCAGAGCAGGTCATGGACCAGCCTCTTTTCTTGTGCTTTGCCAGGCAGCTGCGCGACACCTGCCAGCTAATCGTACGCTTCTTCAGCTGCAGAGCAGGCCTGTCTGGCAACACGCCAGCACAGAGGGAGACGAAAGCCTGCCCCCAACCTTGCTGCCTCAGGAAGCTGCCGTGCTCACTGCGCTCCATGCCTCGTCGCTTCTGGGCATGTGAAGCCAGCAGCGACTGGTGGGAGTGGATCGTCTTTACCACCTGGGACGACGACCTGTGGCTGCAGAGCTTTAGGATGAGCAAGCGGACCTTCCTCGAACTGGTCTGCAAGCTCACCCCAGTTCTGCAGCGCATGGACACCCGACTTCAACCCGCCCTGCCAGTAGACAAACGAGTGGCCATTGCCATGTGGAAGCTGGCAACCTCGGACTCCTACCACTCCATGGCCCAGCTATTTGGCATTGGAAAGGCCACCATGGGGACCGCCCTCATGCAGGTGTGTAGGGCAATCAACCAGGTCCTGCTAGCTCGCCTAGTCACCCCAGGCAACCTGCAGGAACTCCTCGCTGGACTCAGCTTCCCCAACTGTGGGGGCATTGTGGATGCCACCCACATCCCCATCCAAGCCCGGAACTCCACACCAGGGACTGTCAACCACAAGGGGTACTACTCCGTGGTCCTGCAGACCCTCATGGACCACTGCAGAATCTTCCCGAACATCTATGTGGGCTGGCCAGGGAAGGCGCATGACACATGGATCCTGTGCAACTCCAACCTGTACAGGTGCTTGCAGGTGGGCACCTTCTTCACCAACCACACCATCACCATCAGGGACGTGCAGGTGCCAGTCCGGATCCTTGGGGGTGCCACCTAACCCTTGCTCCCCTGGCTGATGACGCCATACACGGGCAGCATGGATGACAGCAGGGACCTCTTCAATTGGAGGCTCAACCGGTGCCGCAGCTTCATCTAGTGTGCCTTCGGATGCCTGAAGACTCACTGGAGGACCCTCCTGACCCGCCTGCAGCTCAGCGAGAGCAACCTCCTGGAGCTTGTCAGCGCATGCTGTTGCCCGCACAACCTCTGCGAGCTGAGGGGGTAACGGGTCCCCCGCATCTGGGAGGCCGAGGCCGAATGGCTCGCTGTGCAGTACGAGCAGCCTAACGACACCCTGCCCCAGACCAGTGGGTCCAGCGGCAAGCACAGCTCATCCGGGATGCGCTGAGGGCTCAATTAGACAGCGAGGAGCAATGAGGGGCAGGCCTGCTACCAGGTCCCATCACCTCCACCACCCACCCATGCCTGCCCCCCCCCCCACGAACCCATCTCCCCTCTGTCCCCACACCAATAAAAAGCATGACACACTGTATAACAGTGTTCAGGGTTTTTATTCAGATGGGGAAATGGGGGTTGGGAGCTGCGAGGGTTGGGAGTTTTGGGGGAGGAAGTGAAGAGGATCAGGGGCTGGTGCTAGTGGCCTCTGGAAGGTGGGTCCTGGGCTTGCAGACCTCCGCCCCGGATCCTGGCCCACCAGCGAGGAGGGCTGCCTCTGGGGCGCATGGCAGGGCCCTGTGGGAACAGGCACTTCTCCAGCGCTCCAGTGACTGTGACTCCATGAGGTCGAGCATGTGCTCGAACAGCATCTTCTCGCTCCTCTGCAGCCCCTGCTCGACCCTCCGGTGGGCACCCTCCTGCTCCTGTCATGCTGCCAAGCGTGCCTCAGTCTACTTGGTGATGCGGACCAGGTCTTCGAGGAGCTCATCCCGTGAGCGACGCACCCCCCTCCTTGTGATCAGGCCTGGTGGGGTGCCAGGAGTGCCGTGTGTCAAGGGAGAAGCAAAGAAGAGTCCCTCCCATTAGCTGGTGCGGTGTGCAGCTTGACAGCAGCTGCTGTCCCCTGACCATCTCCCTTTTCCCACTCCCTGTCCTTTGGGACAGGGACCCCTTGATACATGCCGGTATGCTGTGTTGCCCAGGTCAGGTGTGGTGCCCACAGTGGTGAGCTGCAGGCAGCCCTGCCTCGGGGATCTCTCCTGAGGCCACATGCCACCAGTGTGGGGCACATGCTGTCTGGCCTTGGTGCTCCCGCCTACGGTCCCCCCCACTCCAACTCCAGACATGCCACTGCACTGCTCATCTCCAGGTTCCCCCTACTCCTGCCCTTGCCACGCAGCCTCCAGCCCCTCTGCCCCCATGGGAGTGCCTTCCCTGACCCTGTCTGTCCCTGGGCCATGTCTCCCTGCAGTCCCTGTCCCACAGAAATGCCCAGCCCTGCCTGCAGGGAGGGAGGGAGCACTCACCAGCGGTGTCTGCCATCGGGGCAGGGGTCAGCTGTGGGCTGGCAGCTGGCTCTAGTGCTGGCAAGGTGCCCTCCTGCTCCCGTTGGGCTCCCCCTTTTCCAGCACCACAGTCTTGTCCCCCAAGCCCTCCCCCTGGTCATCATTGAGGGAGGGGGGTCTTGGCAGAGTCGATGGTATGGGCTGGCAGGCTGCTGCTCTCCTGGCCCAGAAAGGCTTCCAGCTGCTGGTAATACTGGCAGCTGCTGGTGGGGGCTGCCCCTGTCCGGAGCATCTCCTCTCAGGCCTTTTGGTAGCCCTGGCGGAGGTCCTTGACCTTGACCCACACCTGCAGGGTGTCCTGGGTGTGGCTCTTGGCAGCCAGGGCCTGGGAGATGGATGTATACACCTCCTGGTTGCGATGGTTGACTTGCAGGTCCAGGATTTCCTGGTGGCTCCTGGATGGGGCTCGCCTGTGGCACTGGGTCTGCTCTGCCATGCTCCCAAGCAGCAGGTCTGGCCAGCTCTGGGGATCAGGGTGGTCAGGAGTGAGTCCTGTCCTGTGGTTGGCCAGGGCCAGCTCTTCTTGTGCCAGGAACTCTGGGAGGGAGGTCAGGTTGGAAGGGCTGGAGGCCATGGAGGTCAACTTAGAGCTACTCTGCATCTACACTGGCTTAAGTCGACTTAATAAAGTTGATTAAAGCATTAAATTGACCTAAAAGGTGGTGTTATTAAGTCGACTTAACTTTTCCTTAGGTCAACTTAATGAACTGCTTAAGGAAAGCCCAGTGTGGATGCAGAGTAATTAAATTGACTTAAGCCTCCTTAAGTCGACTTAATTTGTAAGTGTAGATGCACCCATCTAAGGTCAGAAGGGACCAATTTGATCATTTAGTCTGACCTCCCACACAATGCAGGCCACAAAACCTCACCCACCTACTCCTGTAATGAACCTCTAACCTATGACTGAGTTATTAAAGTCTTCAAATCATGATTTAAAGACTTTAAAATATAGGGAATCAACCACCAAATGAGCCATGCCCAATGCTACAGAGGAAGGGATAACCCCTGATCCGTTTGAGTGACCAAAGAGATTTTTTGTGAGCTTGAAGATTTACCATCACTGCTCTAAACCTGATCTATAGATTGTGAAATCACTTATAATGTGTTATGATTCCTTTAACCATTCAATAACTCATCTTTTTTTTAATACACTTTTAGTTTTTACTTATTAATGGGTTGGCTACAAGCATGGTATTTGGTAAAACTTAGAGAATATCTATTGACTTGGAGAAGTGGCTGATCCTTTAGGACTAGAATGTTGTGTGATTAATCTGGTTTTCTGTAACCTTTCACCATAAAGATCAGATATCCGGGTGGTGATAGGGGCTGGAGTGTTTCTGAGGACTATGTTTTGGCTTTTTGTTAACCAGTGTGATGATACAGGAGCTGTATTTTGCTATGGCTTAGCAAAATCTAAATATAGGATAACCTCCCCATTTTGGGGTGTAACTGCCCTGGTTTTTATCAGTCTGTCCTGAGCAGACATTCTCAGTTGTGACCCACATCAGGCATGGTCACAATATCTTTGACATAGATTGCAACTCCTCCTTTTTTATCCTGCCTGTCCTTTCTGAACCTGACATACTCCTCTAAACCAATATTCCAGTCATGAGAATTATCCAACTCTCTGATGCCGATTGTTATAATTTTATTTATGTACTAATACTTCCAGTTATTCCTGTTTATTCCCTTTAGTCCTTATGGGTATGCCTACACTTAAAAAGTTAAGTTGACTCTGTTAAGTCAACTTAACAAGTTGACTTAACTTTTCGAGTGTAGACACAGCAGAGAACCATGATTTCCCACTGAGAAGGGAGCCTCAGTCCCCGGCAGAAAGGACCCGCACGGCCCTTCTTGCCGGGACCCGCAGCTTCCTGGCAGAAGGTACCCGCAACTCCCCCCGGGGACAAGGGAGCCCCACGCAGCTCCCAGGGAGAAGGGAGCCACGCGGGGCTCCCCAGCCAGGGCTCCCACAGCAAGAGAAACCCCCACTAGGGCTCCAGCAGCAAGGGAATCCCCCATCACCCCTGCTGGAGATTCCCTCACCATAAGAGCCCCGGTCGGGGTGGCAGGGGATTCCCTTGCCATTTGATCCCCAGCAGGGGATTCCTTTCCCACTGGAGCCCTGGGGAGCCCCATACGCTCCCTTCTCCCCAGGAAGCTGTGGCTTCCCAGCAGAAGGGATCCGCGACTCCCTTCTTGCCAGGGACCCGCAGCTTTCCCACGGAAGGGAGCCAGGTCTCTCTTCTTGCCGGGGAAGCCACAGTCCCCGGCAAGAAGGGAGCTGCGGCTCACTTGTCCCTACCCTAGGTCGACTTAGGTAATGAAGTCGACTGGTTTTAGGTCAACTTAACAAATCAATTTAGCTGTTAAATCAAGCTAAAAACTAGTAGTTATTAAGTCGACTTAAGGACGCCCTTAAGTTGACTTAGTGAAAGCCCGGTGTGGACGTGGAGTAATTTAGGTCGACTTAAGCTTCCTTAAGTCGACTTAAATTGCCAGTGTAGACATAGCTTATGTGTGTATGGACATCTAAGATGTTAAGCAGATTGCTCCATTGATTTTCTCTTTGTTGCATCTATGATCCTACGGTAATCCCCATCTCCTGCAAACAACTAACCCCATATGAAGGATGTCTTTTTTCCTGATTACCTGTGGCCTTTTGTCACCAGCCCCCTTTGAACCTAGTTTAAAGCACTTCTTACTAGATTGGTGAGCCACAGCACAAAGATGTTCTTCCCCTTCTTGGTCAGGTGGACCTCAGGTCTCTCCAGCAGACCTCCTTCCTGGAACAGCATTCCATGTCCAAGGGAGCAAAACCCATCCATCGACAACATCTGTATAGCCCAACACTCATCTCCAGGACACGTGTGTCCTTGCCTGAGACCTTAACCTCAACCTGCTATGTCCGCACTGATGCAATGACCATGGGAGTGGTCACCACTCAGGAGACAGTTGTTCTTACCAGGATAGGTGTCTTTTAGCTTCTTTGGTTTTTGCATCTTTCAGGCACATTTTATTTTAAGGCTCAAGTTATAAATAAATGGGTTAATAAATGAATAATAGATGACTTTAAAAATAGTTCATCAATTGTTTAGATTATTAGAGCTCCACAATTTTCTTACTACCATGACTAACCACTCCTTTTACCGAAAGGCTAGGAACTACATGTCACATCAGCTACTTATGTTGGTGATGTGATTATAGCATCTCTTCACCCTTTTTAAATGGAGCCTTTCTGTAAAATGTGCAAACCCATTCTTTATTGTTTGTAGATAAATAATAATTTTTAATGGTTTATAAAGTCTATCTGTGCGAGACATTTCTGTCTGTCCATCTGTCCGCCCCCCCCCCCCCGTCCCTCACCCCCAAGATTGCCAGTGTAGTTGCATTCCAACAGGGTAGCCCTGTTAGTCTACTGCAGAGGGGGGAAAAAACAGAATCCTGTGGCACTTAACAGTACAGGAACAAATCAAGACAGACACACCACCAGAACCCCAACCAGGGATATTCTATCTACTATCAAAAATACATAAAAATGGAAATCTCAGGTGTCCCATCATCTCAGGCATTGGCATGCTTACAGCAGGATTATCTGGCTATGTGGACTTTCTCCTCAGACCCTATGCTATCAACACAGCTAGCTATCTGAGAGACACTACGGATTTCCTGAGAAAAATTCAACCCATTGGTGAACTTCCAGAAAATACTGTTATAAAATTGTGATACTTAGCCATTTTAAGATACCTAGACATTTTATGTTAGCATGAGTAGATAATAGTTTAGCTTAGCATAAGTGAGCAACAGTATTGAAGCCCTAGGCCGTGGGAAGGTAAATTTATAACCCCTTACCCCTCTGAGGGTCCGAGAAGCTTTAAGAGACGCAGACACCCTGCTTCAAAAGAAAACAAAGACCCCTAGAAGCTATAAATCTATTAGTGGTAAGGTAAAGAAAACATATATGATGAGGACAGGACCATAAAGAAAGAAACAGACATCCTGCTGCAGGAAAAAAATAAGAAAAACAGAAATGATGAGGACCAGACCAAGAAGGGTGAAGGCCAGGCCAGGCGCAGCTGAAGACCTACGAATTTGCCCTATCGCTAATTGGACAAGGTCATAATCAAGGGGTGTACCTGGGCAGTCTTTGAGGGGGTTAATCAACAATAAAATGTGCAAACACAGCCTGTGGGTGTGCTCCTACCCTGTGTGGTACTGGAGTCACCCATCTGCAGATGCTAAATAAACTCTAATCAATTTCCTTATACAGGAGACGGGTCCTTTTTTAAGCCGCGAGGTAATCGAGCCACGGAGCGCCTCCCTCTTGGGTGAGGGACCCCCTAGTCACGTCCATAACAGTTGACTGGCGACTGCGGCAGGAGTCTCGCCGATTGTCTCTTCGGTCTGGAGCCCCTCTCAAAGGACATCCACAGGCGCGCCAAACGGAGCTTTTGTACTCCGAGGATCTCCAGAGGAGGGAGCCCCGGACTGGTGAGTACAACCTAGTCTCCAAGGGGTACTAAATTCTGGACTTAAATTTTGGGTTATTTAAGAGCGCTCTGGAAGCTGGAAGCCCCTCCCCCGCCCCCGTCCAGGACTAAGGACAGAGTCAAGACGCCCCGAGGCTTCGGCTTCGAAAGCAAGTGGGCTCTGTCTGCAGCCTGTGCACGGTGCAGGGGAAGAAGAGGAAAAGTCTAGACTAATTCTGGGTTCGAGTCTCAGAAGGAAAATTCCAGGGTTTGAGTCCCGGTGGAATTTGACAGGCCAGAGAGTCCAGGTTCGAGTCCTGGAAGAGTGGTCTGCTGGGCTCAATGGGAAATTCCTCAGGCATTGTTCGGGGGACGCCCCTTGCCGGGGTGTTAAAAAATTGGAAAAGGATAGATGGGACAACAGGCCTATCCAAGAAGCATGCAATAAATCTCTGCAGGGAAAATTGGCCGGCATGTACTGGGAGTCAATGGCCCCGGGAGGAATCATTCCGAGAGCCCACTCTACAGGCTCTCTGAAAGGTCCTAAAAGATCGAAATCCCAGTCAAGTTAAGTATTGGTATGTGTGGGATAATTGGGCATTTGCGAGAAAAAAGGAATTAAGCAGGAAGGAAAGGTTAGGAAACTTTAAACGGAGTGCTCCCGCTGTGCTTGAGGAAAGCGTCCCTCCCTATGCTCCCCCGCTCTATCCCCCTCCCTGCCCTGTCATTAACCCCTCACCTCCTCAACTCCCAGCTGTGCCTTTAATAGCACCTCTAGAAGCAGTCCCTTTATGTGACTCTGTGGGAGATGTTGTGATTTGTCATGTTCACAGACCGTGGCAGCCTGGAATGTTGGTAGAGTGGGCTAGTAAAATGCCCAGATTGCACGAGGATGCAGAAAAGGCTAGCAGAATGTTTAGAGCAATTTGTTTGGATTATAAGGCTAATTGGCAGGATGTTAATATCTTGTTGAGAAAATTGTTCCGAAAGGAGGAAAGACAGCAAGCAGATCAAGGCAGAAAATCTACAGTGGTCAATGAGTGATTACCTAGGAAGGCTAAGAGAAATGTTGGAGCGATTTGGGGGAATGGCTGGTGATGGCTGGAATGAAAAACAGGCTGTAGCATTATTTGTGGATCAAGCGGCCCCAGATATTCGTTCTCACTTTTTGGAGTCAGCACCAGGGTGGAGGGCGGAATCATTGGACAAGGTTTTGCAAGTAGCAATTGATGTGTTTGATGAAAGAGAGGATAGGAAGAAAGTGGAAAGGGAAAGGGAGCTGGAAAAGAAAAAGGAGGATAAAAAGCAGGCTAGGAAGGAGGAGGCAACTCTTTTAGCTGAAGCCCTGGCCCAACAGTTTAAATCTGAACCTGGGTTTCCCCAACGCGGAAGAGGCCAAGGGATGACCCGTGGCCGGGGGCGAGGTGGGATCAATTCAGGTCCCTACGCTAATTTCCCCAAATTCCCAACACTCGGCAACTGTCACTATTGTGGCCAGCCCGGGCACTGGAAAAGGGAGTGCCCCATAAGATCTAGAGTCCCAGGGGAATTGTGGGCACCCCAGACACAGGGGCAGGATATGTCTGTTACCTCCCCTCAACAATGACAGGAGGGTGTGACAGGCTGCTCCCCAAATCCAGTCTGGTGTGCTGCTATGACCACTTGAACCCAGCTCCTAAACCTCAATTCACCCCGCTCTGCTGGGTGACCACTCACTCCTGAGTCAGTCCACACCAGCCACCAGCGTGTAATTGGTCCCAGGCAGTGGGTGTAAATCCCCTAGACACACAGGCGTTGGTCGCCAAGCAAGCACACCCAGTCCCAGACACTACACTGGGAGCTGCTGCCCTACAGGGATTGTGACGCACTCCCAATCACCTTAGTCTCATGTCCTTCCACTTAACAAAGAAGTGGATTGTGCCCAGCCTCCCACACCTGCGCCCTCTAAAGACCACACAGCTTTAGGTGAAACAACTACTAGTTTATTGATCAAAGTCCGATTTCAAGTGAGAACATGGCCAATCAAGGCAGAACCATACTATAAATGAGTCAGGAGTGACCACTGTCAAATAAAAGGTATAAACCACATGCTACTCTAACATTTCTACTTAAACTGACCCCAGAGTCCAAGATTATGCACATGGTGTTCGGCTGTTTGATGTTTTACAGCCATTCTCTGCCTGTTCTCAGGCAGGGCCCCGATCTTGCTTGAAGTTGGTTGCAAGATGGTGTCTTCCCCGGCCCAAAACCTGCAGCTGTCTCCCTCCACAGAGACACAGTCTCTGTGTCTTTGTTTTTACAAACTGCTGACAGCCCCTCCCCTCACTGTCCTGTCCTGTGATTCTCTTCACTTCTACCTGAGCCAGGGAGGGCATTAGCATCCCCTTTGACATGTAAATCTCCAGCCACTGTGCTAGAGAGAGTCCTGAGAGTCTGAACCCTGTATCATGCTTCACATCTGTACATACATGTTGCTGTAGGAAACAAGGTACCATGGCAGCCACGTGGAACACATTCTGAGCATTCACAAAGGAACCTGGTATAGCGTAATTGGCATCAAATAACACAATTACACTGCAAAACTGAACAGAAAGATTATACAGGTCACCCCCGAGGGCTGCACGGATGTGCATCCCATCACAAAGGGAGATCAGATAAGCCAACGGGAGTTATGGCCATGTGGGAGGGGAATGGAGGAATGGAGGGTAAAGTTAAAGGAATTTTAGGCAATTGTGAGGTATCCCTCCTAATTGATACTGATGCAACTCTGTCATTAATAAATTTCATCCCACTGAGCGGTTTATCAAATGAAAGGGTCTATGTGTCGGGGGTATTGGGGAAGCAGACTTTGGCAATCATTCACCCTACCCTCTTACAGATCGGACCTGTGTCAGTTAAGGGCAGGTTTGTGTACAGCCCAGATGCATCTACTTGCTTGGTGGGAAGAGATTTGCTACCTTTGTTGAAGGCTTATATTACTTTTGATTCCGAAGGGCAAATGAATTTACTAATAGGGGTGGTTGAAACAGTCCCTTTAGAACCACAGCAAAAAGACACAGGACCTGTGGGCTTGGAACAGGTGCCAAAAGGTTTTTGGGCCACCCGACCTAGTGAAACTGGGATGTCACACTTGGCTCCTGTGGACATCCCTTTGAAGCCAGGGATCATTCCTCCCTCTATAAAGCAATACCCTATTCCTCTGGAAGCAAAAGAAAGTATTGGGGCCCAAATAAAGGAATTTTTGAAAAAGGGGATATTAGTACCTTGTGTATTACCATTCAATACACCTATACTACCCGTTAAAAAACCTACTAAGGAGGAAGACAAGCCTGTATATTGGTTTGTACAGGACCTACGGGCGGCAAATTCTTGAGTGATCAATCCCCATCCGGTGGTAGCAGACCCCTCATTAATACTCACCAAAATCCCGAGTTGGGCACAATGTTTTTCTGTAATAGATCTCAAGAATGCCTTCTTTAGCATACCTCTTTCCCCTGCCTCCCATCAGTTGTTTGCATTCACTTGGGAGGGCAAGCAACTTTCCTGGTCTAGACTTCCCCAGGGCCTATCCAGTTCTCCCACTTTGTTTTCCAGAGCACTCCAACGGGATTTGGAGCAGATATGTTTACTGGGTAATTTTGTTCTGGTATCTTATGTTGATGACCTACTAATTGCAAGTGACAGTTGTGAAGTATGTTTACAGGATATGCGTGCACTGTGTCAGCAACTATGTGAGAAAGGGCACTGAGCATCACCATCCAAGGTACAGCTGTGCCAGCCAGAGGTAAAATTCTTGGGTATGATAATTGGAGTAGGGTAACATAAGTTAGACCCAGACAGGGTAAAAGCCATCGCAGACTTGCCTACCCCTAGAACGAAGAAACAGGTTAAAAGCATCCTGGGGATGGCAGGATTTTGAAGACACTGGGTTCCCAAGTTTGGTGAAATAGTAAGACCTCTAATAGATGCTACCACCAAAGAAGAAAATGAACCTATAAAATGGACTACAGAGAGGGAGCAAGCCTTGGTTGGGTTAAAGAATTGCTTAACATCAGCGCCAGTTCTGGGCCTACCTGATTACAAGCAGCCTTTTAATCTGTATGTCTGTGAAAGGAAGGGAGTAGCTAATGGGGTCTTGACTCAGGCCTTTGGGCCCCATCAAAGACCTGTAGCTTATTGGTCCGTCCAGCTGGACGCGGTCATGAGGGGCCAAACACAATGCCTGAGAGATCTCGCAGCAGCCACACAGCTAATGCAAAAGGTGAAGCCAGTAACATTGCATCAACCAGTGATGGTGTGGACTGCCCATTCATTAGAAAATCTGTTGGAGCATCCGCAGTTGTTCTTTTCCCACCAGAGAACGACTAGGTATGAACTAATTCTCTTGGAAGATCCACAGGTGACTCTTAAAAGGTGCAGTGGACTCAACCCAGCAACATTGCTGCCACATCCCGACCTGCTTGGAGGGGAACTGCGACATGATTGCTTGCAGGTTTCACTGACGCAACATAAGCACAGAGAGGATTTACAGGACACTCCTTTGGAACATCCGGACGCAGTCCTCTTCACTGATGGGTCCTCCTTCTATCAGAACAGGATACGAAGAAGCGGCTATGCAATCACAACCACTTCATACACCGTGGAGGCAGAGGCCCTCCCTGGACACCTTAGCGCTCAATCAACGGAGTTAATCGCTTTAGCACGGGCATGTCACCTTGCCAAAGGTAGAGTGATAACAATTTACACTGACTCTAAGTATGCTTGGGGTGTATGCCATGCCACAGGGCAACTCTGGAAGGAAAGGGGTCTACTAACCTCTGCGGGAAAAACAATAAGTAATAAATCAGAAATATTAGCCCTCATGGACGCTATCCACTTCCCACTAAAACTGGCTATAGTACATCACCCAGCCCATAAAAGAATAGAAACTGAACTAGCAATGGGAAATTATCTGGCGGATCAAGCTACCAAGTTTGCAGCCAGGTCCCAGACGACTAGTAACTGTCTTTTGGGAAGTGTAACCCTCCCTGAAATTAACCCAGCCAGCTATGACAATTTGACTGAAAAGGAAATATGAGAATGGGAAAGAATGGGAGCTACTAAGAATTTAGAGGGGGTGTGGACTCTTAATGGAAAGCCCTGTTTGCCTCAAAAGTTACTGTTAAATATCCTACAGTGGTATCATGAAAAGGGGCACTCCAGCAGCCAAGCGTTGGCCAAGCAAGTTACACGAGACTGGGTAGCCCCCGGAGTGTTCCCTGTAGCAAAAAGAATAGTGCTATCTTGTTCAGCTTGTGTCTTGTATAATCCAAGGGGACCTCCAACCCACCTGCTGGGAGCCAGGCCCTGGAGCTACTTTCCTTTCCAACGAATCCAGGTGGACTTTGCCAACATGCCTTCTTGTCAAGCAGAGAAGGATTCGTAAATACACCAGATCCATGTGAAGCAGGCTCCACCCAATTTTACCTCTCGGGACGCAGAGACTTGCCAGTATCCAGATACTAGCTTGAAGTTGTGCGCCACGGCCTAGGGACCTTCAGCGCAAAGTGCTGCATAATTTGAACATATGACTGTTCAAGGGTGGACACCACTGGAAATCTTTGTTGTTTGTGTGCCCGTGGGTGTATCTGTGTTAATTGCTGTTATATTATTCTGTTATTGGAGGTATTATGTTTGTCTTGCAGTGGCAGAGTAATGACAGCCTGGACAGGACTCCAAAGCCAATTGGAGACCGCTTTTAGTAATTGTGTAACTTACTAAAATAAGTTACAAAAAGAAAATGGGGGATTGTTATAAAATTGTGATACTTAGCCATTTTAAGATACCTAGCAGAACTCGAACTTATATGCAAATTTGACTCAGTTGTCTTGGGGTTAAACAGGGACTATGGATTTTTCTCTCATTACAACAGGTGATTTGACCTCACCTTCCTCTATGTGATGTTCCCCAGTGTTTGAATCCTAACACCTATTTTGATTTGCTGTTACAGCCTGACCTGATCCTATGTCATACACTCCCCTGCATTTAATTTCCTCCCATTCTGTAAGTTTCCCATCTTCAAAGCGTCTGACGAAGTGGAATTTTCTCCCGCGAAAGCTCATGCGATAAATAAATCTGTTAGTCTTTAAAAGTGCCTCAGGACTCTGTTGTCTTTCTACAATAGACTAACACGGCTACCCCTTTAGATATTTTATGTTAGCATGAGTAGATAATAGTTTAGCTTAGCATAAGTGAGCAACAGTATTGAAGCCTTAGGCCGTGGGAAGGTAAATTTATAACCGCTTACCCCTCTGAGGGTCTGAGAAGCTTTAAGAGACGCAAACATCCTGCTTCAAAAGAAAACAAAGACCTCTAGAAGCTATAAATCTATTAGTGGTAAGGTAAAGAAAACATATATGATGAAGACAGGGCCATAAAGAAAGAAACAGACATCCTGCTGCAGGAAAAAAATAAGAAAAACAGAAATGATGAGGACCAGACCAAGAAGGGGTGAAGGCCAGGCCAGGCGCAGCTGAAGACCTACGAAGTTGCCCTATCGCTAATTGGACAACGTCATAATCAACTTCACTTATGTGGGTGGGTACTGTAGTTTTAAGAATGCTTGACAGAGATCTTGAAAGGGATCAGAGCAAATGCGGTTATATCTTAGGGCTTGACTGTTGACAATAGATCATGTGGTGTGTCTTGGATGAAAGCTCGAGGGATGTAGGTAACTATAGCGATCAATAGGTTTTCGGTATAGGATGGTTTTTATGTGCCCATCACTAATTTGCACTGTATTGTCCAGATGGTGGAACTCCTGTGTGGAGTGTTGCAGGCTAAGTTTGATTGTGGAGTGGAAATTGAAGTCACCTACTACAGGAGAAGCCCAAGAAAAAAAACCAACAGAACACCATTGGTCACCATCTACAACCCCCAAGTTAGATCTCTTCATCACATCATCAAAGATCTACAGCCTATTCTTCAAGATGATCCCTCATTCTCTCAAGCCTTGGGAGACAGACCTCTCCTCACTTACAGACAGCTCCCCAACCTTAAACGGATACTCACCTGCAACTACAAATCAAACAACAGAAACCTTAAAGCAGGAACATATCCCTGCAACAGACCATGCTGCCAACTTTGCCCTCATATCTACACTAAAGACACCATCATAGGACCAAATCAAGCCACCTACTCCATCAAGGGCTCATTCACCTGCTCATCCACCAATGTGACTTATGCCATCATGTGCCAGAAATGCCTCCCTGCTTTATATATTGGACAAACAGGACAGTCTCTATGCAAAAGAATAAATGGACACAAATCTGACATCAGAAATTGCAACACTCATAAACCAATAGGGAAACATTTCAATCTCTCTGCTCACTCCATTGATGACTTGCTAATAGCTGTGCTGAAACAGATGAATAACAAATCACAGCTTCAAAGAGAAACTGCAGAACTCGAATTTATATTCAAATTTGACTCAGTTGCCTTGGGGTTAACCAGGGACTACAGATTTTTTCTCATTACAACAGGTGATTTGACCTCACCTTCCTCTATATGCTGTTCCCCAGTGTTTGAATCCTAACATTTATTTTGATTTGCTATTACAGCTTGACCTGATCCTATGTCATACACTTACCTGCATGTAATTTCCTCCCATTCTGTAAATTTCCCATTTTCAAAGTGTCTGATGAAGTGGGATTTTCTCCCATGAAAGCTCATGCTATAAATAAATCTATTAGTCTTTAAAAGTGCCACAGGGCTCTGTTTGCTTCAGTGTAGTTGCAGTCATCTTTTGTCTGGCAGGCACTGCTGTTATTCCCACTGTACAGATGGGAACTGAGGCCCAGAAGAAATGTGGCCATCTTCATTGACAGAAAGGCCTGTTGATGCTGTGGGACAATAAACATGCATTCTTTATCCTGCAATAAAACCCACATAGAGATGAGGCTCTGCAGTGATACCATGAGGCAGACTGGCCAAGAGCACAGTGCTGACTTTGCAGTAAACACTGAGAGTGCTTCGTCTCCACTGGAATTTTACAGCCAAAGAACTCAGGAGTTTTCATCACCTCACTGTAAAAACCCACTTTGGGCCAGCCACAGAACCATCCTTCTCAGGGAAGGGAGAATCAATAAATGAGAGGTGTAAAGCTGTAAAGTGGCATCCCTATTCCCATAGCAGTTTGAAATCATGGAGGAATGCATCAGTTCTCTAAAATGTGACATCATTCTCAAGAATTGGCCCAGCTGTGGAAAGAATTCCCCCAAACCAGAAGTCATTGAAGATTATATTTTCCACCAATGTTTTATTTTCTGCATTTGCTTCAGTCTGTTTGTTAAATAATAGCAATTTCATAAACATCTGACTAGTCCTCACCTGCATGAACCAATATAAAACACCATCTAATCTCTTAATTAGCATTTTTAAAGTCTTTATCACTATGGAATCAAAGCACCATGGAATCAAAGTAAGTGGATTATAAACCAGACAGGCTGCCTGGGGGGAACCAAGAAAATCTGCTTTGAATTTCATGACGCAATGTGATTCCATGGGGCCTGACAGAGGGACATACAGCCATCCAGACTCTTCACAAACTGTCCAAAAGAAGCCATTTTAGCATGTTTTCATTTCAAGAAGTACTAAGTTTACTCAGAAAGGTCAGAACACATATGAATTGCCAGTGAGTTCATCCCCCACCCCAAAATGTAAAAGAGTGCAGCATCAATTTTGCAGTGGAATCCTGGCTGCTGGCTTAAACATGTTGAGGGCATTGATAGGCCATATGAAACCATGCTCTCCTGGAGATCAAAGAGAGCCATCTTGGCCCTGTAGTGAGAAAGGCACAGATCTCCAGCACTTGAACGACAGGAATTTACCTGTGAGATTTCCCCAGGTATGCAAAGATCCTTGTGATCATTCTAAACTGCTGTCCCAAAGAGGTTACAATCTGAGGCTTTGTCTACATGGAGAAATCGCCCAGAATAGCTATTCTGGAGTAGCTGTCTGTGTGGACATGTTTGCAGAATAAAAGTAACTACTCCAAGTATTGTAGGGAATAAAGTGATTTTTATACTCGATTAGAGTGTCCATACATGTGTGAACATGAATGATACATAGATCACACCACAAAGGTGTACATGGAACCATGAGATACTCAACCCGGCCTTGGCTGGTGCTCACTCAAAAAGGAAAAGGATGTGACGTGCTATAAATTTTTAGTGCCACATGGCCAGCTCCTTCCATGATCAGGACACTTGTATTTTTGGTTTGCTTTCTATTCAGTACAGTTTGTTTTAAAGTGGGTAGCTCGGACAGGTTTTGTATTTGGGAAGCCCTCTCTACATTTCTTTCACAGCCATTGGGCTCACTGAACCTCTAACCACTCCTGTTTTCTAAGCACATCCCCTCAGGCTGTCAGGTCTTTGGGGTGGACTCCGCGACTCTTCCACTCTCAGAGCAAGGTGTGGGTTGGAGTCTCCACCTGCACAATGTGATTAGCTCAGGAGGCTTGACTTATCCTGAGTACTTGCAGTTCTGACCCCTCAGGGAGCAGTGATGTCATCCCACAACGACTAGGCATCACCTGCAGTTTTGGTCCCTTGGGGACCAGTGACAGCATCCTGCAATGACTTGGCAGCCTTCCTAAAACCAAACGTAGTTGATTAAAACCAAAAGCATTCTGCAGAGAACAAATCTTCAACCAACAGAGCAGATTCCATGCATGCCTGCGTCTCTCATCTTTATCATCCTCTGGCCTAGGAAGGCCTAGCTGATTCAGACACTCTTGCAGGGCCCATGTTTCTCTTCCAGCTCAGTTTTTGTCTCCCCAGGAAAAGCACCTGCCACGTGACCCTCTACCTCCCCTGGGAAGGGCTTTGTGGTGTTTTAGTGTTCTCTGGATCAGTTGGCTCCCAGTCTGACACAACAAAGCTCACATCTTCACTGGAGAGGACACATAATAAATATTTGCCAATAGTTTTCCCCGTCTTCCAGATGTTCTCATCTGACGAGCCATTTTTATTGTCTACATGCTTGCATTTTACACAGTGCCTGTGAAGTTAGATAAGTCCAGGAAATTTGAATGGTCCCATAGTTATGCAGTATCTTCTCCTCCAACCAGCTCCCATACAGTGTCCAGACAATTCTTCCAGATCACCTTCTTAAGTTATTACACAGCATCTCCACATCCACCACACTGGGTATTTGGCTCCAGTTCCCAAAGCAAGGAACAGAGAAAAAACTGTCTAATGGCTGAGCTGCAGGTCCATCTGGGAGTGATGCAGCTCAATATCAGACATATGGCCTCCCTACAGCCTCGGGGAAAGTGAGGGCTGGAAAGAGGCAAGAGTAGGCAGGTTCAGGTGGTAGGTGCCACTCAATGGAGAGGTACCACAACTATAATGCAAAAGGACGTGGGGTGGGGGACGAGTCGGGAGCTAGACAGGAGGGTAAGGAACATAGATCCAGTAGGAACATGCTAGTTAATGTTGTCAGTTATTAATCACAGGGACGGCTGATGGGTTGTTAATGAGTGGCTGCGTGTGTGAGCTCCCCATGTGTGGGCTTCCCGTCTGTGCTGTTCCCTGAGTCACCCTGTGACGGGATGCACATCCGTGCAGCTCTAGGGCATGACCTGTATAACTTTTCTGTTCAGTTTTGCAGTATAATTGTGTTATTTGATGCCAATTACGCTATACCAGGTTCCTCTGTGAATGCTCAGAACATATGCCACGTGATTACCAGGGTGCCATGTTCCCTGCTGCGACATGTATGTATAGATGTGAGGCATGTTACAGGGTTCAGACTCTCAGGACTCTCTCTAGCACAATGGCTGAAGATTTACACATCAAAGGGAATGCTAATGCCCTCCCCTGCTCAGGTAGAAGTGAAGAGAATCTCACAATAGGACAGCGGGGGGGGGGGGGGGGGGGGCCGCCGGGGTGGTGAGCAGTTGGTTAAAACAAAGACACAGAGACTGTGAGAGGGGAGAAGCTGCAGGCTTTCAGCGGGAGAAGACACCATCTTGCAAACAACTTCAAGCAAGATCGGGGCCCTGCCTGAGAACAGGCAGAGAATGGCTGTAAAACATCAGACAGCCGAACACCATGTGCATAATCTTGGACTCTGAGGTCAGTTTAGGTAGAGATGTTAGAGTAGCATGCGGTTTATACCTTTTATTTGATAGTGGTCACTCCTGACTCATTTATAGTATGGTTCTGCCTTGATTGGCCATGTTCTCACTTGAAATCAGACTCTGATCAATAAACTAGTGTTTGTTTGATCTAAAGCTGTGTGGTCTTTAGAGGGTGTGGATGTGGGAGGCTGGGCACAATCCACTTCTTTGTTAAGTGGACGGACTTGAGACGGAGGTGATTGGGAGTGGGTCCCAATCCCTGTAGGGCTTTGGCTCCCAGTGTCGTGTCTGGGACTGGGTGTGCTCGCTTGGGGACCAACGCCTGTGTGGCTAGTGGATTTACACCCACTGCCTGGGACCAATTACACGCTGGTGGCTGGTGTGGACTGACTCAGGAGTGAGTGGTCACCCAGCAAAGTGGGGTGAATTGGGGTTCAGGAGTGGGGTTCAAGTGGTCATAGCAGCATACCAGACTGGATTTGGGGAGCAGCCTGTCACACACCCCTTCACAATCAAATGAATTGACACAGCCACGAATCTGTTGAGAACAAAAGCACTCTGGCCAGGTTTATGCCAGAGAAGCACAATAAGAAGCAACTTACATTCTATAAGTATACTTCAGTTAAGTGTGCCCTGATGAAGTGGAACGGCTCACTTGACAGCAAGGTTGCCTGCCATCCCCTAGGCTGGACAAAGCTATTCCCTGACCTCCATTTTTATACACTCTCAAGGACAGGTTTCACTCTGCACCTGTTACATAGGTAGTTGCCACCCTCTGACAGCTTCTAGGCCTACCCATCTCCATGCATGGGGCATAGGGCCAAAGCATATTACTATATCATGTTGTTATGACACTGACAAAGTCAAATAGTCCCTCTTATCTCTTCAGTGATGTCAGGTCCTTGTACTAAGGCTGCAATGTCTCAGTACTTTATATTTATAACTTCCAGAAGTAGCAAAATACCAGGTGCATCTGAATTTTAGCTAACTACTGTTAATTTCCCTGACTCCTCACAGACTACTATGATTTTCCATATCCTTGACCATCCTTTGGCTTTGTATCCTGGCCTAGTTTTCTAGGCCTCATCTTTGGCCTATTATATTAACCTTATGTCTTGGGCTCTCATTTTCTAATACAGTTAATACAGCTGGAAAAATTAATCTAAAAAGTTGATCAATGGGATTGGCTGGAAAATGAGTTTAATCAGTGATGGGCCTGTCTTCATGTTGTTCCTGGGCTTCTTTGCTGTAAAGTACTGGGAACAACCCTTTCCTCCAGCAGCAGCACATTCACCTTCATCTCAAATCCTGTCATTGCAGGACTAACTGCAAATCCTGCTGCTCCCACTCACACCCTGATCCTGTGCTGGGGCTATGAGGGGAGCAGTGTAAGGCCATGCAAACTCATCCCACAGGCTATGTCTACACTTGTTCAAATAAGTCGACTTTGTTAACTCGACTTAGCATGTCCACACTGTAAATTTAGGTTGACTTAAAGTCGACCTTGCCAAATCAACTTAGAGCGTCCACACTGGACGCCTAAGTTGAGTTGTAGGGGTTAGGTGGACCTGTGAGTGGTGCATGGTGGGAAGGGGGGCACCCAAGAGGTGCCCCCCTTCCCTGGGCACCCCTTCAAAAGTGTCAGGGAGCTCAGCATTTTCCCCATTGTACCAAAGTACATGGGGGCTGAGCAGGACAGGGACAGGGGGAGGGTATAGGAGCAAGGTGGGCAGGGCTGTGTCCTGCCCTGTGGGTGGGCACTCCAGGCTCTGGCTGTGCCAGCCACCCTGGGAGGGAGGTCAGTGGGGGAGCCCTGGGGATCCTTAAAGTCGACTCAGGGCTAAACCATGTCTACACTGGCTTAAATCAACTTAATAAAGTCAACTTAGCCAGTAAGTCGAAGTAAAACTAGGTTTTATTAAGTCGACTTAAAATTTCTTTAAGTCGACTTAAGCAGCAGCTTAAATTGACTTAAGGAAACTGTAGTGTAGACGCAGAGTAAATTAAGTCGACTTAAGCAGGCTTAAGTCGACTTAATTTACAAATGTAGACGCACCCCTACTGAGGAAATTCTGCTGGCTGTTGTGTGCTGCCAAGAATATCATACTTGTGACAGCTCATAGTTTGATTGGCTGGCAGCTCCAGGCAAGGGACTTTAGCTGCCTTCTCAAGGCCTAGAGAGCTCTGGGGGCTGATTTCAGTCAGGGTCTCACCACTGAGGTTGTACATAGGCTTGATGATGATGGAAATAGCCCTTGTTCAAACAATAAAAACAAGGAGTCCTGTAGCACTTTTAAAGACTAACAAAATTTATTTATCACATGAGCTTTCGTGGGAGAAAATCCCATTTTCTCAGACACTGTTGCCATTACATCTGGCTCAGTATCCCAGATCAGTCCTCTGGTGCTCCACAACCTCTCTCACCTTCTGGGCTTTGCAGTCCCAGGCCCAGTGCCTGCCACCGGTTTCAACTCCAGCACCTGAACAGGTCATCTGTTCTGTTAACACAGTGCCAGCATCAATCCCACAAAAATTAATGCAGCAAAGGCAAGTGAGGGGCTGAGGTACAGAATTTCAGTTACACTCTTGGACCCATCTTGGCACCTCAAGGGACAGCTTCATTCAACAGCACAATCCACCTTTTTATTGACAAAAGTCAGGTTTTCTTGTTCTGCCAAGTAGGTCCTAGTCAATGGGAACATAACTGGAGTCACTGCAGAAGCGGTCTCTGACCTTAAAACTTCTCAGGGACAATTGCAAGGGGGTTATAAGAGTGTTCTCAATGACTCCTTTTGGTGCACCAAATACATTCTGGTGTGTACAGTCTGCTGCACCAAAGGAAAGGCATGCACTGAAACCATGCACTAAAATCAGCATCAAGGCAGAGTTCACAAACAGGTTTTCTGTCAAGCAAAAGTTTATTCCTCTGTCTCTCTCTGTCAGCATGTGAATGAAGCAGTGTGAGCCAACACAATGGAAAGACATTTTACATACAAAACCAATGGGGGAAGTCTGAAATCAACAGGAAGGCAGCACATCGGAGAATAGGCTGTGGAGGAAGGGGAGGAAACAGGGGAACGGGAACAATATCCTGACACTGAGTATAGACAATTGACATTGGGGGATATAAGGAGAAAGCAAGGACCCTTTCTCCAGCACCTGGGAAATAAATGAGCAGTGCATTTACATTCATAAAAACAGGAGCTCAACCAGCCTTGGCTGAAATGCTGCAGAGGACACTGGATGTGAGATTAACTTCTTTAGAGAGGAGGGTAACTGTCAAGTTTGGTCTCTAGAAATCATGTTCTGAGTTTGTTTTATGTTTAGCCTTTTGCTTCCATTATTCTTGATCACTAGCTCTTGTATTTTGGATAATAAACGTGTCGTTTTCAGTCTCCACACAGCAGTGCTCTGGCACGAAGCAAAGAGCTGATCCTCAACTGAATCATGTCCGTGAGGGTGTGAAATGTTCCCTGGCGGGCAGCAGACCTGGTATTTTGGTGAGTTCTCAGAGGAGAAGGGGTGGGAGGGACACTAGAAGGGAACACTTCACAGGGACTTGTTCACCTGTGTGCAAAGTAAGGACTGGCATAGCCAGGGGAGAGAACTTGGATGGCTGACAGACTGATGGGCTCAGCATCATGGGGGAGACTCGGGGATCACAAGATGACTCTCAGTCCTTGGTCCCCTGAGAAGTGTCACAGGGCTCCACTCACTGTGTGAACACTTCCGCTCTGGGATGGCCCAAGCTGAAAGGGCTCCTAGCCGGGCACAAGACAAAGCCATTCTTGACTGAATTCTGTGAGGTCCCTCAAGGACCCAGCTTGTGCTTGAGGGGGAACGCGGTGGGCATAATATACTTGGACTTCAGCAAAGCTCTTGACACCATCCCATGTCACATTCTGATAAATAAGCTGGGGACATGCGGACTTGGCAAAGCTACCACTAGATGGACACATAATTGGTTAAAAAATTGCAAACAAAGGGTCACTATGAATGGAAGGCTGTCGAATTGGAGGGAGGGCTCCCATGCTTCACAGGGATCTGTTTTGGGCCTCATGGTGTTTACAATCTTTATTAATGACCTGGATGCAGGAAGAGGCACAGATTGATCAAATTTGTAGATGACACAAAGCTAGTGGGGTTTGCCAGCACTTGTAGGATAGAGCTAAAATTCAGAGAGATCTTGATAAACTGGAGAACTGTGTTATAGACAACAAAAGGAAATTCAACAAAGACAAATGTAGTGTGTTACACTCAGGGAAGAAAAAACATTCACAAATACAGAATGGGGGATAACTGGGCTGGCAATAGCACTGTTGAGAAGGATCTGGGAGTTGTGGTGGATCACAACCTCAACATGAGTCAGCAATGCAATTCTGTTACAAAAAAAGCAAAAGCAATTTAAGGTTCCATTAACAGAGGCCTAGCATGCAAGTCAAGGGAGGTGATAGTACCACTCTACTTGGCACAGGTTAGGCCTCAGCTGGAGTACTGTGTCCAATTTGATCACCAGTGTATAAAAAGGATGTGGAGAAACTGGAAAGGATCCGGAGGAAGGCAACGAAGATGATCAAAGGGAGGATCCATTTCTGATATGCTGCTGCTAGTGAATGGAGTGAACATGTATGACAATTGCTTGTTGGAGTTTCTTCTTCTTAACCTCTGCCTGTCTGTTCTTTGATCATGAACCCTGGGAATGTTCCTCTCTCTCACTCTTCTTTCCTGAGTGTTTTCTGGGGCTTAGCTCATAGTGGGTGCTACCATAAATAAATACACACATCAAAATAAGGCTACCACTATCTATAATAAATCAGATATAGCGCCAATCACTAAAACAAGGACAAGTTGACTGGCTGGATCCATGCTTGTTTATTATTGTTTACTACTACTGTTTCACTAGATGAATGTAGCAGTCTGATTGTTTCTGCTATTAGTTTGGAATAAAGTATAGACTGATGAATCAGAGATTCACTTTCCCTGGCCACAAGCTGAACTGGGAGCTTTGTCTACCTGATAAGCACTAGATCAAGCCATGACTTAGATAGAATTTGCTGTTTAAGATATTCTCATGTTCAAAACAGCTTCCCAGGCTGAGTTCAGGGAGTTCTCTTGCTAGGGTTTTGCCCTGTTATTTCTCCAAGTTAGTGCACATTCTCCTGCTGCTCACTTCAGATTTGGTGTTTAAAAGTTTCCTCATGATCCACCAAAGAGGTCGGAATTCATAATATACAGCATTACATTTAGAGTCTTCATTTATTTTCACAGGCATAGCATTTGTAAAAGCTTCAGCTTTAAAGTATCATTTAATGCTTCTACAACAAATGTTAAAAGAAAAGGTTAAATATTTTAAGTAAAAACCACAGAATTGCCTAGAATAATTGCAGTCACATTTCAGGGTGCAGCTCTGAGGGTAAATTAATGACATCTGTTAGGAACATTTTGGACAGGTTGGTACAGCAACATTTTTCATTTCAATTAGAAAAATCAATGAAATGCAAATCTGCAGTTTAGATCTTAGGCTTGAAAGGAAACATGTCATTTCTACAGCTGAGCATCCTCCTGGTATTTACACACAGCTCAGCACTCAAGCAACCTGGTTGTTGATGAAAGGCACTAGCTTTCTTAACAGTGGGACCAATGGGAAAGGAGGGACTTATTAATGTTGTTCCCCAGTCTCCCTAGTCATCACCTTCAGCCCCAGCAGTAGGTAGGGAGAGTGCAGAGCTTGCAGCAGAAGTGTCACTGTTGTAGCATTACCCTCTCGCCCCTACACTGTGTCTCCTCTTCCATCCAGGCCTCTCTCCCACACTCTGGTGCCTCTCTCTGAGTTGCAGCCTGGAAGCCTGCAGTTCTCAGTAGCCATGGGAAGGGCTGCAGTTGGTGATACAGTCCTTTTGCACTGGGATGCCCCCATTCTACTGGAGCAGTGGCCCACAGGACTGCCTGGAGCCATTGACCAAAGGAGCTCTGCCACAGTAGATCTGAGGGCACCAGGGATGGCTGGGTGCCCTAATGCACAAGGGTTCACTGCATCCTTCTGTGATTGTTTTGTGAGCCAGGGCTGGGCACAGTCCAACCCAGAGATTATGTAGTGTCTAGGGACATTGCTGGCTTATGCCAGCTAGGAAGGGCTCTCTCTGTGGGGTTTTCAGCTGGCCACCTGCACCAAGCATCAACCCTGATACTCTGCTTGGGCAGGGTTGGGATGGAATAGAGAATCTGTCCGGTATCTGCATTTGGAGGCCCTGCCCTGCTGAGAGCAGGGGTTTTTCCAGCACCACCAGATAGCAGACCTCATGGTGTTTTCTCTGCCAGTGTGTTTTAGCCCTCTATGATGGGGTGAGCTTACCTCGCACTACAAAAGTCCAGCAAACTCTGTGGGTGGCAGAAGCCCTGCCCCTTGAACCCTGCTGGGCATGCTCTGCCTGTTGCCCCAGCATAAAAGGGAGCTGCTCAGTTCACTCAGGGTTAACCTGCGCTGGAAGCTCTTGAGCAGGAGCTGCATCAGCCCCCGTCAGTTGGAAAGAGCAACCCCGAAGGAAGTCCCGAAGAGCAGCAACTGTGTGATGGCCAGCCTGAGGCTGACGCCCAGTGCTGTCCACAGCCAGCTGATCCCAGGAAGCTTCAGGGAAGCAGGCAACAGCCATCCCCGAAGGCAAGAAGGCACAGACGAGGACCCCACAGGAGAACACCTTTTGCGGTCAGGTAGGAAGTAGCTCAGGGGACTCGGGTGGTGGAGCTGGGGCTGGTGCAGGGGAGATCCAGTGTGTTTCAATATGGATCCCCAATGACTTAGTGCCATACCCCCGGTATTGATAGGGCCCTGGGCTGGGGCTCAGTGGAGCGGGGGTGCTTGAGTTCCCCTACCTGGGCACCGTGCCCCATAGTAAACATCCACCGTGTATTGATTCTGTGGCCGTTAGGCTGTGCTGACCTGACCCGAGGGCGATGTATTGACTCTGTTGCCACTAGGCCATGCTGCCCTGATCCTAGGGCCACTTGTTGACTCTGTAAGATTGCGGAGACTTCCTCCTCACTCACACCCCTTGGGCTTTCCCCACCAGGGGGCCCTAGGGAGGGCCCACTCCACAACACCCTGCCATTGCCTGGCATCTGCTGTCAGCTCCCTGAGACAGGGCCTGTCTGCTACACTAGGTGTGCCCTGGCTAGTGCCAAGGTACGACTGCAATAAACAGGCCTGGCTGGGTGAAAGGAGGTTGAACACTCAACTCGGGCATTTCTCTGTGTGGCTGTAGCCTAACCACATGTGACCACCAGAACATCAGCATTCCAAGAGTCAGTCACAGAGGATTAGGGCTAGAAGGAACCTCAGGATGTATCTAGTCCAACCCCTGCTCAAAGCAGGACCAACCCCAACGAAATCAGCCCAGCGAGGGCTTTGTCAAGCCAGGCCTTAAAAACCTCTAAGGATGGAGATTCCACCACTCCCTAAGTAACCCATTCCAGTGCTTCATCATCCCCTAGGGAAAAAAGATTTTCCTAATATCCAACCTAGACCTCCCCCATTGCAAACTGAGACCATCACTCTTAGGCTGTGTCTACACTGGTAAATTAGGTCGACTTAAGCTTGGCTTAAGTCGACTTAATGTGCCCTGCGTCTACACTACACTTTGCTTAAGTCAATTTAAGCAGCTTGCTTAAGTCGTCTTAAGCAAAATA
Organism: Pelusios castaneus; assembly: GCA_007922175.1. Classification (NCBI taxonomy): domain Eukaryota; kingdom Metazoa; phylum Chordata; order Testudines; family Pelomedusidae; genus Pelusios; species Pelusios castaneus. The sequence goes on from ML686217.1 coordinate 1,680,020, forward strand.
AAGTCGACTTAATGAAAATTAAGTCGACTTTATTAAACCACCTTTCTACTCGACCTAAGGCTTAATTCGACTTTCTAAAGTCGAATTAAGCCAGTGTAGCCCTGGGGTAGCCCTAAGTCAACTTAGGGCTACCCCAGGACTACACCAATGCCCTCCCTGCCGGGGTGGGTCACAGGGGGAGCCTGGCATGCCCCCCCCCAAAGGGCAGGGCATGTGGGCACAGTGTGACATTGTCTGGATTTAGGGAAGCATTTATGATATTATTTTCTATGGATATCTCATAAATGCTATAATCCATAGGAACTATGTCATGTTTGGTATCAATAGAAAGGTAGGCATTTGCTGGGAATGATTATATAGTTTATGTCTAGGAATTCTATTTCGATTAGAAGTTAAGAATTTGATGTTCTATCCATACTTTAACTTGTGTCATTCTGGACAAATGCCTTAGACCGGAGGGTGTGAACAAGCATTGTCTCCTTAATGTTTAGGAATTTGCCAGGTGATATGATCCCAGGGAGTAAACTGATGTGCCATTAAGGATATAATGGTTGTATTCTTTATGTCCTCAATGGCTCATCAGGATACTCCCTGGGACCATTCTACCTGGAAAATTCCTAAACATTAAGGAGACAATGGTTGTTCACACCCTCCCGTCTAAGACATTTGTCCAGATTGACACAAGTTAAAGTATGGATATAACATCAAATTCTTAACTTCTAATCAAAATAGAATTCCTAGACATAACTATATAATCATTCCCAGCAAATTACTACCTTTCTATTGATACCAAACATGACATAGTTCCTATGGATTATAGAGCATTTATGAGATATCCATAGAAAATAATATCATAAATGCTTCCCTAAATCCAGACAGTGTCACACACAGGGCTCTGCCCTGCCATGGTCCCTGTCCCTCTTTGTACCATTGTACACAGGGGGTGCTCCCCCCCCCCCCCCCACCGGGGCCCGGCCCAAGGTCCCCCTAGCCCCACAAAGTCGACCTAGAGCATCCAATGTGGACGCTCTAGGTCGACTTTGTAAGTTCCCCTTTAAGTCGACTTTAAATTTATGTGTAGCCACATTAAGTCGACTTAACTAAACTGACTTTAAGTCGACTTAGTTAAGTCGACTTGCTTAAAGTCGACTTAAAAGTGCAAGTGTAGACATAGCCTTAGTTCTGCCATCTGCCACCACAGAGAACAGCCTAGCTCCTGGAACCCCTCTCCAGGTAGCTAATGACTGTTATCAACTCCCCCCTCACTCTTCTCTTCTGCAGGCTAAACAAGCCTAGTTCTCTCAGCCTCATCTCATAAGTTATGTGCTCCACCCCCCTAATCATTTTTGTTGCCCTCCAGTGGATTCTCTCCATGTTCCAGCCATCAGTGGGCAGAACCCTATGAATTTTGGTGAAAAACCAGAAAGAGGAAATATGGGACACACGAAGACCCTGGCTATCTGGTTAGCAGGGCCAGCCACTGCAGCTTTCTCAGTAATTGTCTATTGCTCAAAGAACTAGCTGAGGCAGCTATTAACACCTACCAGTGTAACAGCAACCCCTTCTGCTGCCGCCAGCCTATGGGGGTTTAAAATGTTGAGAGGCTGAAAGGCTGCGTCTACACTGGCAAATTCAGTCAACTTAAGCTTGGCTTAAATCGACTTAATTGGCCCTGCGTCTATATTACACTTTGCTTAAGTCGACTTAAGCAAAATAAAGTCAACTTAATGAAAATTAAGTCGACTTTATTAAACCTGCTTTTTACTCGACCTAAGGCTTAATTCGACTTTCTAAAGTCGAATTAAAAGTCGAATTAAGTCAGTGTAGCCCTGGGGTAGCCCGAACTCGACTTAGGGCTACCCCAGGACTACACCAATGCCCTCCCTGCTGGGGGGGGGGCACAGGGGGAGCCTGGCATGCGCCCCAAGGGGCAGGGCATGTGGGCACGGTGTGACACTGTCTGGATTTAGGGAAGCATTTATGATATTATTTTCTATGGATATCTCATAAATGCTCTATAATCCATAGGAACTATGTCATGTTTGGTATCAATAGAAAGGTAGTAATTTGATGGGAATTATTATATAGTTTATGTCTAGGAATTCTATTTTGATTAGAAGTTAAGAATTTGATGTTATATCCATACTTTAACTTGTGTTCTTCTGGACAAATGCCTTAGATGGGAGGGTGTGAACAACCATTGTCTGCTTAATGACTCATAAGGATACTCCCTGGGACCATATCACCAGACAGCATCACACACAGGGCTCTGCCTTGTCAGGGTCCCTGTACCCCTTTGGCCCATTGTACACAGGGGGTACCCCCCCTGCCACCGTGGACCTGCCCAAGGTCCCTCTAGCCCCACAAATTCGACCTAGAGCATCCAGTGTGGATGCTCTAGGTCCGACTTTGTAAGTTCCCCTTTAAGTCGACTTTAATTTTAAGTGTAGACACACTAAGTCGACTTAACTAAGTCGACTTTAAGTCGACTTAGTTAAGTCGATTTAGTTAAAGTTGACTTAAAAGTGCAAGTGAAGACATAGCCAAAGATTGCTCCCAGACAGAGAATGGGGTGGAGGGACCCTGGCATGAAGAAGATTGGGGGTCAGTGCTATGGATAATGGAGGACCTGGGCAGAATACGGACATGGGGACACTCAGCGGACATCCTAACCCTAACCTCTACACAGCTGTTAGTGCCATCACGCAATCTTCAGGAGCCCAAGTCTGTCAGATGTTCCCCCAGCTGCTGGCATTTGATGGAGGAGTGAACTGGGGCAGAAAAAGCCCCTGGCATTGTGGGATGGGAGTGCGAGGACACACAGAGCCATGAGATAGGGAGTGCTGCAGTGAGCTTGTGAGGGAAATAGAGGACCTGGGGGTTATGGTGGACAGGAAGCTGGATATGAGTCAACAGTGTGCCCTTATTGCTAAAAAGGCCAATGGCATATTGGGCTGCATCAGTAGGAGCATTGCCAGGAGATCGAGGGATGTGATTATTCCTCTCTATCCAGCACAGATGAGGCCGCATTTGAAATACTGTGTCCGCATTTGGGCTCCCCACTACAGAAAGGATGTGGACAAATTAGAAAGAGTCCAACGGAGGGCAATGAAAATGATTAGTGGGCTGGGGAACGTGATTTATGAGGAGAGAATGAAGGAAGTAGGCTTATTTAGTCTGCAGACGAGAAGACTGAAGGGGGATTTGATAGCATCCTTCAACTACTTGAAGGGGTGCCCCAAAGTGGAGGTAGCTAGGCTGTTCTCAGTAGTAACAGAGGACAGAACAAGGAGCAATGGTTTTAAGTTACAGCTGGGGAGGTCGAGGTTGGATATTAGGAAAAACTTTCTCACTAGGAGGGTGGCAAAGCACTGGAATGGGTTACCTAGGGAGGTGGTGGAATCTCCATCTTTGGAAACTTTTAATGCCTGGTTAGACAAAACCCTGGCTGGGATGATTTAGTGGAAGTGGTCCTGCTTTTAGCAGGGGGTCAGACTAGATGACCTCACGAGGTCCCTTCCAGCCCTACTACTATTCGATGAGGGATTCACAGTGCCCTGGTGTGTGCAACGCACTCAGCCAACAGAAGCAACCAAGTGTGCAACCCTGGAATTAAAACACTAGTGAAGCCTGGAGTGACATGGTGCTTGCCCTACACTTGACCTGAAGGGTTAATGTGTGCCAAGAGTCTTCAATCTGTGGGGCACAGAGGCACACTGGGGGTGGGACGATGCAGTGGGGCCCAGGCCAGCCTCATTAGGGATGGGGAGGGAGCGCTGCTCCACTCTGTCCCAAGCTCTGCACTGCTGATCAGAGGGTCGTTGAGCTGGTACCCAGAGTAGCAAGTGGGTCCTGGTTCCCCTGACAGTCACTGGGGAAGTGGCACTGGCCGGGCAGTGAAGGGGAAGATTGCCTGAGTTGATTTACAAGGAGAGACTTTGATGCCCCAGAAGGCAAGGACATGTGACTTGGTCAGAGGGAAAAGCCACAAACACACAGCATCTGGCCTCACTGAGAGCTAGAAAGAGAAGGCAGAGCATGCAGCAAGATGTGGGAAGATGGTGTCGGACCTGGAATCAGCTAATCCCTGCAGTGACCAAGAGAAGGCACTGCTGATGGTGAGTTGAGCCCATGGCATATGGTGTGAGGTGGGGAGAGAGGTCTGGCTGAACTGCTGGGACTTGTGTGAACAAGAGAGAAATCACTGTCAGAGCCGAGCTAAAAACATGAAAGCATATTATTCAATGAGCTGATGTAAGCACCTGGGGCAGAGCAGACAATGAAGCTGGCATTGTTCCAGTTGATTTTCTGCAGCACTAAAGAGAAACTGAGGCCTGGTCTGCATTAGCAAATCAGGTCAGTATACACACTCCTGAGCTATCCAGTATGCAGTTAAACATCTGGTGCAGATGTTGATTGGGTACATTGTCTCATTGATGGAACTACCACCTTTAGAGGTGGAAAAGTCCTCCCATCGGCACATATAGGCTATGTCTACACTGGGTAATTTAAGTCGACTTAGTGTGTCTCCACTTAAAAATAAAGTCGACTTAAAGGGGAACTTAAAAAATTGACCTAGAGCATCCACACTGGACGCCTAGGTCGACTTTGTGGGGCTTAGGGGGACCTCGAGCAGGTCCACAGAGGCAGGGGGCACCCCTTGCCCAATGCCAGGGGGCTCAGCCTTTGCCCCATTGTACCTTAATTTTAATTAAGTCGACTTTATTTTCCTTAAGTCGACTTAAGCAAGCTGCTTAAGTCGACTTAAGGAAAGTGTAGTGTAGACGCAGGGTAAATTAAGTCGACTTAAGCAAGCTTAAGTCGACTTAATTTACCAGTGTAGATGCAGCCTGAGTGTTTTCACTGCCTTGTTATAACAATGCAGTCGTGCTGCAGAGTTTTAGGTAGAGACAAGCCCAAAGAGACATGATATGAATTTAAAACTGCATTCAATCCTGCAGGGTATTTATCCTCAACCTGGAACTCTCATTAGCAAAGTGCAGCATGTCCATGGGGGCTCGTATGCCTCACTTCACTGGGCCAGACACTCAACTTGATGACATCCCTCTTTCTGTCTGTCTGTCTGTGATGCATGAACTTTAGAACACCACATACAATCAATTCCAAAATTTCAAGGGAAGGTTCTAGACATCTGTGGAGAGAGTCCCATTGGTTTAGGTAACAGTAAGAAAACTGGCACACCTGATTTCCACACGCTGCCCACCTGGTGCTGCAGCACATCAGGGGTAACCCTGCCAGCCACCTCTCCCGCTCAGTTCATTTGCATACCTCCATGCCATTGAAATGACTGTGAAGCTCAGGCTAGGGGTGCTCTGATGGAGCTGGGGACCAGGGCTCAACTCAGGATAGGAGCAGTAGAGATTGAGTAGCAGCAAGGATGAAGATTTACACTGCAGACCGTTTCCTTGTGCCTGGCTCAGGCCAAATCCTTTACCTTTGACCAGTCAAAAGCATTTGACTTCATCTAAACAATGCCCAAAAGGTTCCTCCGCCAGGAGCGCTGCACAGGCACCGCCGAGGGGAGCTGTTGATATAAAACAATGAAGAACAATTGAGCTGGAGGGTCTTAGCCAGCTCACAAATCACATGCAGATGTAGTGGCACAGTGGGAGGACCCTGGGACAGCACTTGGGGTTCAAGGAGAGGGCTGTCCTCCTCCCCCAGCAGTTCAGCATGCATCAGTGTGCAATTCCTGCTGATGCTTCCATGACAGAAGTGTGACTGGAGCTGAGAGGGGCCTGCAGGACTCTTGTGGATTTTACCTAGGCAAAACACGGAGCCAAATCCATGTGTGGGACAGAAAGCTGCATTACGTTAAATGCAAATGTGAGAATCCTCTGCAAAGTGGGCTGGGTGCCTAGGGCGTGAAGCACCTGGTGTTTTAGGGCTCCCCAGCTGAACCCTTTCAAGATCATAGATGGTTTCCTCGCTTGCATCAAGGATCCCCACAGTCCTCAGTGCTTCACGCTGCTGGAACACATGGGACTCAGAAATAAGAGTGCCATTGGGGCTCCATACAGGCTGCTCTCGCCTTCAGCTCACATCCAATTTCTTTAACTGTCTCCCAGCATCCCACAGTCCAAATGCATGCAGAAATAGGGTTAATTTCTTAATTTAAGAATCATTAGTGAGAGAAATTGCATCTCTCAACTGCCCCTGGTCCTTACAGAAAATGTCTTTAACAAGAAGAGATTTTTGATACAGGCCTTTGATTGATGACCAGGCCTTGTTCTCATTCGCTTGGCAGCAATAGCTATGGATAGCTGGGGTCAGTCTGGTGGGGTATTTTCTCTTTCTTCATTTATCTTTATGAATCATTATAATATATCTGATACATTTGTGATGGAGGATACAAACCTCACATGGGGCAAGAAGGTGGTTAGGAGTTACCACACTCACACTATACCCCACCACACTCACAAGAGATGCACAGATCAAAGAAAGAGTTCAAATAGAGTGGAGCAGATCACCGGGGCAGCCCAGGGAAGAGAGGAGGCTTACAATGCACTGCTTCTGAGGAAAGAGCAGAGGAAAAACAGAACCACTCCCAGCCACACCTGCCTGAAGGCCATACAGGGTCACCAACCTTGCATTTTAGTTTTAGATCTGAAGATCTGAAATTGATGATTTTTTTTTTACTGACACAGTAAACTTTTTATTTACATAACTAAAAATTCATAAACAATATAATAATGTCACCAAAGTGTGTTGTCACTGTCCATATTTTGTACACAGGAATTTGGCATTACACAATTGTTTTAGAGGCAGTTGGGTTCTTTGGGCATGTGCAGTAATAGAAATGATAAAATCATGATCGGTGTAGTTTTATGATACAAGAAGTGATTCTGAATAACAATGTCAAAATACAGTATGTTTTATTTCTACCCATTTTTACTGATGTTTTCATTTATTTATGGATTTACTGACAGTGTTACAACAAACAAAGAGTTCTGGAGATTGAAATTGTACATTTTTTACTGACTGTTCATAAATTTACAGAGAGCTGGCAGTCCTGTACCTGAGGGAAGGGAGGCCCTGCTTCTGTCACACACCTTAACCCAGTTTGTTTGTGTTGATTCCCCTTGTTTTACTCCATGTCTACAATCGCCTTTCCTTAAGTTGACTTAAGCTGCTTCTTAAATCGAATTAAGGAAAAGTTAGTTCGAATTAATACTACCTCATTTTAATTCGAACTAGTGCTTAAGTCGACTTTATTAAGTCGACTTAAGCCAGTGGAGACACAGAGTAGTGCCTAGGTGGACCTTTTAAAGTCGACTTAAAATGTTAAGTCAACTTAATAAAGTTGAAAAGGGGCCACGTCTACACTTGAAAAGTTAAGTCCACTTCTGTTAAGTCGACTTAATAAGGTCCACTTTAAGTCGACTTAAAGTCGACCTAACTTTTCAAGTGTAGACATAGCCTCAGTGAATTTATGAACTTGTGAATTTATTTATCTTGATATTTGTAGTTTTCTTAAAGCCCCAGCTCCTGGAGTCATGTTAGAATCTCAGCTTTCATTTAAAAAATTTAAAAGTAAGTTTGTATCCCTCCTTGTTGGGGGAAAATTTGGAAATGTGACCCAGATCTGATACAAAGTCTCAAAAGCAGAGGGCAAATTTCATGACTTGGAGGGCTTGACTCATGATTTTAGCATGTGTGGAACTGGCAATATTGTATGTGCATAACTCTAAGCACCTTCATAGTACCAGTGGATTGAAGAATCCCTGTTGGGTGCCTAAATATTCCCCCAGACAGAGTAGTAGACCCCTGGCATAGATGCAAATCAACATTGCACCTTTATGAGTGTAGTATTGGCGGTTCAAAGAGCTCTGCTAGAAGTGTCCATGTCCTCCTCTCTCCTTTTCTTGCTTGTAGCCCACTTGTTTTTCTGCTGGGAGCCTCCACCCCAGTGTATCCACTTCCCATATCACCTCAGCTACTTTCTCAATAAGTGTTATAAGTACCAGAACTTTCCATTTGTCATTTCCATCTCCTTGACACCTATATTCAAGTGTTACTGGCAATCATTTCTTGTAAAATAGGGAGCAAAAATCTTCCACGGGTAGATGAGAGAAAAAGAAAAAACAATATTAAAGTAAGCTGGGATGGTGCATGTGCTGGTCAAGTGGAGTGAGGTGAGGTCTTTCTCACCTGAGTACGTGCCCATGGAGACATGCATCAGCTAGCCAATCCATGCCTGCCAAAATCATTAACACCCCCCCCCCACTCCCGGCCCCTTCTCCTCTGTAAATGATGGTCGGTCAATGGCCATTCAGCAAACACACTAGCTCAGGGGACGGCAATCTTTGATGGCCCCTGTGCCAGCCCTGCCCACTGCACCCTCAGCAGGTGCTGGGGTGGGGCCAAAATGGGTGGGGCCAAGGACTCCTTCTCCCTGCTGGCCCCACCCCCATGTTCAGGCTCCTGTCACCTGCAGGTCCCACTCCCCCAGCGACAGCACCATTCTTTGAGGCTCACCCCAAGCCCTGTGGTTTTGTGGGCTCCGTGCTGCCAACTGTGCAGCCTGCTCCCCCAGCCCCACTGCCAGCAAGGGGCCGGGCAGGAGAGCAGAGTCCGGTCTCTAGGCCAGCCTGCCCCACCCCCAGGGTGGAGCAGCCAGCCCAGGGGCAGAGCGAAACAGTTGAGCACAGCCTCTGGGGCTGGGCCCAAGCCAGCCCTACTCTGCCCTGGCTCCTGCTGCCTGGTCCGCGGCCAGGCCCCAGGCTGACTCCAGTACCGGTGTCAGCTTTGGGTCCCATGCTGCGGCCAGGACCAGTTCCTGCCGGTGGGCAGCCTCAGGTTCCTGGCTGGGGCCAAGTCTGGCCGGGGGTGGTCCCAGGTTCCCAGCCACGGCTGGGGCTGGCTCCTGTCAGCAGGTGGCCTTGGGTTCCTGTCCGTGGCCGTGGCCAGATCCTGCTCCTGCTGGCAGGTGGCCTTGGGTTCCCAGCCACGGCTGGGGCCAGCTCCCTCCAGCAGCGGCAGCTCCATGTCCCGGCGGGGCGGCCAGGGTCCCTGGGGTCGGAGCAGGCAGACCTGCCCCAATCCCCTCTAGCATGGGGGGCATCCCCCCCAGGCCAATTGGCCCTGGGCCCCAAGCTCCCCAAGGGATGGCTCTGCCCAGCGAGGGTCGGAGCCACCAGGGGACAGGAGCCCCGCGCTGTCGTATCTTTTTCCTTGCTTGCTGCTCTCCCCAGTGGGGAAGCGTGGCTAGCAGGGGCTTGGAGCTGGAACTAGGCACGCATGCGGGGGTCACCGACCCCTGTACTAGCTGGAGATCTGTGCACATATGTTGTTTCAGACAGTTACATTTGCCAAACTATTCTTTAACTCAGAGACTCGGAGACTTTAAGAGAAGATAGGACCATCATGATCACCTAGTTTGACCCCTGCATATTGTAGGCCACAGAACCTCACTCACCCACTCGAGTAATAGATCCCTAACATCTGACTGAGTTACTGAAGTCCTCAAATTCTGGTTTAAAGACTTCAAGGTACAAAGAATCCACCACTCAGACTAGTTTAAACCTGCAGGTGACCCATGGCCCATGCTGCAGAGGAAGCTGAAAACTCCCCACGCTCTCTTCCTTCCTGACCCTAAGTAAGGTGATTTGTTAGTCCCTGAGCATGTGGGCAAGACCCACCAGCCAGACAGCTGGAAAAGAATTATTTGCAGTAACTCTTCTATTCCAGGGACTCAGGCTGCCTCTCTGGGATCAGGTTGGAAAGCCGACCTTCTGCCAGACACCTCCAGCAGGGTGCGGCCATCTGCATTCATTCCTTCGTTGGTATGCCCTGTGCACACTCCTCTGGGGGCACTATTCTGGGCAATCTGAGCCTGACCCACTTCCACAGCCAGTTCTTTTAAAGAGGGAACCATGGGCCAAGGCCAGGATTCTCTAAAGGGATGGGTGATTTTCAGCGCCCAATTTGAGACACCTCAGGGGATCCTGGATGCTGAACACCCATCTTCTGAATAGCAGGCACCTTGATGGTGTCTCAGGTCAGGTGCCTACACCTGAAATAACTACGGTCATAGAATATAAGGGTTGGAAGGGACCCCAGGATGTCATCTAGTCCAATCTGCTGCTCAAAGCAGGACCAACCCTACCTAAATCATTTCAAAACTAGACCTTAAAAACCCCTACGGATGGAGATTCCATCACCTCCGCAGGTAACCCATTTCAGTGCTTTACCACCCTCCTAGTGAAAAAGCTTTTCCCTAGTATCCAATCTAGACCTCCCCACTGCAACTTGAGGCCATTTCTCCTTGTTCTGTCATCTACCACCACTGAGAACAGTCTAGTTCCATCCTCCCTGGAACACTCCTTCCGGTAGCTGAAGGTTGCTATCAAATCCCCCCTCACTCTTCTCTTCTGCAGGTTAAGCATGCCCAGTTCCCTCAGCCTTTCCTCATAAGTCTCCCCTGACCATTTTGTTGCCCTCTTCTGGACTCTTTCCAATTTGTCCCTTTCCTTCCTGTAGTGGGGGTTCCTGAACTGGACATAATGCTCCAAATGTGGCTTCACCAGTGCCAAATAGAGGGGAATAATCACTTCTCTCAATCTGCTGGCAATGCTCCTACTAATGCAGCCCAATATGCCATCAGCCTTCTTGGCAATAAGGGCATGCTAGTGATTCATATCCAACTTCTCATCCACTGTAACCCTGCAGGACTTTTTCTGCAGAACTGCTGCTTAGCCAATCAGTCCCCAGTTTGTAGCAGTGCCTGGATTGCACCTAATTCTGATGAAAGGCTTTCTCCAAGAGACAAATTTCAAATGAAAACCTTTATTCCTAGGATTGATGCCCTTGAAATCAACTTGAAGGAAAGAGCAATCATCTAAGATAAAGTTGCAAAAAGATTTACATTTTTGGTTGACTTAGAAGCCTCGGAAGAACAGTTGTGTGAAGGTGTAAAGCTTCCGATGAAAGACTATCCGGACAAATTCCAAAGGGGTAGCCGTGTTATTCTATTGTAGAAAGACAACAGAGTCCTGTGGCACTTTTAAAGACTAACAGATTTATTTATTGCATGAGCTTTCGTGGGAGAAAATCCCACTTCGTCAGACACTTTGAAGATGGGAAACTTACAGAATGGGAGGAAATTAAATGCAGGGGAGTGTATGACATAGAATCAGGTCAGGCTGTAACAGCAAATCAAAATAGGTAGGTTAGGATTCAAAATAGGTTAGGATTCAAACACTGGGGAACAGCATATAGAGGAAGGTGGGGTCAGAAAATGATAAACTTCGTAGCTTATCATTTGAAGACATCATCCATGACTTTGCTCTTCGGAAATCATGAAATAAAATGATTTAAATTTATGTGATGTGTAAACAGAAGAGACAGTCAGTTTCCTTTGCTGCTTCCATTTACTAAGTACTGATCTTTGTAATGCTCTTGTGTTGCTTTAGGTTAAGTCTTCAATTTCATATATGCTAATTTTATATTAATAATTTTTCATTGCAAATTGCATTCCTACTTCCATTTACTAAGTGCTGATCTCTGTAATTGTTCTTGTGTTGCTATACAATAAGTCTTCAGTTTCATATATGCTAATTAAGAAATCATGAGGTATTTAATAATGTAAATAAGGTTTTTTGCAAGTTGCAAGTTTTATTTAGATTATTAGTTGATGCATCTTTACTTATGTATATATGCAAATATAAAGATTTATCATTTATTTTTTCATTGCCCTTTCTGTTAGAATGTAATACACTTTTTTCTTTTTATTTTATTTATTTGTTTGTTATGGTATGGGGCCTCTAAATCTTGACATAGCTTAGGGCCTCTACATATCTTAATCCGGCCCTGATCCTGGGAGTCAATGTGGGATAGTGTTTGTGTGCAGGTATGTGTGTGTCGTGTGAGCAATCACTGGGCATCTGTGAGTGTGTGAATCTGAATGAGTGTGTGTGTTTGAATGGGAGTTATGGCAATGTCTGAAAGAATGTGTCTGAATAGCTTAGAGGTGGCTTGTGGCAAAGCAAACTGAGAAGTTCTAATGAAGCTATTTGATGTATATACAAAGGGGATCCAATGCCTGTTTTTCTCTGATTCCTGCAATGTGTGCCTTTGGAATATGAAGCAGATTCTCTAGGGGTTCCCATTTAACTCCATCTGAACAGTCTTTCTTTATCCACCCACCCTCCCCCACCCACGTGAGATCCCAGCCACTGACTATGCCATGATAAGGGGGTCGAGGAGACTTGCTCTTGTGTGAGCTGGTGGGGTTGGATGGGCCCTGAAAGGCCTGTGAAGAACATGCAGATTCTTCCTACTCCTGAGGAAGACAGAGAGCTGAGCTGAGGGGGCCTGAATCACATGATCTACCTCCCAGTTGGCCACTGGTGGTTAGGCCTAGCTGGCAGAACAGGTGAACTGCTGTCAGACCAGTTCCTACGCACAGGACAATGAGGCCTCCTGCCACTGGTTATTCATGTCTACTGGACACAGCCCTCTCCATATGTCCCATGCCCTAGGCACCCGGGAGGGTGCCAGGTGCCTAGGCTGCGAGACTGCGGGGTTGACTCCAGGCACCCTTCTTCCACTGCAGATTTCTGTGATTTGCCTTTTTCATTTCTTCTCCTGATGTGTGACATTTAAAAATGTGTAATTTTGTTTATCCCTGGCAAGCTGTGACTGGCTCTCCGGGATGCCTACACCTCCTGCACCGCCATATAAATTACAATGACAACCCCTTATTACAAAGGAAAAATAAGTTAATGGAAAAGCAAAGTAGAAAGAGAAGTGTAAACATCCCAAGGTGCCAAAGTCAGCAGAATTTGGCCTATGTGACAGTAATCTTCAGTATTTAATTAAGCAGCTATTGATTGTATGGGGGAACTGCATGTTTACACTCTATTTGTTTTGTAGTAAGGGAATGCTGGGGAAGGAGAGCCACACATTTCCTGTCTCAGGAGTCTCTTCGGGTGCATCTACACTTACAAATTAAGTTGACTTAAGCTTCCTTAAGTTGACTTAATTTAATCTGCGTCTACACTACAATTTCCTTAAGTCGACTTAACCTGCTGCTTAAGTCAACTTAAGGAAATTTAAAGCCGACTTTATAAAACCTCATTTAAAGTCGACTTTACTGGCTAAGTCAACTTTATTAAGTCGACTCAGCCAGTGTGGACGTGGTTTAGCCCTAAGTCGACTTTAAGTTGACTTAAAGGACTCCAGGGCTCCTCCACTGCTCTCCCTGCCAGGGGGGCTGGCACAGTCAAAGCCTGGCGTGCCCCCCCACAGGGCAGGACACAGCCCTGCCCATCCTGCTCCTATGTCCATCCAGTGTCCCTGTCCTGCTTATTCCCCATTGTACCCAGGTACAATGGGGCAAATGCTGAGCCCCCTGGCACTTGGCAAGGGGTGCCCCCCCTGCCACCATGGACCAGTCCCAGGTCCACCTAGCCCCTACAAGTTGACTTAGGCATCCAGTGTGGATGTTCTAAGTCGATTTGGCAAGGTCCCCTTTAAGTCGACTTAATTTTTGAGTGTGGACATGCTAAGTCAACTTATTTGACCAAGTGTAGACATAGCCTTCCTGCCAAGAAGTCCTATGGCCTCTGGCCATCCAGTGGAGCAAATGGCACATGCTCTTGAGTCACAGCAGTGTCATCCCTTGTAATGGGAATGCCGTAGGCACAGGGCTGGCCCAAAGGTTTTTGGTGCCTTAGGCAAACTATGACTTTGCCCCCCGCCCTCCCCTTCTGTACATTCAATATAGAAAAAAATGAGAAAGTCTAGAATGAACATATTAATATATATATTTTTAAATAAAGAAAAAATTCACTTCTGCCTAATTTGGCACCCCTTAAAGCCTGGCACCCTAGGCAACCGCCTAGTTTGTGTATATGGTTGGGCAAGCCTTTCATATGCAGCACAAAGCATCACTGGCAGTGGACCCACTAAGAATGTTTAGCGAGTGTCAGTGGATGCAGTCAGCAGCAAACCCACAGCCTATGTCTGAGCACCACGGAGCTCACAGCAGGGTTTAGGGAAAGGCAGCAGGGCTGGGAGAGGAGCCTGTCCAGCCACATGAGTTACCTGGAGGGACGTTTAGTATGTCCACACAGCAAAGAAAACCCACAGCTGAGCTGTGCCAGTCTACTTGGGCTCACAGAGCTCAGGCTGCACGGATGCTTCATGGCAGTGTGGACGTCTGGGTGGAGGCTGGAGCCCTGCAGGATCCTAGAGCGTGGGCTCCAGCAGTCTACAGAGCAGTGGCACAGCCCCACCTGAACCCCACAAGCTCAAGAGAAAACAGCAGCTTTTGGAGAAAACCTGGCCCTGGGGAGAGGAGAGTGTCAGGACTAGGCCAATACCATAGAGGAGGGGGAGGGAACCTCCAGCGGTCACTGGGAACCTCTAGCAGACTGATGGACAGAAGGGCTGGATGTGTAGGGCAGGAACAGTTGCTGGCTGTGAGCCCCAGGTGCGGGGAGGGCAGAGTCTAGGAGAGCTGTCACAGGGCCCACCCCCAGGCATGTTCCATGGGACAAACAGCAATAACGACTCTCTGTACCTGGGCTATACTGGCAGCAAACTGGCTTCCCAGCCATGCTGCAGGCTGGCACTGCCAATGCGCTCCAGCAGATGGTATTGCTGCCCCAAGTCATGCTAGGAAAGGTTCCTGGGAGTAGGCCAGTGCCAGGGTGCAGTCAGAAACATTAGCTGTCTCAGTGGCTGAAATGCACTCAAACCATGGAACAGGCCATGTGTGTGGGAGGATGGAGAAAGCTGCGCTGGCTGCACCGAGCCCTGTTATAGGGGTGGAAGTGCTTGAGCTGGAGAATAGTTTCAAGCAATGGGAATGGAAGCTTCCTGCTACTTGACATCTAGCTAGGCCTGATTCTGCATGTCGTGAGGACTGGCAAGGTGCTGAGTGTGCTCAGTACCCATTGGGGTCCCAGGGCAATGGCTCTTTCCTATGATGCCCAGTTAGCCTGTGGAGCTCATTGGCACAAGATAGCAGAGCAGTGAATCACTTAGCAGGGGCCAGATAGGGATTAGACGTATGTCTGGAAACAGGATGATCCAGAGGGACCTCAGTAAATGGTAAAACAAAACTACTTGGGCAGTGCTTAGGGTGACCAGCCAGAAAGTGGGGGGAAATGGGATGGGTGTAGGGAGAGGGATCTGATCACCCTCCCCCTCCCCCCAGCACCTTGCACCCTGAGGCTGCCTCCTCCCTTCCAGCACGTCACAGCGCTGGCCTCCTCACCCACTATGGCACCTCACGCCCGCAGCTCCCCCATCCCTGTGACACGCACCACAGTGGCACCACAGCCTGGCTCACTCCCTCTGGCAGTGCTAGAAACATACCCACTTCCAGGCACAAGCCAACCTCACACTAGTGGAGTTTGGAGGAAGCTTCTCCTGGGGCAGCTCATCCCATCACTGACGCCTTGCCCAGCTGGGGCTGCCACTGTCATACACAGGGGCCTAGAGCAGTGTTCCTAAGACAAGGCTCTGGGCACTGCATGGGGTCTGGTCTTAGGATCATCTAGCAAAGTATGTCCAATGGGTTCTGAGACACCAAGGCCACTCCAGAGTGCTGTCCAAAGCACTGATGGTGGATGTGTGGAATGGGAACTCCAGTGGCGACACTGGTGCCTACTGGGTCTAACCTTACCCCTTGTGCAAGCAAAGAGAACAATGTTATAGTTGCTGCAAATGACAGAGAACAACCCTTATTGCCATATTTTTTGTCTTATTGGGGCGAGCTAAGCAGTTGGATAAAAGTTGTGAGGTACAGGGAACCCAGATAAGTATTCCCCAAGACAAACACGAGTTCCCCAAGGAAGGTGGTGTGATGGCTTCCTCTCCAACACCACTTACCATTGCTGGGTTCGTTTATTCCTTAGGTTTAGGAGGAAGACATCATCTGCCCTCACACATGCTCAGTCTGTCATTAGCCACAGTGGTTAAAGTATAATTTGACAGGCCCCGGAACCCTCCTAATCTCCAGGCCCCCTTCCTGTATTGTCTGGGCCCCCTTCATGCATGTGTGGGCCCCAGCCCAGGTAGGCATTTGCAACCACTTCTCAGTACCACATGCATCGGTTATCGCTCCACAAAAATATATATAATTTTATATGGCGTTTATGTCTACAGCAATTATTGTCACAAACTAACAAACGCTGCATAACACAATAAGTATTGTGATTAACAGCGGTGGGGCGTAGGACCTGCCAGCAGCCAGGGCAGGGCAGAACATGCGTTCCGCCAGATTTTTCTATTTTTAGGGGCCCCGGAACTCTGGCCCCTCAAATTTGTGGGCCCCGGAACTGCGTTCCGGTGCGTTCCCTCTTACTTTAACCCCTGATTAGCCCCACACAAGAGGATTAAATGGAACTGGTGTTTTTGTTCCCCTGTTATTTTGCTGGCTGTAATAAAGACAGAGTTGGTTACAGAGCCTTTGTTCTGGTTTTACACAGCTCTCACTCAGTCGCAGCCTCCAGGTTTCACTGTTAGTAAATGTTAACTGAGAAATCAATATCAAGAAAATAACAAGGAAAACAGAACAAGAAAATTTTTTTCCATTTTTTGATCAGTTTTGACTTCAGTTTCCTTGTCCTGCCGACCCTCAGGTAATGAGTGAAAACCCCTGAAGCCTGGACTCTGATCAATACTCCACAGAAAATTTCCAGGTCCCGGCTTACTTCGTTAAAGGCCTAACCTTCCTTCTCCACTAGGAATTTGTGGAGCAACTGGGGATGGCAGCAAGATACAGAAATCTCTGAGAAGCCAGACAGAGAATGGCAGGGCAGGGGTTCACAGTCATAAATTCTGACAAAATGCTGCTTTCCCCATCCTTGGGATAGGGTTTATATTAGATATGTGGGTAGATGGATTATAATCTGATAATAAGGAGGCAGCAAACTCCCAGCTCCATCTTGAACCTTCATTTAAACAGCAGGGTAAAACCAGACAAACAGGTTTTCCTAACACTAAAACAATCCACCCATCTATCACTATGGCTTCCCCAATGACCCAAGGAAACACAGGACACCACAGGTTTAGACTGGACTGGAGTCACATGAAGCATCTCATTGGGTGGATGCAGAGCTGGACTCAACTGGCATTGTACACTCCCATCCCGTTCTTGCTCAAACCGGAATTGGGAATAGCCCAGTAGCACATAAGGAGTCTCAGATTGCAGGGAGCTCTTCTTTGTGCAGAGTCATTCAGAAAGTGTCTAGTCTCACCCAGCTAGTGATATGCTAGGGCACAGATTTCACAGATAAAAGTACTGATATTTTGACCTGTTTCTTTGTTAGCAGCCTGCTTTCATCTGTGCAGAACTTGTAAAGAAAGGCTGAAAGTCACCGAAGATTTGAACAATGGAGAACAATGAAATGAGAGAGCTGATTAAGTACATCCAGAAGAAAGTGGGCACACAGAAAAAGATTTAGTGTGAAGATTGGGTAATCAGCTGAACATGAACTCTTAATGTGTTGCTCTGGCCAAAAGAGCTAAGGTGATTTTAGGCTACATAAAGAAGTTCATCTTGCGGAGGAGCAGAGGGGTTATCTCACCTCTCCACCGGCAATGGTGTAATGGCTACTGGAATGCTGTGGCCGGTTCTGAGCCCACAATTGAGGAAGGATGTTAATAAATTGCAGAGGTTCAGAGAAGAGCCACGAGAATAATTAAAGGATTACAAAACCTGCCTTATAGAGATAGATGCAAAGAGGTCAATTTAGCTTAACAACGAGAAGGTTCAGGGCCAACTGGATCACAGCCTGTAAGTATCTCCATAGGAAATAAATACTTAATAACCGGCTCTTCAACCTAGCCAAGAAAGGTCTAACATGATCCAAGGGCTGGAATTTAAAGCTAGACTAATTCACACTATCCATAAAGTGTAAACATTTCTTGGTGAGAGTGGAACCCTAGAACAATTTACCAAAGGTTGTGGTGTTGTCTTCATGACTGACAATTTTTCAATTAAGATTGGATGTTTTTCTCAAAGCTCTGCTCTAGGAATTGTTTGGGGGCAGCTCTCTGGCCTGCGCTATTCTGGAGGCCAGTAGATGATGCCAGGGGTCTCTTCTGGCCTTGGAATTGATGAATCCATGACCCCAAAAGAAATCCATGAGGAGAAGACGACAACCCTGAGGGATGCTGCCCCTTCTCAGGCCACAATGAAAAAACTGGGCTGTGGAATTTATGCAAGGGAGAATCAGTGCAGGGCCACAATGAAAAAAACTGGGCTGTGCAATTTATGCAAGGGAGAATCAGCACTGAGGATGAGCCAAGCACATGATGCCTCAGAGTTTCAACCACAGACGAAAAAGGTGATGCACCTCTCAAGATGGTGATGAATGACAGAAGATTAACAATGAGACAAGGTTGATGAGGGAATAATATCTTTTACTGGACCAGCATTGGCTGGCATTACAAGCTACACAGAGCTCTCTGTTAAGTCTGGGAAAATAAGGCTTTGTCTATGCTTACAAAATAAATAACATAACTTATTCCACTGTAATTACAATGGTAGTTGATGTCCACACTGCCCTCCTTGTGTCGGTGGAGTGCATCCTCACCAGAAGCACTTCTACTGACCTAAGGAGTAGTGTGGAGATCTGAGAGCACGTGGTCTCAGCCCCCTAATGGAAGCCCACAGGTCCCAAGCTCTCTGTGGCTGACCCTCCTCCCTAGTCCCAGCCAGGAGCCTGGGGAAGTCACTGGAGAATTCTCCTCTCCCCTTTCCCTGCCAGGAGCCAGGGGAAGCAGCCCAGGGCTTCTCTCTTCCCTGATCTCTGCCTGAATGGGCAGCCATGTCAATTTCACAGCTCAGCCATGTGATTACAAGGATGCCCTGATGGGATGCTGATGGAGAAGCCACCAACTTCTGGTCCCAGCTCCCAGAGGAGCGGAGACCAGCAGCCTAGGGTTCTTGCCCTGCTCCCAGCCAGAACTAGCTGCCCAGGTTTGCAGCAGTCCAGGCTTGGGCTTTTTTGTCAGTTGACAGTTGGCAAACCCACCATAGATGTAATAAGCCATAAATCAAGAGTCTCTGTTCAGACCATGATTTTCAGTGCCTTGCAAAGTTATGAATTTAAGCTTCGAGACTTGTCTTTTGAGGGTTTGTGCAGGTTTCCCTTTGAGGATGAGGGCTGAGGTCAGGGAGGGAGTGATGGCTCTGTGAGGCATGTTCACCCACAGGTGATGTGGTATTCTTGTCTTGTATCATGTTCCTGAGGGAGTTAATTTGAGGGCAAAGAAGATTTAGTCAGGCACTGAGCTATTAGGCATCGCTACTGGGGCTGCACTGCCCTCAGGAATGACTTGGGGATGGAAAGCATTGTGGGTAATTGAACAGAGGAGCGTTGCTTCTTCAGGACAACACATCACCCTACACAGCCTAGGTTGCAGTGATCACAATGACCAAACGTGACTTTCAGCTGCTTCCTCATGTGGCCTGTTCACCAGGTCTGGCTCCCTCAGACTTCTACTTTTCTCCAGGTTGAAGGAAAACCTTTGTGGGGAGTGTTTCAGTGATGACAATGAGGTGATTGCAGCAGGGAAGGAGTTTCTGGACATCAGGACAACGACTTCTCCAAGATGGGTGCAACCGAGCTGCACCTGGGCTGAACCAAGTGCTTTGATGTCCAGGGGACTACACAGAAACTTTGTTAACAGAAGAGCACAATTATGTTGTTTCCTTAGTCAGCGTTTCTTTCTCCTTTTTTTCTGGTCCAACAATCCCATGTGATTTTCCCATTTTAAAAAACTGCTCATGGAAATGTCAGCTGACAGATACATCATCCAGTAGAGCACAAACCCTGTCATTAACCCTCCCTAACAAGTCTCCTGCTCTCAGCGTTTCTCAAATGCAGCCATGAGAGGCTTTTTGTGCAGCCACAGTTCTCTGGGGCGGTGTTGGGAGAGGGCAGGCAAGAAACACAGGACCCTCCATACCTGTCACTCCTAGATGCACTGATCTGCACAACCTCTGAGACAGATGGTGAAGGACAAAGTGAATTCTTGACCTATGTGGAGGGCAGTGGGGTTGCTTGGTGGCATTGTGTCCAGTTCTGGGCACCTCATTTCAGGAAAGATATGGAGAAATTGGAGAAGGTCCAGGGAAGAGCAACAAGAATGATTAAAGTCTGGAACACTTGACTTATGAGGGAAGATTGAAAGAGCTGGGTTTGTTTAATGTCGAAAAGAGGAGAGTGAGAGGGGACATGATAACAGTTTTGAAATGCCCAAAAGGTTGTTATGAGGAAGAAGGAGAAAAATTATTCTCTTTAACTGCCGATGATAGGACAAGAAGCAATGGGCTTAAATTATGGCAAGGGAGGTTTAGGTTGGACATTAGGAAAAAACTCCTAACTTTCAGGTTGATTAACCACTGGAATAAGTTGCTTAGGCAGGTTGTGGAATCTCCATCACTGGAAGTTTTTAAGAGCAGGTTAGACAAACACCTGTAAGGGATGGCTTACGAGGGTACTTGGTCATTCCATGAGTGCAGGAACTGGACTTAATGATCTCTCATGGTTCCTTCCACTTTCTATGATTCTATGACTAAAGAAGGCACCCAGTGTAGCTTAGCACAGAACTCTGCGGTGAGCTGAAATACAAAAAGGAAGCTTACAAGAAGTGAAAGCTTGGACAGATGACGAGGGAGGAGTATAAAGATATTGCTCGGGCCTGCAGGGATAAAATCAGAAAGGCCAAAGGGAAATTGGAGTTGCAGCTAGGAACAGATGTGAAGGGTAACAGGAAGGGGTTCTTCAAGTATGTCAGTAACAAGAAGACGATCAGGGATGGTGTAGGGCAGATGATGCGGGAAAAGCTGAAGCACTCAATTTTTTTTTTTACTTCAGTCTTCACAGGCAGGGTCAGCTTCTAGGCTACTGCACTGGGCAACACAGAATGGGGAGGAGAGTGGCCCTCAGTGATAGAAGGTCAGGTTAGGGACTACTTAGCGAAGTTGTATGTCCACAATTCTATGGGGCCAGATGAGCTGCATCCGAGGGTGCTGAGGGAGTTGGCCAATGTGATTGCAGAGCCACTGCCCATTATCTTTGAAAACTCGTGGTGAGAGGGGAGGTCCCGGAGGATTGGAAAAAGGCAAATATAATACCTATCTTTAAGAAAGGGTAAAAGGAGGATCTGGGGAACTACAGACCAATCAGCCTCACCTCAATCCCTGAAAAAATCATAGAGCAAGTCCATTCTGAAACATTTGGTGGAAAACAGAGTGATCAGGAACAGTCAGCATGGATTCACCAAGGGCAAATCATGCCTGGCCAATCTGATTGCCTTCTATGATGAGACGACTGACTTTGTGGATGTGGGAATAGCCTTCTACATGATATACCTCTACTTTAGCAAAGCTTTTGATACCGTTTCCCACAGTATTCTTGTCAGCAAGTTAAAGAAGTAAGGCTTGGATGAATGGATCATAAAATGAATAGAAAGCTGGCTAGATCGTCAGGCTTAGAGGGTAGGGATCAATAGCTCAATGTCTAGTTGGCAACCAGTAACAAGCAGAGTGTCCCAGGAGTTGGTCCTGGGGCTGGTTTTCTTCAACATCTTCATTAATGATCTGGATGATGGGATAGATTGCACACTCAGTAACTTTGCGGATGACACCAAGCTAGGGGGAATGGTAGATATGCTGGAGGGTAGGGATAAGATTCAGGGAAATCTAGACAAAATGGAGCATTGGGCCCAAAGAAATCTCACAAGGTTCAAGACAGACAAATGCAAACTTCTGTACTCATGATGAAAAAATCCCACCTACTGCTATAGGCTGGGGACCAATTGGCTAAATAGCAGCTCTGTAGAAAAGGACTTGGGGGTTATGGTGGACAGGAAGCTGGATATGAGTCAACAGTGTACTCTTGTTGCCAAAAAGGCCAACGACATATTGGGCTGCATCAATAGAAGCATTGCCGCTCTATTATTGATGAGGCCGCATCTGGAATACTGTGTCCAGTTTTGGATTCCCCACTACAGAAAGGATGTGGACAAATTAGAAAGAGTCCAGTGGAGGGCAACAACGATTATTAGTGGGCTGAGGCATATGATTTACAAGGAGAGATTGAAGGAACTAGGCTTATTTAGTCTGTAGAAGAGAAAACTAAGAAGGAATTTGATAGCAACCTTCAACTACTTGAAGGGGTGCTCCAAAGAGGAGGGAGCTAGGCTATTCTCAGTGGTGACAGAGGACAGAACAAGGAGCAGTGGTTTCAAGTTGCACCTGGGGAGGTTGGATAGTAGGAAAAACTTTCTCACTAGGAGGTTGGTGAAACACTGGAATGCGTTACCTAGGGAGGTGGTGGAATCTCCATCTTTGGAAATGTTTAAGGCCCGGTTAAGACAAAACCCTGACTGGGATGATTTAGTGGGAGTAATCCTGCTTTTAGCAAGGGGGTGGACTAGATGACCGCATGTGGTCCCTTTAAGCCCTAATATTTTATGGGTATGTCCACACTTGCAAGTTAGGTAGACTTAAGGAGGCTTAAATCGACCTAACTTAGTCCAGGTCCACACCAGGCTTTCATTAAGTCAACTTAAGAAATTCCTTAAGTTGACTTAATGAAAGCTTAAGTCAACTTAGTAAGAACCGCCGGTTAGGTCGACCTAACCCTTAAGTCAACTCCTTAGGTCAATTTAAGCACAGTGTGGACATGGATTAACCCTTAAATCGACTTTATTAAATCAGCTTAAGGGCAGTTAGGTCGATTTACTAAATCCCAGTTCAGGGTAACCACTTTGTTAAGTCGACTTAATAAGGTCAACTTTAGATCAACTTAAAGTCGACCTTATTAAGTCAACCTAACAAAGTCGACCTAACTTTTTCTAGTGTAGACATAGCCTATGATTCTAAGTCAGGGAGACCAGGTGGATAAGGCAATAGTCCTGAGAAGACACACACAAAGCCTGTAAATGGAGATCACCACAGCTTTGCTGGTGATTTGTTCTGGCTTGAACAGAAGGGACCATGCTTTAACCTGCATGCTTTAACAAACTGGAACCGGCAGTTCAGCCTAGGTGTGGTGAGGAAGAGTGAGACCACTCAAGGGTCTGGCGCATCGATGTGATTCCTTCTGTTGATTTCCAAGGCTGAGCATTGATCCTGTGGGTCCATGGCAGTCCCAGATACTGGTTGACCGTGGAGACGTAATAATCTCAGGTAGGACACTCTACTCAAGAGGGTGTTCAGGCACTCCCCTTCACCTCATGTTGGTCACTGCAGGTTCTCGTGGGTGAATAGCATGGCTGGGAGCATCCCAGGGAAACTGGAGTGCATCTGGGTAGGGGGGGATCAGGGAGGTACGGTGAGGGGGCCACTGTAAAGCCCCAACAACCCTCAGGGCATGGCTGGACTTCCCAGGCAGTGGGATTTACTTGCAGCCCCATCCACAAGTTCCTCAGGCTTTGGCTGAACAAGCAACCTTTCTCCTCTACACTGTCCTCTGGTATCCCTCAGTCACCTCTGTAGGGGCTTGGATCCGTCAGTAGTAGGGCTGTCACCACCAGCCCTTCTACACCTTGCCTGACTCCCTAGACAGGAATGCTCTGCCATCTGGGGATCTTCCCAGCCCAGTAGGATCATGGGCCATGTCTACACTGGAAATTTAAGTCGACTTAAGGAGGCTTAAATCGACTTAAATTAAGCCATGTCCACACTGGGCTTTCATTAAGTCGACTTAAGAAATTCCTTAAGTCGACTTAATGAAAGCTTAAATCAACTTTATAACTACCAGTCATTAGGTCGACTTAAGCCTTAAGTCGACTCCTTAAGTCGACTTAAGGATGGCGTGGACATGGAGTAACCCTTAAGTGTCCCCTCTGGGCAAACACTCTCCACAACCTCAGCAACGTTTCCCCTTGTAGCCGAGTACCCATGTCCCTATTCACTCACGCAACCCAGCTCCAGCACAGAAGTATGCTCCCACACTGGGAGCACTTGCACATTCACTTCACTTCACCCCCACCCAGTCATTTGAGGGCTCCAGCACATGCCCACTTCAGTAGGTGTCTGAGATGTTGCCATGGTGGCCGCTTTGGGCAGAGAGCTGTCACGACAAAGAGGTCCCCCTCCTTCCCCAGCACTAACCACTGGGGATGGGCCCTTCTTTCCTGGGCAACGGGCTTCTCCCCAGCAGCTGTGGAGACCTGATAAGTATTTGAGTAAGGAGTCACTCCAATCAGGCCCAGATTAAGGGCCCTTGGAGCCCCAGGGTGCCCCCCCCCACTGTGGGCCTCCCTCCCACCTGCCCTCCCCAGCCCGGGGCCCCGCCAGCCCCACACTGCCATGGGGGTCCCTGCCTCAGCTGTTGCTGGGATGGTAGGGGTCAGAAGCCATGCTTCCACCCTGCCCTTGGGCTGCAGTACACCCCTAGGGGCCTGTTATATTTTCTAAGAGATTTGGGCTGGCTTCTGGGTGGTGTGGCTCCAGGGCAGACTTCCAAGGCCATGGTCTTGGAGGGCCGCACCACAGGCCATACCAAGTGCCAGCCAGCCCTGCCTGGCCCCGACCCCAGCCCCAGAGTGGAGCAAACAAGGCTGACCTGCCCCGCCTCCAGGGGTGGACCGGCCAACCCAGGGGCAGGGCGAGAATGGCTCCAGACCAGAGCTCCGCCCTCCTTGCCCCCCCAGTGCTGGCAGGTAGGGACGCTCTGCCATCTGCTCCCCAGCTCTGTGGGGGCTAGATGGGATGGCAGGGTGTTGGATATAGCAGGGACCATAGGAGCTGGAGCCTGGGGACCCTTTTCAGGCCGGGGCCCAGGGATCCAGTCCTTATAGCCCCTTTGTTAATTCAGCTCTCAGTCCAATCTGAAGTAGAACCATTGGTCCCAGAGTACCTAACAGCCTCAGTGACCTGCCCCTGGAAAGGCACCGCAGCCTCGCCTGCTCCAGGATGCCAAGAGGGGAGGGTGGTGTTCAGTTCTGAAACCACTGGACCCAGAACCTTAAATACAGTGAATCTGGGTAGACACAGGAAGAGGTGATTAGATAGATAGATAGATAGATAGATAGATAGATAGATAGATAGATAGATCCTCATGGAGGCCAGTTTCCCTGTCAAATAGTACAAGTGTATTACCCAAAATGTTCCTGAGTTAGACTTACCCTCCAAGACCAGGTGGACTTTATTAAAAATGAGATCTTAGTGTAATAATGTCAGGCATCTTTTAAAAGCCATCCACTCGGCCAAGCTAAGTGGATGACCAGCTGTCATTCTTTCATTGACAGCTGAGAAGGCATTCACTGAGATGAAATAGCATTTTCTATTGTCTATATTTCAAACAATTCGGCTGGGCAGTACCTTTCTTTCATGGATTAAATTGATGTACAGTAGCCTGCACCGTCTGCTAAAATGTTTTGTGAGAGGTAGTGCTGCATCTAAGAGCCAAATTGTTCCCTTCAGAGTCAGTGGGAACTTCACTGGAGTACCGGCTAAAGGATTTATCTGGAAGCTTTTATTCTAGAAATAAAATGTGCACATTTCTTGGAAACAATCACAGCAGGGTGACTTGCCCTCCCAGCCTTTCCCTCTTGAGCTCTGTGGCTCAGATGTGGCCAGTTCCGTTTGGTTTAACAATGGCTCTGATACCACTGGTTCTCTCAGAAGCCGTCCTGTACGTCAGACCTTCCTTTCAACTGCATTTCCTCCTTTCCAGGGAAGCCCATTTAGCCGAAGCTTTACAAATGCAGACAATAAAACCAAAGACCTAAATATACCCTTGCAGTAAATCCGCTGAAGTACAGGATTTACATAGGGGATGAATTTTACCCACTATAGCACTGGGGTTGAAACTGGCAAAACTCTTCAGCTCTTTTCAAATTTCACCCTGCATTCCCTTCTGCCATAGCCACCAGCATTTCTCAGTGTGTCTCATAACAAAAAGACTACAGTATTAGGGATTTAGCAAAGTTTCTTCATCTCAGGAATAAAATGGGTAACCTGTAGACCTAAGACAAATTAAAATATGCTATTCAGCTATGTAGACATTTCCTTGGCCATTTTTTCAGGTTCGGCAGTCATTAATAACAGTTCACTGGAACAGAGAAAAGGTATCACATAAAATAATCAGCAGCACACAGCTAGAGTTTCTGAGAAGTAGGCAATTTTGCTAACAGAACAGGATAGAAAAGATATACTGAGCAATGGAATTGTAACAGTGCAGTTAGAGCTAGGCAAATTATTCAAACGAGCAATTTATTGAATGAAGGTAGTCTTTTTCCTGTTTGTGAAATATTTGCAAAGTCTTCATTTCATTACAGATTTATTAATGAAATTATTCAATTTATGATTTATGAGGAGATATTTCAGTCTGAATTTCTGGCAAATGATTTGTCATGACAACTGCTCTGAGTATTCACTGTTTGGAATTCGCTAGTCATGCTCATGCTCTGTCACTTGAGTCACATTTTCTGTGTATAGCCTGGTTATCAAAAATTTGCTTGTATCAACGTTTGCTGGAGGCAAATTAAAAGAGTTGCAATACAGATTTAGTTACCATATTTCACGTTCTCCAAAAGAGGACACTGCTGGGAAGGGGGTAGCTGGAGCTGGGGATGCAGAGCTAGAGGGGGGATACAGTTGGGGCTGTCTGCAGTGGGCGGGGGAGGGCCAGGCACCAAGGCACTGGGCTGCAGGGGGGCACTGGGCTGGCTCTGCACCAGTGCCGGATTAGAGGCGTCGCAGCCCAGGCTGCCCAATTTCAGGGCGGAGGTGCCGCACCACCCCCACACTCTCACTGCACAAGCCAAAGGCAGCAGGCCAGCTGCACCACACCCCTGGTGCTGGGGAGTGGTCAGAGCCAGAGGCCATGCCGCCTCCCTCCGCTGCAGAGCAGCCTTGCTGGCTGCTGTTCCCTCGCCCAGCTGCCCCACCCCAGGGGGCAGAGAGTGGCCGGCATGTGGCTGCTGCTTTCGGGAGTTGCCCTGGATAGGGCCCGTTCAGCAGTGTTCTCCCCGCTTTGCCCCCACCCCACCCCCAGCTCTAGATGGGCCCCCTCCAAGGCCTGGGGTTGAGCAGCCTCCATTCGTCACTGAGGGGGGCCGGACGAAGTGGCCCAAACACCACTGAATGGGCCCCGCCCCAGAAAGCAGGAGCCACACGCTGACTGCTCTCCGCCCCCTGGAGTAGGGTGGCCGGCTGGGGGCAGGGCAGCCAGCAGCAACATTGCACTGCTGCGCAGCGGAGGGAGGGCAGCATGGCCTCTGGCCCCAGCCAACCCCCAATGCCAAGGGGCCACCTCTGGCTCATGCGGTGGGAGTGCAGGGATGGCGCTTGCACCCAGAAACTGGCAGCAAGGGCCAGGATGCCTTTAATCCAGCCATAGGCCTCGTTGCCATTGGGCCAGGAGGGCACTGGCCCCGGATAGAATAGCCTGCGCCCCGAACCTGTTTTCCCCAACAGGCACATGCTCAGACAGCCTGTTTGCAGCGGCGGAGCTAAGGGGGGAACTGACTGAGCCCCTGAGCCACCGGCTGCGATAGTTGCAGGCAGCGTGTAGCTCAGTCAGGTAGCAGGGAGAAGAGGGGACTTTAAATCCTCTCTCCTGTGCTGCATAGACTCCGCCATGCAGCAGCTGACTCTATCCTGCTTTGTTCAGGACCAGCTTCTTCTGCACGGCACCAGTTATTATGGTGGGCTGAGGCATTGGGAGCAGGGGATCAGTCCCCAGGTCAGTCGGGTGGGTCTGGGGAGCAGGCTGGGGACCATTCCCTGCCCCATGAGTCGGTGACCCAGTGGCTAGCCAGAGCAGCAGCGGGTTGTAGGTCAGGGATATTCCCCCCTCTCCAAGGTGTCAGGTGGGGATTAGTCACCTCACCCCACCCATACAGTGAGGTCAATTGGAGGATGGTTGGCCCAGGGATCATGCCCTGGCTGGGAGTGCCAATGGTGACCCTATTTATGAATTCTGCAGACCAGCACCATATAGTGTGCCTAAAATTTATTCTGTGCTTTGAAATGTGGTTTTCTTGTTTGTTTGTTTGTTTGTAATTAAGCAGGGGGTGGAAGGATGACTGGAGGAAATGGAGTTGTATTTTTAAACTATTCTCTTGATGTTTGGATTCCCTCTGCCAATCCCAAGGTATGAGTAGGTGACAATTTAGGGTTGCCCTCTCTCCTAAAGGTACTGGAAAAGGTGATTTTGGCCCCTGGTGCAGGACCTGTCCCCCCACCTCTGCCCCCTCATTCCCTGCCCAGTAGTAAACCCTGTCCCCTCAGTTCTGTCCCCAGCCAAACCCCTTTAATTCAGGGCTCAGTTCAGTCCCCCAATCTCCATCATCAGCATCCCATCAGTTCAGCTAACAGCTCCTCTACCCATCCACTCTTTTACCATATGCAGTTCACTCTCCCAACACTCACCTCACCTCCTTAGAACCTGTCCCCAACCATAAAGCCATAGTACAGCTCCCCCAGCCTTCGCTTTGATCGTCTTAGGGATCTTCACCCTCTCTAGGTCTGAGTGGAGGTGGGTTTCAAGTGGGGTCCCCTCTCTCCCACTTCCCAGGATGGCAGGGGAGCAAATGCCAGGGTCTGGGGGGGAAATCCTAAAATTTGAGAGTTCTATTGGGGTATCATGAGTGAAGCTTATTTTTACGTGCTAGAAATCATGTTGTTTATGATACATTTGCAAGAGTTGACATGTCTGCATAATTTATGTGCTTCAGTTTTGGGCCTGTGTTGAAAAAGCCATGGTAGACTAATGCTTGTTATTTATGCAGGCTTAAAATTAAAAGTTTCAAATGCAAAAGCTGGCTCCTGTAAGCATTTTGCAACCACAGATCATCATATCAATGTAACGCCCTTATGGCCAAGGTGGAGTCTGCTTTGCAGGCAGCACTGGCCAAGGAAAGGCGCACGCAGGAATGCAGCAGGGACAGTCCCCTTTCACCCAGGGGCACCTGTTCCAAACCCCCCCGGAGTGATCACACGCACACACGCTGGGACAGCACAGTGAACAATGGAACGGGGAAGATTTATTTACAGAGGGAGGAAAGAGAGAACAACAAGGGGGATGGGGCAGCAGGAAAGCAGGCTAGCAATTAGCACAGGGCCTTACAGGCCCAGGGGTGCTGCAGGCTGAGGGCAGACAGTGAGCAAGCACAGCATCTGTGCTGAGTTCAGTGATCCCAGCACAGTTCCAGTCCGGGCTGAATCCTGGTTGCTCCTGGTCGTCTTCGGCACCAGCAAGTGTCCCCAGCAAAGCCTCCGGTGCCTCTTCTGACGCCCTCCCCACTTAACTACCTAGAGCCTCCCCCAAGTCCCAGGCCAAGTCCCAGGCCTCGTACTCACGGCCCCGCAGCCCTGGGCAGCCGTATCACTGGTCCAGCTCCAGTCTGTCCTCGGGCAACTGCTCCCTGGCACAGTGTCCTCTGGCTCCTGTCCTGGGTGTTTCCAGTCAGCTCTCTGTCCCTCTCCAGCTTCTGGGCAGGGCCTCTGCTGCTTCTCTCCTCACCATGCCTCTGCTGCAGCCCCTCTCCTCCCCAGCTTCACAGCCACACCCTCACTCTCATCCCCTCCCCCCAAACAGCACTCTCTCCTCCCAGCATAATCAGTGCCTCCCCTACAGGGCAAAGGGTTAAAGGGACCACGCTCTCTTAAACCCCAAAGGGGTTACATCAATTACCCTAAGCAAAAGTCAACCCTGGTATAAGAGGCTGTAACACCAATGGGTGCATCTACACTTGTAAATTAAGTCGACGTAAGCCTGCTTACATTGACTTAATTTACTCTGCATCCACACTGGGGTTTCCTTAAGTCGACTTAAGGAAAAGTAAAGTCTACTTTGTAAACCCAGTTTTACATCAACTTTACTGCTTAAGTTGACTTCTTGGTCGACTTAGGGCAGGGGGGACAAGGGAGCATTACATGGCTCCCTGGCAGAAGGGAGGCACTGTGGATCCCTTCTCCTGGGGAGCCCCTGCTCCCTTCTCCCCAGACCTGCGGCTTCCCTGCCAGGGGAGCCGCGGTCCTGGGGAGCAGGGCTCCCCAGCCAGGGCTACAGCAGGAGGGGATCCCTCACTGGAACCCTGGCCTGGGAGCCGGGAGGCGGGTGGCTGATCCCAGCAGAGCCAGCCACGCGCCAGCTGGCTGTGCCAGACCAAGAAGCCGCTGGCTGCTTCTCAGTCCCAGCAGAGCCAGCTATGCGCCAACTGGCTCTGCCGGGACCAAGAAGCCGCTCCTGGCTCGTACTGGCAGAGCTAGCCGGTGCATGGCTGGCTCTGCCGGGCCGAGGAGGGGCAGGCAGCTCTCCTGTCTCCCTTCTTGCTGGCACAGCATGCTCCAGCTCCCAGGAAGCCTCCACAGGCTTCCTGGGAGCTGGAGGGCAACCGTGCCAGCAATTACCGGCGCTCCAGCTCCTGGGAAGCCTCCGTAGGCTTCCCGGGAGCTGGAGGGCAGCCATGCTTGCAATTGCCAGTGTTCCAGCTGTTTGGGGAGGTCAGGGGGCTTCCCTAAACAGCTGGAGCACTGGCAACTGCTCGCAAGGTGCTCCGGCTGTTTGGGGAGGCTCGGGGGCTTCCCTAAACGGCTGGAGCACCAGCAATTGCTCGCAATAGCCTCGCCTCCCTCTGGAGCTAACTGGTCAACTTAGAGAGTCTAGTGTAGACTCTCTAAGTCGACTTAGTATGGCCCACCTTAATTCGACTTAGGAGTCCTGTGTGGACTCTAAGTTGACTTAATACGTTTGACTTAAAGTCGACTTATTAAAGTCGACCTAAATTCCCCAGTGTAGACATAGCCAATGATTTTAATGACACTTCTTGGACCAGATTTTTAAAACTAGGGCCCAGAAAACACAGCTCCAAGTGTCCTGTTATCAAACTCCCCCCCCCCTCTTTTTCCCCCTTTCCCAAGTGTGACTCTTTGAGCTTCTTTCCCCCCCCCCCTTGTTGCTAGGTGATTCTCTTTGTTATTTACATTCTTTGTCATGCATCCAATCTCATCAGCTTCCATTCTGTGAGAGACAGCCTCCACCCTGAGCCATATGAAATACCTGGGATGTTTCAGATCTACTGATCTATACACACATATAGGTGATGCTGCAGGAAACATGACATCATAATAATGCAGAGCATGTTTATGACCATTCAGAAAGGAACTTTGCTTGCATGACACATTTTGTATCAAACCACTCAGTTACATGGCAGGAGTGAACAGCAAAGTTATACAGATCATACGCCAGTGCGCATAATATGACAGGTTGGGCTGGGGATCGCAGCCCTTCTGCGCTGTCCCCTGGTCTGGGTGGCAAATGCAGGGTGGGATTTGTTCCCCTGTACAGCTGGGGACTCCCTCAGGCCCTGGATCCACCGGTCCAGCTGGGCATTGCCCCGCCCCCTCCCCACCCATGCAGTGAGGTCAGTTTGGGGATGGGTGGCCCAGGGGTTGTACCCTGGCTGGGAGTGCCAATGATAACCCTATTTATAAAGATGAATTCTGCAGACCAGCACCATATGATGTACCTAAAATTTATTCTGTGCTTTCAAATTTGATTTTCTTGTTTGTTTATAATTAAGCAGGGGGTGGAGGGTGCCTGGAGGAAATGGAGTTGTGTTTTTAAACTACTCTGTTGATGTTTGAATTCCCCCTGCACACTTCTCCTGCTCCCCACTCTCATGCTGCCACCCAGAAGATTGGGGGTGAGAGCAAACTTTATAGAAAAGTTCATGGGAGCGGTGGACATTATTTAAAAGCAGTAGGTTTCTCTGGTGTGGGTTGGCAGGGTGGCATCTCTCAGCTGGGCATGGAGCCATGCACCAGGTAGGCACCCAGGTACCATCCACTTCTCCAGTGCATGGGGAACCTAAGCACATTGGCTGGAAGTCCCAGGGACAGTCTGATCCACCACCCTCCCTTCTACACCTGTTTGCTGAGTTCCCTGGCTCCTGATATTCAGCCATGGGAACCTGGAGGGGATGTGGAATGATGCGCCTTGTCAGACAGGGAGACACATTGAATAACAGCTGGGAAGTTTGATATAAGCTCATTCCCAGAATTTACCTGGCATGTTTCCTGCAGCATCAAACATGTACTTATGTGTATTTCACATGGCTCAGGAGGAGGCCAGAGAATCAGAGCTGTCTTCCAGCACGTAGACAGAAAGGATGCATCACAAAGGCTATGCAAACTACCTGCTTCTGCCAGAGAGGGAAAGATCACCTCCTGCCAGGACGGGATGGTGTTTTGGAGAAACAAGGACACATACGTAGAACTGTCTGTTAGAGGCTTTTTGCCAGAGAAACTCCATGTCTACCTACATGCAAGGAGCCCTGCCTAGAGCGGGGCAGAGACTAGCTGCAAAACCATCATCAGCCAACCATTATGAGTAAGACTGCACAATAAACTTTAGGTTAGGATACGTGTTATATTTTCATTTGATAGTGGTTAACTCCTGATTGCTTTATTAAATGATTTTGCATTGATTTGCTGAATACTCATCTAAAATCATGTTTTAATCAAACTAGTTCCAAATGGGTAGCCGTGTCTGTCTAGTTCAGCTAAACTAATGAGGAGGGTAGTGGCACTTTTAAACACTAACAAATTTATTTATTGCATGAGCTTTCATGGGAGATAATCTCACTTTGTCAGATACTTGAAGATGGAGAACTACAGATGAATGGGAGGGAAATAAATGCAGGGAAGTGTAAGATATAGGATCAGGTCAGACTTTATAGCAAATCAATGCTAGCGTTTGTTTTATCTAAAGCTGTGTGGACTTTAGAGAGTGTGCAAGAGCAAAAGATTATTGCCATTTCAGTTTCTTCATAAACCCAGTGTAAATGAGCTTGCAGCAATCAGGGGAGGACCCTGATTCCTGCAAGATGGACGTTCCCAGTATGGCATCTGGGGCTGGGAGTGCTTGCTGGAGTGCCTGGTGAGCGCACATCCACTGCCTGCAACTAATTACATTCAGGAGGCTGGTGTGGACAGACCTGTGGGTAGGGAGTCCATCTAGTAAAGCGGGAGGAAGTCGGGGTCCAGGAGTGAGCAATTGAGAGGGCAAAGTAGCACACCAGACCAGATAGCGGGAGGGGAATGTCACACACAGTAAATTGTTTCAGGTAGGTAAACACTTCCAGTTCAGACTGATGCCTTTAGACATGTAGAGGGGCTGCCTAGTGCACAGGCCCTGGGACTTGTGTCTGAGTGTATGTGGGGGCGGAGACTGGGGACAGGGCCTAGTGGGGGTGGACTGGGGGCCACAGCCCCAGACCTTTTTGCTATCCAGCAACGCTCCTGAATCCAGCCCTGGTGCGGGGTGGCCCAGTGTCCCCCTGCAGCCCTGCAGAGGCTGCCTGGCATCTGGGGATTGTCACATTTGCCTCCCCCCATGCCTCCTGTTCTTCCCCCACCCTGCCTTAGGCATCCTCCCTCTGCACAGAGCAAGAGGGGTCCCAATGGCTAGGACCCCTCCTGCTCTGTGCAGGGAGTGGTACACAGGGTGGGGGAAGGGGTAAATATGACTTGGCCCCCACACACCAGACAGCCTCGGTACACCACTGGCTGCCTGGATGTAAGTTAGGGAAGGACACAAATTCTCCAGTGACAGTCTGTGCATGGAAGAGAGGCACTCTTTAGAGTCTGAGCAGAGAGACAGGGTCCCTTCTATTTCCTTTATAACCAGAGGGAAGTGCATCCATCTGACTCAATTCAAGCAAGGCCTTTCCCTCTGCCAGGGATCAGTGGCATTTTCAGTCACAGATAGAAAAGGAGAAGCTTCCAATTCCCTGTGCTACATAGTACAGAACATCCTAGTCTCCAAAGAGCAGCATCCACAGCCACTGTTATAAGGCCCTCACGTGGAAGCATTGCCATAGCAACTGAACTCAGCTCCAGACAAGAAGGAGCTCTCTTAGGAACCTAAACCCAGCGCTAGCGCTCCAGCAGGCCCTGGCTCCTCCCATCACACAGCTGGCCCAGCGAGCACATGGCAAGAGGGCAAGATGGGCCTTACAGCAGCGAGCAGAACACACAGCACCCCAATCAGCACCCCTCCCTGCAGCCCTCAGCACAGGGAGATGCAGCACACAGCCAGCCAAGGACAAGAGCAGAAAACACCGCTTTCAAGGTGTGGGGCTGTACAGCTGTTCGTGTGTGCAGTAGTGGATTTACCTTGAAACAAACCGTGCTGTGGCACTGGGCCCTCCACAATGCGGGACCCAAAATTCAGCACAAACCTGACAAATGACTGAACTTAATGTGTTGCAAGTCATGAAGGCCCAGGCTTTCTGCAGACATTTTGTGAACTGTGTGCTAAATGTGCTTTTATGAAGTAGTCTAGTAAAGAATTTGCAACACAATAGGGGGCCCATTCCCCTACTTACACCTAGCTTCTATTATGCTCTTGCTGAGACAGTGAAAAAATTATCCTTTTGCTGACCAATTCCACTGGGGTAATGTATGATGGTTCACTGATTTCTGGTTCCATACTTTTCTTGTTCACCCAACATGATCCTAGTGTAACTAGGGAAATGGTCCCGCTATGGTGGGGAACTTTCCTAGTTCATACTCTATTCCAGTCGAATTGGTTAGTAAAAGGATGTGAGTCCTCACTCCCACTCCCTTTACTCAGTGGCAGGCCTAAGCTCATGGTCCCTAACAAGGCTGGGCCCTGGATTCCTGGGGGTTGGGTGGGGGAGAGGGGGATGACTCAACTCCCAATCTTGTTGAGGTCACCTAGGGCAGGGGCTGGGTTGTCCCTGCTCCAGGGTGCTAACTCTGCCCTGGGCGCTTCCCTGACTCATTAATCATTGCATATAGTTCAAAGCATTGCTTTTTTTGTTTAAATAATTTTTTTTTAAAAGGTGCCAGTACTTGCCCAGGGACCTGGGGCCACTGGCAGTGGTGGCAAGAGCCAGAGCCACGTCACTGTGAAAAAAGGCCTTCTTCAATGCAATACAATTTATTAAATAGCAACCAGTTAAAAAACGAAGAAAAGGGTAGAAAGTTAAAGGCAAACACCTAAACCATCCTCTGGCAGTGGGGCAGCACACACAGCATCTCTAGGGTGTAAGAGATGTTCACAGTGTGTTCCTTGCGTGTCTCAGGCCTCCTGCCCAGGCCCTGGCTATGCTGCAAAGATGCAGAGAGTCAGACACTTTCACTGGCAGTGGTCACATGCCCCCAGGCTCTATGGTACAGGATCCTGCTCCCCTGTGTCAGCCCCACTATTGGGGTCACGATCCCCCTTCCAGTCTGGCCTAAAAGGCCTCTTGGCTGGTAAGGTCTCTCTGGCTATGTCTACACATGTAGCTGGGCTGAGCAGGGAGGGAAATTTAAATGACCCTGGCTCCCAGCCAGCCTTGCGAAACCCTAAGGTTCTACCTACGGAACCCTAGAGTTCCATGGAACCCCGGTTGAAAAACACTGACTTAAGTGTTACGTTGACCTAAATTGAGGTGTTATTAAGTTGACTTAACTTTTCCTTAAGTCGACTTAAGGAAATACTTAAGTCGACTTAAGGAAATACTTAAGTCGACTTAAGGAAAGCCCAGTGTGGATGCAGAGTAGTTTGTCAACGTAAGCCTCCTTAAGTTGACTTAATTTGTAAGTGTAGACGCACCCCTAAAGACTAACAAATGTATTTAATATATGAGATTTTGTGTATCCCACTTTGTCAGATGCTTGCTGAAATAGTTTGACCTGATCTTATGACTTACACTTCCTGCATTTATTTTTCTCCCATTCTGTAAGGTTTCCATCTTCAAGCATCTGATGAAGTGGGATTTTCTCCCACGAAAGCTCATGCAGTAAATACATTTGTTAGTCTTTAAAAGTGCCACAGGACTGCTTGTTCGTTTTGCCTAACTAGACTAACACAGCTACCTCTCTGGAACTTGTCAATAGAAAAATTGAGCTTGTTTTTCAGTTGAAGGAACATGGGTTGATGGTGAAGAAGCTGAGCAAGTGTTGCTTCCTATGTGAAAAAGTCAAATTCCTGGCCTATATGATTTCAAAGGATGGAATCTAGGTAGATGAGACAAAGACCAGGACACTGAAAGAATGGTCAGTCCCCATGAATGCCAAACAAATGCAGGAGGCTAGTTTTTTTGAGCTATTACACTATTTTTTCCAAAGTCTGCACACAATGCTGCATCTCTATGGAATAGTGGGCCAGCTGGCTCAAAGGAAGGGAAAGACCCACCACTTTGTGTGGGATGATGCCTGTTAGGCAGCATTAAATGAATTAAGACATTGGCTAATGTCACCACCTGTGCTTGCATATCCCGTATTTAGCCTGCCATTTATAGTGGTAACTGATGGAAGCCTGCACAGTCTGGTTGCAGTGCTCATTCAGAAACAAGAGGGGGCTGAGCATGTGATCAAATATGCAAGACAAGGGCTGAAACCATCAGAAAGAAACAACAAAAACTACAGGCTATGTCTACACTAGTAAAGTTAAGTCGACTTGTGACTCTGGAAAATCAGCATGAAATAGTGGGTGGGGAAGGGGCCCAGGAGGGTCAGGGTGGGGGTGAGGATGGGGCTGGGGGGGGGGAGTTGGGGAGCTGGTGAGCTTGGGGGCTGAGAGGAGTGGGGAAGAGGCACGGGGTGGTTGGGGAGCTGACGGGTCGGTGGGGAAGGGGCCCGGGGGGGCCGAGGAGTGGGCAGGGGGGAGTCAGGGAGCTGGTGAGCAGGGGGAAGGAGCCAGGGGGTGGCGGGTG
Source organism: Pelusios castaneus (assembly GCA_007922175.1). Classification (NCBI taxonomy): domain Eukaryota; kingdom Metazoa; phylum Chordata; order Testudines; family Pelomedusidae; genus Pelusios; species Pelusios castaneus. Next base: position 1,716,701 of record ML686217.1, read on the forward strand.
AGAGGATCGGGGAAGGGGCCCAGGACCGTCAGGTAGCTGACAGGTGGGTGGGGAAGGGACCGGGGGGGGGGCGAGAAGATCAGAGAACTGGTGGAGGGGGGGTCGGGGAGCTGGTGGGCGGGGTAGGTGAGAGGATTGGGGAAGAGGCCCAGGGGTATGAGAGAGGATAGGGGAGGGAGGGGCAGGGGCCCAGAGGGCTTGGGGTGGAGGACCAATGGGGGGCAGCAGAGGCCCCCTTGGGGGACAACACCAGGGAGGTCCAGTGAGGGGATCTGCCACATGGCACCCCCCCGCCACCTAGTGCCAATGCTCCCCATACCCCTTTGGAACCTCACCCCACCTCTGCCTTGTCCTCCCAAGCTCTCCTGCCATTCCTCCTTTGCCACCCATCCCTGCTACTCTCCCCTGCCAGGGTACCCCTGCCTTTCCTACAACTCCACAGTTTCTATGCCTTGTCTAGCCTAAATTTGCTTACTGAACCTAGTGGCAAAATGTCCTTTGACTTCAGTGTAACTACAGATCAAACAGAAACATTAAAGCAGGAACATATCCCTGCAACAGACCACGCTGCCAACTTTGACCTCATATCTACACTGACGACACCATCACAGGACCAAATCAAGCCGCCTACTGCATCAAGTGCTCATTCACCTGCTCATCCACCAATGTGATTTATGACATCATGTGCCGGAAATGCCCCTCTGCCTTGTATCCTGTCTCTGCGTAAAAGAATAAATGGACACAAATCTGACATCAGAAATTGAAACACTCAAAAACCAATAGGGGAACACTTCAATCTCTCTGCTCACTCCATTGATGACTTGCTAATAGCTGTGCTGAAACAGATGAATAACAAATCACAGCTTCAAAGAGAAACTGCAGAACTCGAATTTATATTCAAATTTGACTCAGTTGCCTTGGGGTTAACCAGGGACAACAGATTTTTTTCTCATTACAACAGGTGATTTGACCTCACCTTCCTCTATGTGCTGCTCCCCAGTGTTTGAATCTTAACATCTATTTTGATTTGCTGTTACAGCCTGACCTGATCCTATGTCATACTCCTCCCTGCATGTAATTTCCTCCCATTCTGTAAGTTTCCCATCTTCAAAGCATCTGATGAAGTGGGATTTTTTCCCATGAAAGCTCATGTGATAAATAAATCTATTAGTCTTTTAAAGTGCAACAGGACTCTGTTTTTCTGAAATAGACTAACACAGCTGCCCCTTTGGAACTTGACAGCAGTGATTAAAGTAAGGTACTGCTCATCACTTATTGTTAAAATGGCTAAGGCGTATAGGATGCAAACTTGGTCCTGTTACATTTTTTCTTGATCTGGTTGAACTAGGCAGCAATGATGCTGATGGCGTAGTATTAGCTTTGCTGCAGTGTTTGACAGCACATGGGTTCACGGAGGAATTTCTCAAAGATAATTGGATTGGTTTAGGTGTAGATGGAGCCTCTGTGATGTTAGGCAGTAAGGCTGGTGTTGCCACAAAATTAAAGACACAATTTCCACTTTTGATAAGTTGATGTTGTTTTAATCACAGGTTGGACTTGGCCGTGATTGATGCTATCAAATACTGCAGTAAAATTAATCACTTTAAATCATTCATGGATTCATTGTATGCTCTGTATAGTCAGTCACTGAAGTGCTTGAGAGAGTTGGCTGAATGTGCAAGTGATCTGGAAGCTCAGCTTAATAGGATTGGACGCTTACTTGTTGTACATTAGTTTGCCTTTAGCTGCCACACTGTATGAGCTGTTTGGTGGTCACATGCAGTCCTCCATAGCCACTTCTTGAAAAAATCCATTGATTACTCATGAGAAGGGAAAGATAAAGCAAAATTTGCTGGCATGGCAAAAAAACTGGAAAATTAAGTTTTTGTTAAAAACTTGGGTCTCATGCTTGATGCTCTGGAGGAACTTGCAGACCTGTCCTTGGCGTTGCAAAAATCTGATGTAATATTATCTACAGCAAGTAAGTTGATAAGTTGACAAGTTCAGGTGTTTATAGTTCATAGGGTGTGTCTACACTTGTAAATTAAATGGACTTAAGCCTGCTTAAATTGACTTAATTTACTCTGTGTCTACACTACAATTTCATTAAGTCGACTTAAGCAGCTGCTTAAGTTGACTTAAGGAAATTTTAAGTCAACTTTATTAAACCTACTTTAAAGTCGACATTACAGGCTAAATTGACTTTATTAAGTCAATTTAGCCAGTGTAGACGTGGATTAGCCCTAAGTCGACTTTAAGTTGATTTACAAGGCTCCCAGGGCTCCCCCACTGACCTCCCTGCCTGGGTGGCTAACACAGCTAGAACCTGGCGTGCCCACCCATAGGGCAGGACACAGCCCTGCCCACCCCGCTTCTATTCCTTGCCACTGTCCCTGTCCTGCACAGCTCCCATTGTACCCTGGTACAATAGGGCAAATGCTGATCCCACTGCCACTTTGAAAGGGGTGCCCCCTCCTGCCACCATGGACCAGTCTCAGGTCCACCTAGCCCCTACAAGTCGACTTAGGCATCCAGTGTGGATGCTCTAAGTCGATTTGGCAAGGTCCACTTTAAGTCGACCTAATTTTATAGTGTAGACATCCTAAGTCGACTAAAACAAAGTCGACTTAAAGTCAACTTTGTGAAGTCAATTTAGTAAAGTCGACTTATTTGGCCAAGTGTAGACATAGCCATAGAGAGTGTGAGTCAGAGTTCTACCAAGAGCCTTGTGAGGCGATTGCTGCAGGTTGCTTTAAATGTGTCTGTGTAAACATGTCTGTGAATGATGGCAAGCAAATTGAAATTTCTAAATGACAGTTTTACCAGGCCTTAGCGGGCTGTATGAATGCTAGATTGTTGCTAGACTCAGAAAAATCTCTAAGCAGTTCTGTTGAAGCACTTCACCCATCATGTTTCACTACAGAACTGTCACCGGAATTTGGTGAAAGTGACAAAATTTTTGTGTTCCAAGTTTGGCATTGCATTTAATGAAGTAAAATGTGAAAGTGAAATCAGGTATATAAAGATCACAATACTTATTGTGTTATGAAGTGTTTGCTAGTTTGTGACAATAATTGCTATAGACATAAATGGCATACACAAATTATAAATATGTTTATGGAGCGATAACCGATGCATATTGTACTGAGAAGTGGTTGCAAACACCTACCTAGGGTGGGGCCTGCACATGAGTGAATGGGGCCCATACAATACAGGAAGGGGGCCCAGAGATTAGGAGGGTTCTGAGGCCCATCAAATTATACTTTAACCACTGGTCTCATCACATGCATTGGTCAGAGAAGGTGCATGACACATGCACCTTCAGGAATGCTGGTCTGTATAGAAAGCTACAAGCAGCAGCTTTCTTTTCAGACCAAAAGATTCCAAGGGGGGGGATATTGAGATGCCCATAGTGATCCTGGGTGATCCGACCTACCCATTAATGCCATGACCCATGAAGCCTTAAATGGGCAACCTGGATAGCAGAAAGGAGTGCTTCAATAACGGGCTGAGCAGGTTCTGAATGATCATAGCATGTGTGTTTGGCTGATTAAAGGCTCACTGGACATGCCCTTATGGCAGTCTGGACTTAAATGAAGACAATATTCCCATGGTAATAGCCACCTGCTGTGTACTCCATTATTTATGTGAAGCAAAGGGTGAAAAGTTTGTCCCTGGGCGGATCACAGAGGCAGATTGCCTTGCATCTAATATGAATAGCCAGATGTTAAGGGTTTTAGAGAGGCATTCAGATCAGGGAGGCATTGAGGACCTATTTTGAGAATAAGAACCTATAAGGCTTTTGTGAATAGCTTTGAGCTGTGAAATGACTGCCATCCAGCTTGAGCTGCATATCAGTGACAGTTGAAAGTACTGTGCACAACACAGTGTGACAGAGCCAGGCCTGATGGCTACAGGAGGGTAGTCCTATCTGAAAACTGGGTGATGGGTGGGCGCAAGCCCATCCACTTCTAAAACCCCTCCCCCAACCTAACGGGAAGAAGCACTGGGCCCAGATTCAATTGACTATGGGGGACAAACAGGGACAGGCATGTGGGTCACAGGTTCAAAAGGAGGAACTTGGAAGGGGACACCAAGAAGAGAATGCTGGACAACACCCACTGCTCCCAGAAGGTGTCGAGAGAGCCAGTGGATGCTGCCCAGATGAACTCTGCCCAGATTCGTTAGTGGAGAAGGGATCAGAAATAGGCCCCACAGTCGCAGAGACCCCCCTCAGTCAACCTCCTCTCCCTGGTTTTGTAGATGGCAACCTTAGCATAGGCCAGGAGGAGGTTGACAAGGAAGTCCCGCGACTTTATGGGGCCATGGATAGGGTGTGTGTACAAAAACAAGTGCAGAAAAAAGTGCAGCCAGAACCTCAATAAGAGATTCTGGAGGAGCTGGAAGAGGGGCTGCAACCTGACGCATTCCAGGTATATGTACACCAGGGTCTCCCTCATGCCACAGAATGGTCAAGTGTCGGGGCACGGGGTGAACCGTGCCAAGTACATGCCCATGCTCACGGCTCCACGAACAAGCCGCCAAGTGATGTCCCCGGCGGGCCCCGTGGTCAGGGTTGCATATAGACTAGCCCACTGGGGGTCCTCACCCTCCACCAGTGGAATTAGGTCCCTCCATTTTGTATCTGGGCAGAACACGAGGGCAAGGAAGTGGATGGTATGGAGCACAAGCATGTACAGATATTTGAAAATGGGCCGGCTGCAAGACCAGCAGCTGGCTAGGGTCATTGGATGGGAGCGGCCAGGGGGAACTCATGGGGCCAAGGCCCAATGAAAACCTCTGGAGGACCAGGGCTGAGGGGAGGGCAGGGAGCACCCTCTCGCAGGACCTGCTCAAGGTAGATTTGAGCAGTGGTTGCCTTCACCTCCTGAAGTAGGTGCCAAGGGGTTCAAAGGCGTAGTCCAGGAGGTCTCTGACCTGGTGACACCTGCCAGGACCAACCTCTGCCTCACGGAGGGGGTCTCTGACACCTGTCACCAAGATGGGGATTGTGTAGCAGGGGCTCCGCGAGCAGGTCCTCTCCCTTGGTGAGCACAAGGGACCTGGAGGCCGAGACTAGCCTCCAGATCCGGAGGAGATCCTGGTAGAAGACCAGCAGCTTGGGGAGGTCTCGCGGAAAACCTCTTGGGTGGATGTAAAAGAGCTGCCAGTCATATCTGAGCCCTCGGTAGCGGTGGAGGAAGGTGCACACCAAGTGGCTCCATGCCGGACTACCTGCACTATAAAGGAGTCTCTACAGGGCCTGGAGGTGGAAGGCATGGACCCAGCTGTAGATGCAGCACAGGCCCTGCCCTTCCTCCTCCAGGGGAAGACTCAGTATCCCTGCAGAGACCCAGTGCAGTCCTGGCCAAAAGAACTCCAGAATTGTCCTCTGGAGGTTGGCCAGGAACCTCGGGGTCGGGACCAGGGTATTGAACCAGTGCCAGAGCATGGACAGGATGAGCTGGTTGATGACCAGTGCCCTCCCCTGAAGGGAGAGGCATTGCAGCAGTGATATCCATCTCCGCAGCCACTCAGACACCCTGTTCTCCAAGCCTTGCCAGTTCTCATCCGGGGAGGGATGCATGGTGGAAAGGTAAACACCAAGATAGAGCAGAGGACCTGCACTCCACCAGATGGCTTGAAGCGTGGGTAGGAAGGAGCCTGCCAGCCACCTGACCCCTACCATCGGGCCAGAGCTCTTGACCCAGTTGACCCAGTCGGAGGAGGTCGCCGAATAGATGGCCAGGCAGACCTCCAACCGCTCCAGGTCTCCCGGGTCCTGGACCATGAGGAGCATGTCATTGGCATACACTGACAGAACCAGCCTCAGCTCTGGCTTGTGGAGCACCAACCCTGTCAACCTCCGACGGAGGAGACAGAGAAAGGGCTCCATGGTGTACAGTTGGTTTGACAGTGGACAGCCTTGAAGTACTCCTCGCCCGAAGCTGACCAGTTCGGTCAGGGTCCATTTGAGCCTGACCAGGCACTCTGCGGAGGCGTACAGCACCTGGAGAAACCACACAAAATGGAGCCCAAAGCCTGCAAGGTGCTCAGGGGGTACCTATGGTCCATCCTATTGAATGCCTTCTCCTGGTCCAGGGCCAGGAGGGAAAATGACAGACCATCCCTACACCCGAGCTCCAAGAGATCCTGGACTAAATACAGATTGTTAAAGATGGTGCAGTCCAGGACAGTGTAGGTCTGGTCTGGATGGACTACGTCCTGCAGCATGGACCCCAGCCACAGCGAGATGGCTTGGCTATTATTTTGTAGTCCATGATGAGGAGCAAGACGGGATGCCAGTTCCGAAGGTCATGGAGGTCCCCCTTCTTGAGCAGCAGGACCAGCACGGCCCGCTGGCAAGAAAGGGGGAGCACTCCACTTCCCTCAGACTTGGACCAGACAATGGTGAGGTCCGGCCAAGGACGGCCCAGAACATGTGGTAGAACTCCATGGTCAGCCCGTCCATACCCAGGGATTTATTTATGGGCATGAGACAGAGGGTTTCTGAGAACTCTGCTAGAGTGAGAGGTAGCTCTAACCCATCACAGTCACCCACGCTGACCATGGGAAGTTCATTCCAGAGCACCCTGCAGGTGGCGGCTTCGGTCAGATCCGGGGAGAAAAGGCTGGTGTAGAAGGCTCTGGCCCTTCCATGCATCTCTGCTGGATCTGTGAGGGGGTTGCCGCCCTCAGCAAAGAGGCAGGTGACATTTTTCTTATTCCCCCCTCCGTTTCTCCAGGGCATAGAAGAAGTGGGTGCCACAATCCATCTCCCGAAGGAGACAGATGTAGGATCAAACAAAGGCTCCCCAGGCCCGCAGGTCCTCAAGGACCTGGAGCTCCTTCCACTTCTCCTGGTATGCTCCACAGAAGGATGAATCCTCAGGGCTGGCAGCTAAACACCTCTCCAGATCTAAGACTTTCCGCTCCATCTGCTCTATCGCCGCATCCCTCCACTGGCTGCCCCCCCTCCCCCAAGGGGAGTCATGGCAAAAGAGCCAGATGCACACCTTCCTCACATCCCACCAACACCGCGCTGAGGGAAAGGCAGGTCTCTGCCCCTACCAGACCAGCCAGAACTCCCAGAAGGATGCCACAAAGCCCACGACCTCCAGCAGGCTGTTGTTGAAATGCCAGTAGGCCGGCCCTGGCCTCTCCGCTGAGAGAGAGGCCATCATGGTCACCAGAGGGTGATCTGAGAATGGGGCTGGCCAAATGCTGAAGGGGGCTCATGCTAGATGGTATCTGGACAAGTAGATGCGGTCCAACCAAGAGTGGCGCAACCAATCTTCCCCCAACCAGACAAAAATGAAGGTGACCTCATTGTCCAGGTGGTGGTCTCATCAGACGTCCACCAGGGAGTGATGGTCTATGGCCTGAGGACGTCTGTAGCGGCCAGGCAATGCTCGGTCCCAGTGCAGTCCCGTTCCTTGAGGATGAGGTTGAAATCCCCGCCCAGAACCAGGCACTTTTGAGGATCCAGTGTGCTGAGGAAGGCAGTCATCTGCCGGAAGAACAGCACCGTCTGTGGGTCCGATGCAGGACATAGACATTGACCAAGTTCAACATCAATCTCTCCATGCGGACCCGGAAGTGCAGCAGGTGGCCCAGCATGACCTTGGCAACCCCCAGCACCTTGGGCTGTAGGTCAGGGGAGTACATCATGGCCACTCCACCCCAATAGGTGGAGAGATGAATCAGGAACACCCTGTTCCCCCACTCCAGCTGCCAGATGGCCTCAGCAGCAGGATCTGTATGGGTCTCCTGCAAGAAGACCGCAGAGTACCCTCCCTTCCAAAGGAAGCAGAGTACCTGGGTTCTGCAGAGACCAGTCCTACTGCCCCTGGCGTTTAAGATGGCAAAGATGACTGGGGCCATGTGGAGGGCTGGGGAGGATCCTCAGGGGCAGAACTGCTGGCGGCCTCCATCTGGCCATGCAGCAATCTGTGACTGATCCCAAAGGCCACGAGGGAGTCATGGAAGCTGTGGACTCTCTGGTAGGCCATGACATTCTTCCTCCCGGTCCCTTTTCCCTCCTTCAATATGGCCCTCATGGCCCAGAGGATGAGATGGAAATCCCCCCAGCAGTGCAGGGCAAGATGCACTTGCTCCTGACCCCATGAGTGTTTGCCAGTAATGCGTGCAGCTCATCCCACAATGCTAAGGGGTCCAGGGCAGAAAGCTTCCAGTTGTCCTACGGTCAGGTCCCCATATGAGCCCCACAGCCAGCCAGGATGGACAGACAGAGTGCAGAGCCCCGTTGTGGCGCCAATGTTGTGGGCACTGCGTCGCCTGGCTGAACCCCCGGGCCGAGGTAGAGTGGCAGCGGAGGGAAGACAGCAGCTCTGGGGATGAAGGGAGCCACAAATACTGCTTCCCCCTCCCCCGGGTGTCAGTCACTGTGAAGGGGAAGGACACGACCTTGGGGATCACAACAATAGGGGAAAGGGCTGGGAAAGGGGTCCAGGCAACATCAGGGAGAGAAATAGGGACAGGGTCGAGGGCGGTGTTAGAAACAGGTGTAGGGGCGGGACTATGTATGGGTGCCCCGGTGGTCGAGCTACAAGGATGCAGCTCCTCTTGACAGGTCACGGGGATTTCTAGCAGGGAGTCAGGGAATGGAACCCCACCAGTGCTGGGCATCGAGGGTGGGGAAGACTGAGTGTCCATAGCCCCAGTGTCTGATGGGTGGGCAGGGGGAGACAATTGGGTGGGGGAGGGGCAGCTATCCCGCTAGGGACGACACCCTGGGGCCCAGCTGCTCGGGACTGGCCATTGCCTCTGGAGGCTCGATGGCCATAGGTGGGATGCTGATCTCAGCCAGGCAGGTAGAGCAGTCTGGGGGCATCCCCAGGATGAGGGTAGGGACAGCGGACAGGGACAGGTGCTGGGACTGCGGCTGGGGCAAGGGAGGGGGG
>ML686217.1:1735851-1809307 GCA_007922175.1 Pelusios castaneus
TATTACAGGTCACGCCCAAGGGCTGCACAGATGTGCATCCCGTCACAGGACTAAGTCGACTTAGCTTTAAGTTGACTTAGTCCATTTTGTTAAGTTGACCTAACCACCCTTAAATGGACTTAATAAAGTCGACTTAAGGGTTACTCCATGTCCACACCGTCCTTAAGTCGACTTAAGGGGTCAACTTAAGGGGTAAGTCGACGTAATGAGTGGTAGTAACAAAGTCGACTTAAGCTTTCATTAAATTGACTTAAGGAATTTCTTAAGTCAACTTAATGAAAGCCCAGTGTGGACATGGCTTAATTTAAGTCAACTTAAACCTCCTTAAGTTGACTTAAATTGCCTGTGTAGACATAGTCTAAGTGCTTTGAAGCACACAGCCAGTGGTGCTGGAAGCAAGGAAACTGAAGGTGCTGTTGCTCTCCTGCCTTGAAGTGGTAACAACAAACACTAAATGCTCAGTTTCCATCAGCAACTCCCCATACTATAAACATTGTTCCAGCAGCCCAGCCCACTGTTGACAAATTCATAGCTCCCCTGTCAGTGGAGCGCCAGCAGCTCCCTTCTTGCCCAGACCCCACGGGTCTGGGGAGAAGAGAGCAGGGCTGCCTTCTGGCCGGGACCGCTCCAGTCCCAGAGAAGGGAGCCCAGCCTGCGGCTCCCTTCTGGCCGGTCCCAGGTCCCAGAGAAAGGGCAGCTGTGGCTGCCTTCTTGCCAGGACCCCCATGAGTCCCAGGGAGAGGGCAGCTACATCTGCCTTCTTGTCGGGACCCCCAGGCTTCCTGGCAAGAAGGGAGCATGGCTCCCTTCTGTTGGGGAATGGGGGTCCCGGGGAGAAGGGAACCATGGCTCCCCTGTCCCCAGCCCTAGGTCGACTTACAGAACTAAGTAAACCTAGGGTGTCCACACTGGGTTTAGGTTGACTTAACAAATCAACTTAGCTGTTAAGTTGACCTAAACAGTTGTATTTATAAAGTCAACTTAAGGGAGTCCCCTAAGTCTACCTAAACGATAGTATTTATTATGTCGATTTAAGGAAGCTTTCCAGGGCGGGGCTAGCCGGCATGAAGGGCACTGGAGCTGCCTCTCTCCCAGGCTCCGGAGAGCAGTAGCCACAAGCCAGCCTACCACATCCCCTGGGGGTGCCAAGGTCCGCTCCACTGCCAGGCTGGGCTGGCCCGCACAGTGGAAGGGCAGTGCCCTGAAGCCGGGAAGCCTGGGCCAGGGCCCCTCTAATCCAGCTCAGGGGTCTGGGCACCCAACAGCCTGGGTACACCACTGCCGACTATCCATCACAATCTAAAATCTGCTGCTTCCCAGGACAGAGTCTTCCATCCTGCAAGTGTGGCCTACATTCTTAGTTCCTAAATGCATACAGTTACATTTACCTAGATTGCAGTGCACATGGTTTGCTTCCATCCATTTTAACAAGCAATCCAGATCTCTTTGTTTTCTTCATTATTTACTATTTCTCAAATTTCTGGGTCATATGCAAACTTTAGCAGAAGTGATTTTTATCTTTTCTTTCAGGTCAATAAAAAAATGTTAAATAATGTGGGGCCAAGAACTGATCCCTGTAGGATAGCATGATGATGATGATGATGATGATTTAAGAGCTGTCAGTTAGCCAAGTTTTAATCCATGTACTGTGTGCCACCCTCATTTTATATCTTTCTAGGTTTTTAATCAAAATATCATTCAGTACCAAATTAAATGCCTTATAGAGATCTAACTATACAACATCAACATTATTAACTCTATCAACAAAACGTGTAATCTCAAAAAAAGAGATAACAAATTAGTTTGACAGGTTCTATTTTCCATAAACCCATGTTGATTGACATTAGTATTATCTTTTATTAATTCTTTATTAATTCCATACCAAATCATCCACTCTGTTATCTCGCCCAGGATTGATGTCTTTTTAACTGACAGACCTTTCAGTAATCCAGGTCATCCCATTTACTTTTTTAAAATATGGGCACAACATTAACTTTCTTCCTATCTTCTGGGACTTCCCCAGTGGTCCAAGACTTTTTGAAAAGCAACATTAACAGTTCCGAGAGCTCTATAGACTGCTCTTTTAAACTCTTGGATGCAAATTATCTTGACCAGTTCACAGAGGCAATGAGTTGGTGGGGCGGGACTATGGGATCACATGCCCCCCAAATTGTTCAATCACATGGAGAGGCTGGGCCTGCTCCCAGTAAAGCAGCTGAGCTGTGAGTTGCACCAGGCAAGGAGAGGCAGAGACAGAGGCAGGAGGAACAGCTGGAAGCTGCAAGGAGGGGCCACTGCTTTTCTGAAGGGAGTGAGGCGACTTCCTGTGTGGGTTGTGGCCCCCCCAACTCTGAGCTGGCAGCTGATTTTAAAAACCTCTAATTTTAGAAGCTGCTGTTTACCATCCTCTTCAGATACTAGTGGAATGGAAAAAGTTATCATATGGTGTGACTATATTATACATTTTTTCCCCAAATATAGAACTGAAATTTTATTGAAGATTTTTCCTTTTCTTTATTACTACTAATAATCCTACTATTTCCACCTGCTAATGGAGCAGAAACATTGTTATGACTATTTTTCTTCCTATTATATTAAAAAGACTCCTAATTGTTCCTAATTATGCTGAAAATATTTTCCCCCTGAGTCCCTTTGCTTCCCTTATCAATTTTCTACAACTTCTAGGTTCTGCTTTATATTCACTACCATGTATTTTCCCTTTGTTTACACATTTATATATATCATTTTACATAGCTTCCTTCATTTCCCTTCTTGATCAGTCTTCTTCCTTGGTTGTGGGAAGCAGCACATCTTTTCATTATACCTGTTGTGGCAAATCAGTCCACTCTGCCCCTGTGGGTCCTGTGCTTTGTCTTGTTATGGGGTCCAGGCAAGCCCTGTCTGCCCCTCGTTCTGGGCAGTCGTTACTCCGCTGCCAGCACAGAGTAGGAGGGGGAAGGGGCTCGGGCCCTCCCTCTACTCCGAGCCCCAGCCTAGGGGCCCTAGGAAAGGCAGCTGCACGCTGCTGGTACTGCCACCGGCAACAGTTCCTTCCCCTAGGCTATTTCCCCCTCTCGGTGCTCTTTTACCTCTCTTCGTCGCTATTTTACTTCCTTCGCCCTCCTCCAACACTCCTCTGCTCCTCCAACACTCCTCCGCTCCTCCAACACTCCTCCGCTCCTCCCACCACACTCTTGCTGGGGCCAGGCTTTTTATCAGCTGGCCCCTGATTGGTCTCAGGTGCCTCTAATTAGCCAGAACCACACCCTGCTCAGTTTGTGGGGAACAAAGCCAGGATCATTCTGGGGCTTATATATCTGCCTTCAATGACTCTCCTGCTTCCCTCTGGCCCTGGTGTCTCACATATCCTCCCCCCCTGCTCAACACCAGAGGGTTGGGCTACTTGGGACGAAAGGCAATGTTGGCGCGACAGGCCATCTGCATTGCCGTGCTGACTTCCAGCCCTATGCTCTATACGGAAGTGGAAGGGTTGTAATGACAGGAACCATCGGGTCACTCTTGCATTCTTCTCTTTATTCCTGTGCATATACTGGAGAGGGGCATGGTCTGTCACCAGGGTGAACCTCCGTCCCAATAGGTAGTAGCAGAGAGTTTCCATAGCCCACTTGACTCCCAGACAGTCCTTCTCCACAACGGCGTACCTCTGTTCTCGGGGGAGGAGTTTTCGGCTTAGGTACAGCACTGGGTGTTCTTCTTCCCTTACCATCTGTGAAAGGACAGCCCCTAGCCCTACTTCTGAGGCATCTGTTTGTAGGATGAATTCCTTCTCAAAGTCTGGGGCGATGAGTACAGGGTGACTACATAGGGCTGTTCGTAGATCCTTGAATGCTTTTTCTGCTGTATCTGATCATTTCACTATATCCGGGCCGCGGGATTTTATTAAATCTGTTAAAGGCTCTGCCCTAGTGGCAAAATGAGGGATGAATCTCCGGTAACACCCCACTATCCCTAGAAAAGCTCTAACTTGTTTCTTGCGGATTGGTCGGGGCCAGTCCTGTATCGCCTCTACTTTGTTCCACTGGAGTTTTACTAACCCTCTCCCTACTACATACCCCAGGTACTTAGCCTCAGCTAACCCAATCGCACACTTGGGTGGGTTTGCAGTGAGGCCAGCCTTTCTGAGGGCATCTAGCACTGCCTCCACTTTCCCTAGATGTGTCTCCCAATCCGGGCTATGAATGACGACATCGTCTAAATAGGCAGCCGCATACTTAGCATGAGGCCGTAATAGTTTATCCATCAGGCGTTGGAATGTTGCTGGGGCCCCAGGTAGGCCAAAAGGAAGGACAGTGTATTGGAATAGACCGTCAGGTGTGGAGAAGGCGGTCTTCTCCTTCGCATCCTCGGCTAGTGGGATTTGCCAGTAACCTTTGGTCAAATCCAGGGTAGTCAAATATCACGCCTTGCCTAACTGATCGATGAGTTCATCAACACGGGATATTGGGTAGGCATCGAATTTGGATACTTCATTCAGTTTTCGGAAGTCGTTACAAAACCTCAGGGTGCCATCAGTTTTTGGTACGAGGACAATGGGGCTGGACCACTGGCTGTGGGATTCCTCAATAACTCCCAGTTCCAGCATCTTCTTCACTTCTGTCCTTATGTCTTCCCTTTTAGCTTCTGGTATCCGGTATGGTTTTATCGTTATCTTCACCCCAGGGCTGGTGACGATGTGGTGTTGGACTGCGGATGTACGACCGGGTAGTGTAGAGAATACGTCCTGATTCCGCTGGATCATATTAATAACTTCTGCACACTGCTCTGGGGTTAACTCAGGGGATACCTTTACCCCTCCATGTGGGGCATCTGCCTGTGGTAATGTCTTCTGTGCGATCAGGCAGGTCTCTCGGTCTTGCCAGGGCTTCAGCAAATTAATGTGGTAGATTTGTTCTGGCTTTCGACGGTCTGGCTGTTTCACTTTATAGTCTACCTCACCAACAGCCTCCACTATTTCATACAGTCCTTGCCAGCTGGCCAGGAGCTTGCTTTCTGTTGTGGGTACTAGTACCATCACCCGGTCTCCTGGCTGGAATTTCCGTGCTTTCGCTCGCTGGTTGTAATAGGTACGCTGTGTCTCTTGTGCTTTCTCCAGATGCTCACAAACTATGGGTGTCACCCGGGCTATCCGTTCCCGCATCTGAGTCACATGTTCAATAACATTCTTTCCCAGGTGGGACTGCTCCTCCCAATCTTCCCTGGCGATATCTAGTATTCCTCGCGGGTGGCGTCCATATAGTAACTCAAAAGGGGAGAACCCAGTGGACGCCTGGGGAACCTCCCGTACTGCAAACATCAGGTACGGTAAGAGGATATCCCAGTCTCTTCCATCCTGCGCCACCACCTTCCGGATCATACTCTTGAGGGTCCGGTTAAATCTTTCCACTAAACCATCTGTTTGTGGATGGTAGACTGAGGTTCGCAGGGTCTTGATATGGAGCAGGGCACACAGGTCTCTCATCAACTTAGACATAAAAGGAGTTCCTTGGTCAGTCAGAATCTCCTTTGGGATGCCTACCCTAGCAAAGACCTGGAGCAATTCCTTCGCTATTGCCTTGGACGTGGGGCTTCTTAGGGGAATGGCTTCAGGGTATCGCGTGGTGTAATCCAAGATGACAAGCACGCTTTGGTGGCCCCATGCTGATCTGTCCAAAGGGCCCACCAGGTCCATAGCTATTCTTTCAAAAGGGACTTCTATAATAGGTAAGGGCACTAAAGGAGCCTGTAAGAGAGGTCGGGGGCTGTGCAACTGGCACTCCGGGCAAGATGTACAATATCGCTGGACCTCTCCCCATACTCCTGGCCAGTAAAACCTCCTTAGGACTCGGTGCAGGGTTTTGTCTACTCCTAAATGTCCCCCAAACAAATGGCTGTGAGCTAATTCTAATACAGCTCTGGTGTGCCTCCTTGGCACTAGAAGTTGCTCCACTTCTTCCCCCTGTAACTGGGTTACCCGATACAATAGATCCTGTTTGAGTACATAGTATGGCCCAGAGCCTTTGGTCTTCCCTTCCATGGGCACCCCATTCACCTCAACTACCTCTCCCCTCACATTTGTATATAGAGGGTCATTGGCCTGGTCTTCTTTGAAATTTGCACGGGCTGGGCCAATCTGGTCTACTTCCAGGGGATTTACCTCAACTCCGCCCTCCGGGTTACCCTCACTGAGGTCGGAGTCCTCCTCTCTGGCACCAGTCGCTACTTTGTCCCGCAGCCGGGTTTGTCTACCAACCAGGGCAGCCTTCTGGTTCTCAGCCAAAATCCTGGTCCCTAGCCTTTTGTCTGCTCTCCTCTCCCGCCTAGACTTCCGCGGTCTTCCAGGAGCGGAGAACAAGTCTGGGGCAAACTCAGAGAAGACTGGGATAGGGCATTCTTTCAGGGCCTCACCCTGGGGCTTGCTACCCTCCTCTAGTTCCACTGGGGGAAGCAGATCCTCAAACCCAGGGAAGTCCCTTCCAATTAGGACTGGGTAGGGAAGTTTGGGGACCACCCCAGCCATTACTGTGGTAGTGTTCCCTCGAATCTCAATGCATACCGGTATCGAGGGGTAGAAATTTATAGTGCCGTGGACACACGTCACTCCAGTGTGTTTGGCTCGAGTCAATTGGTCGTACCCCACAAATTTCCCTGAGACCAGGGTGATAGCACTCCCGGAATCCACCAGGGCTATGGCCTTGATCCCATTCATTTTTACTGGCCTCGTGTACCTATGTGGGGCCATTGCAACCCCCACTAGGCTGGTTAGGTTACACTGCCCCCTGTAACCTCCCAGATTGCACTGCATGGGCTCCTCCCTATTGGGGCTGCTATGTGTCCCATCTCCCCGCACTCATAGCACCGATACTTTATCCCCAGGGTCGCCTTCTGCTGTGGGCTATTCGGCCTACTCCCCAGACCCTCTTCCCCAAAATCCCCAGGTCCCTTCATGGCCTTGGGCCACCTGCCAGGGTTCTTCCCTCCAGTTCCAGCCTTCTTAGAGTCCATTAGATTTCGAGAACCCTGGGTCGGGGCCAGTTTCTGGGTTTGCCAGGTATTTTCCTTGTGGGATTGGACCAGATCTCGGGCAGTCAACTGTCTCTCCACGAGGGTAACCACATCATCATAAGTGGAGGGGTCATTCTGACCAACCCAAGCACGGAGGTCCGGTGGTAAACCCCTTGTGTATTGATCTATTACCAGGAGTTCCAACATTTTCTCGAGGTTGAGGGCTTCCGGGCGTAGCCACTTTCGAGCCAGGTGGATTAGGTCGAACAACTGGGACCGCGGTGCAACCTCTACTTGATATTGCCAGTCGTGGAACCTCTGGGCTCATGCTGCAGTTGTCACTCCCGATCTGGCCAGGATCTCTGCCTTCAGCTGGGGGTAATCTGCTGCTGCTTCGGCGGCCATATCGTAATAGGCCTTCTGGGCCTCCCCACATAGGAACGGGGTGAGGATACTGGCCCATTGATCTTGAGGGCAGGCCTCCCACAGGGCTGCCCTCTCAAAAGCCAGCAGGTATGCTTCTACATCATCACCTGGTGTCATTTTCTGCAAGCAGCTGCTAGCCCTTATGGTCCGTACCCCCTCATGTCCACAGCCTCATTCCATCATGGCCTTCAATTGGTCCAACACTTCCTGTACCATGGTCCTGTCTTGGGCAGCCTGGCTTATCAGCAGGCGATTGGTCTCCTGCTGTAGTCGTACTGCCTCTTGCTGGGCAGCGGCCAGTGTTCGGGTGGCCTCCTGTTGGGCTGCTGTCGCCTGTATCAATGCCTTCACCAGATCCTCCATCTTGGAGATGGGTTCGAAGTGGCTCACCCTGGTTCAAGTCCTCTGCACAGTGATCCCACCTCTGACACCACGTGTGGCAAATCAGTCCACTCTGCCCCTGTGGGTCCTGTGCTTTGTCTTGTTATGGGGTCCAGGCAAGCCCTGTCTGCCGCTGGTTGTGGGCAGTCGTTACTCCACTGCCAGCACAGAGTAGGAGGGGGAAGGGGCTCGGGCCCCCCCTCTACTCCGAGCCCCAGCCTAAGGGCCCTAGGAAAGGCAGCTGCACGCTGCTGGTACTGCCACCGGCAACAGTTCCTTCCCCTAGGCTATTTCCCCCTCTCGGTGCTCTTTTACCTCTCTTCATTGCTATTTTACTTCCTTCGCCCTCCTCCAACACTCCTCTGCTCCTCCAACACTCCTTTACTCCTCCAACACTCCTCTGCTCCTCTAACACTCCTCTGCTCCTCCCACCACACTCTTGCTGGGGCCAGGCTTTTTATCAGCTGGCCCCTGATTGGTCTCAGGTGCCTCTAATTAGCCAGAACCACACCCTGCTCAGTTTGTGGGGAACAAAGCCAGGATCATTCTGGGGCTTATATATCTGCCTTCAATGACTCTCCTGCTTCCCTCTGGCCCTGGTGTCTCACACTGTTAAGACCCACATTACAAAATAAGAAAAATCAAGGGTCTGGTATTTGGTGGAATTCCCCTCCTGTACTTGTCTCTACATGTTTGTTCAGTGGCCTCTAGTGGCCTTCAAATCCACAGATTGCCTAAGATCTGCAGCAATCTTATACACAGGATACAGGCCAGCGCCAACCATGACAATTTTCTTGCTGATAGTAAGAAAAAAGTCCAAATGGTTTTAAAAAGTGAGAAATTACATAGTGGGGGGGGAGTGGGGAGAGGGGGATGGGAGAGAGAGAAACCCTTTCATGACTCAAAAACAGCACATTTGTTTTAAAGTTTATAAATAGTTATTTTTCCCAACCATAGAATGTTTTAGCCCAAAGGGCAACATTTTGAAACGATATGACCCTTAGAGAGTTACTATGGGGCAGCATTGGCTGCTCCCATGTTCAAGTGGTAGGGTTCAAGGATCTTCAGGTTTCCTGTTTCAAGCCAAATTTTGCATCCTCTGAAATCTGTATCTCTTGTGGTAGGGCCAGTCATGGCTTCCTAGTTAAAGCTGAATTGAATTTTGCATTTAAAAGCAGAAGTTCAGCAGCCTCTGGGTTTTTTTGAAGGATGCTACGTGTTTTCCCCATACTCACACTGCTTATTCTTTGAACAGAGTGAATAGCATGAAACTTTAAGTAAAACGCTAAATCTGAGTTAAGATTAATTAAAACTGGACCTTTGAGAAATTTAGCATCTGTATCAGTCTTCTCTTTGTTCCAGTGATTTTAATAGCAGAGTAAAAGAGACTGTTCCAGCTTTGTGCAGTCAATGGTCATTAAAATCTTGTACATATGGTATAGCTGAAGCAAATGGAGTGTATTTAAATTAAGCTAGTGATGATAGTTGTATGTAATCAGTATGATTATGCAGGCCCTAGACACTGTCAAACCACAAGCTCACCTAACTCTTGAGTGGGGCACTGAGACAGCTGATAGAATAGCTAAGCCATGCCCCTCTCCTACAATTCATCTACAGGCTGCTCTGGGGATGGTATGAGACTGGTGATGTGCCAAGTTCTAACTGGCACTTGAAGTGGCCTTCCTATCACTGCTCTGTAGAGGTTATGTGCTAGCATCAAACCTTAATGGGCTCTCCACTGTCTGTGCTCCATTTTTCACTAGGGCAGCACGGCCAAGAGAACTGAAGCAGGTGTGTAAAGGGAGTACTGACAGCACAGAGACAGTGGGAGTCGGGAAATGGTCTTTCCCCGACCCCATTCATACCAAGGTGTGCACCTTAACACAGCCCATGAAGTCATTCCAATTGAAAATTCAGGGGAACATTGAGCAGTTCACTTTGGCAATGCAAAGCAGCTATCAAACCCGCTTAACTGGCCAGTCCATTCTGGTGGCTTTATTCTATAAAGGTGTACCCCTAAAGCAGCCAGGTTGAATGGTAACAAACGTGACTGAAGGGGGACACGGCATAGCCACAAATCACTAGCAGCATAACATGGGAGAGTTTTCCTTGAGCTCCTTGTTTAGTATCATGGCTTCTTCAACCATGGGATGTTGTTCCGAGAAGGAGAACTTCTAGGAAGGGATGGGATCCATCTAATGAAGAGAGGGCAAAACATCTTCACAGGCTGGTTAACCTAGTCAGGAGGGCTTTAAACTAGGTTCACCAGGGGATGGAGTCCTAATACCTAAGGTGAGTAGGGAAAGAGGACACTGGGAGAAAAGGCAAGGAGGAAGGTGTGACAGGGGAGGCAATAAGCAGGGGAAAATAGGGCAGTCGGCCCAGTATCTCTGGGTGCGTCTACACTTACAAATTAAGTGGACTTAAGCTTGCTTGAGTCGACTTAATTTAATCTACGTCTACACTACATTTTACTTAAGTCGACTTAAGCAACAGTTTAAGTCGACTTAAGGAAAATTAAAGTTGACTTTATAAAACCTAGTATAAAGTCGACTTTACTGGCTAAGTCGACATTATTAACTCGTTTTAGCTAGTGTAGATGCAGATTAGCCCTAAATCGAGTTTAAGTTGACTTAAAAGGCTCCAGAGCTCCCCCACTGCCCTCCGTGCCAGGGTGGCTGGCACAGCCAGAGCCTGGCGCACCCCCCCACAGAGCAGGACATAGCCCTGCCCACCCCGCTCCTATGCCCTGCCAGTGTCCCTGTCCTGCTCAGCCCCCATTGTACCCAGGTACACTGGGGCAAATGCTGAGCCCCCTGGCACTTGGCAAGGGGTGCCCCCCCACCCCGCCACCGTGGACCAGTGCCAGGTCCACCTAGCCCCTAGAAGTCGACTTAGACATCCAGTGTGGATGCTTTCAGTCGATTTGGCAGGGTCCCCTTTAAGTCGACTTAATTTTTGAGTGTAGACATGCTAAGTCAACTTATTTGGCCAAGTGTAGACATAGCCTCTGTGCCTGTAGACAAATGCAAGGAGCCTGGGAAACAAGCAGGAAAAACTGGAAGTCCTGGCACAGTCAAGGAACTATGATGTAATTGGAATAACAGAGACATGGTGGGATAGCTTGCATGACTAGAGCACTGCCATGGATGGGTATAAATTGTTCAGGAAGGACAGGCAGGGAAGAAGAGGTGGAGGAGTACCACTATATGTAAAAGAGATGTATGATTGCTCAGAGCTGCACTATGAAACTGGAGACAAGCCTGTTGAAAATCTGTGGGTTAAGTTTAGAGGAGGATGCAACAAGAGGGATGTCGTGGTGGGTGTCTGCTATAGAGCGCCAGGCCAGAAGGAGGAAGTGGATGAGGCATTCTATGGACAACTAGCAGAAGTCTCCAGATCACAGGCCCTGGTTCTCATGGGGGACTTCAATTACCCTGACATCTGCTGGGAGGGCAATACAGCAGTGCACAGACAATCTAGGAAGGTTTTGGAAAATGTTGAGGACAACTTCCTGATACAAATGCTGGAGGAACCAACTAGGAGCCTTGCTCCTCTCGACCTGCTGCTCACAAAGAGAAAGGATTGACAGGGGAAGTGGAAGTAAACGGCAACTTGGCCAGCAGCAACCATGAGATGGTAGAGTTCAGGATCCTGATCAAAGGAAGAAAGGAAAGAAGCAGAACACACACCCTGGACTTCAGAAAAGCAGACTTTGGCTCCCTCAGAGAACTGATGGGCAGGATCCTGTGGAAGACTAATCTGAATGTGAAAGGAGTCCAAGAGAGCTGGCTGTATTTTAAAGAAACCCTACTAAGGGCACAAGAAGATACCATTCTGATGTGCAGAAAGAATAGCAAATATGGAAGGCACCCAATGTGGCTTAGCAGAGAACTCTGTGGTGAGCTGAAACATAAAAGGGAAGCTTATAAGAAGTGGAAGCTTGGACAGATAACTAGGGAGGCATATAAAGCTATTGCTTGGGCCTGCAGGGATAAGATCAGAAAGGCCAAAGGACAATTGGGCTATGTCTACACTTGGCCAACTAAGTCAACTTTGCTAAGTCGACTTAACAAAGTCGACTTTAAGTTGACTTTGTTAAGTCAACTTAGCATGTCCACACTATAAAATTAGGTCAACTTAAAGTCGACCTTGCCAAATTGACTTAGAGTGTCCACACTGAATGCCTAAGTCAACTTCTAGGGGCTAGGTGGACCTGGGAGTGGTCCATGGTGGGAGGGGGGCACCCTTTGCCAACTGCCAGGGGGCTCAGCATTTTCCCCATTGTACCAGGGCAGGGACAGGAGAGGAGTGGGCAGGGCTGTGTCCTGCCCTGTGGGTGGGCACACCAGGCTCTGGCTGTGCCAGGCACCCTGGCAGGTAGGTCAGTGGGGAAGCGCTGGGGGCCCTTTAAGTTGACTTAAAGTCGAGTTAGGGCTAAGCCACATCTACACTGGCTTAAGTCGACTTAATAAAGTCAACTTAGCCAATAAGTTGACTTTAAACTAGGTTTTATAAAGTCGACTTAAAATTTCCTTAAGTCGACTTAAGCAGCAGCTTAGGTCGAGTAGAAAGGTGGTTTAATAAAGTCGACTTAATTTTCATTAAGTCGACTTTATTTTGCTTAAGTCGACTTAAGCAAGCTGCTTAAGTCGACTTAAGCAAAGTATAGTGTAGGCGCAGGGCACATTAAGTCGACTTAAACCAAGCTTAAGTCGACTTAATTTACCAGTGTAGATGCAGCCATTCACTTTGGGAGCATGTGGCCTTACACAATGTTTCCTGGTTGTGTAAGTCTAGGGGTGCACAACAGGATGTGAGAACCCCAGAACCAGAGCATAGCCACAGGTGGGCCTGGGTGAGCCAGCGCCCACGCACTTAGCCCTGAGGCCTGCCCTCCTTAGCCACTGCAGCCACGGGGCCTCCCGTTTCACTTACAGGGGTCCAGTCAGAATCGGGCTAGTTATGCCCCTGCCCCAGACTTACACCAGGTACATCTAAGCATGAGCTGAGGGCATGATTCCCAGCCTCATGTACACACACACTGTCTGTCTGGCTCGTGTTGATCCAGTGTGAGGAGGCATAAGACATGTAGCCGCAGTAGCATTGGCGGCAGTTGCACGGCTGGGCTGTGCCATGTATAAACATGCCTGCAGCTGGTGGGTGTGTCCATGGCACAGCTCAGCTGTGCATGCGCTGCTGCTCCCCACGCTACTGCAATGACCATGCACGTGCGCTGATATTTGCACTTGCTCAATAGTAGGCACATGTATACAAGCAGGGGAGCTCCCCTCCACCCTCTGAAGTGGAGACATATCCTAAATGTGTGTTGGAGGTTTTTAGTATCAGAAAGGTTCTGCCCAGAGCAGAATGTGCTGTTGTGCACAGAGATCTGAACTCCCCTGTAGCAGCATTTGTTGACAAGTGAAGAATGGAAACTGGTTTCCAACCTTGAACTCAAACTCAGTAGTAGCTACCAAACTTTCGCCCCCGCTCTGTTCTTTTCCCCTGCTGTGTGGTGTTTCTGGCTGCAGCTGCCTAGAGCCTGGTGGGGCTACTGACCTGGCAGACTGCTGTGCAAAATCAAGCCCATGAGGATTAGGGGGCTGGAGAGACAGATTTTCGAGGGAGGATGAAAAAAGCTGAGTACCGCTAACTGGGCTAAGGGACGTGAGAACTATCACTGCAGGCCCCAGGCACAAGAGGCAGTCTGTGCCTTGGAATGCAATGAGAAAAGGAAAATGCAGGCTGTCTACCCAGGAAATTCTCCTGAGAGTGAGACGTGTTAGGTTGGGATCTCTCAAAGGAATAGTCATTTCCTGACTTTTGCTCACTTAGTCAGGTGACTCTGTGGTTGCATTGGAGCTGTTTTACACATGTTTACTGAGCTCTGTAAGCATGGCAGAAAGGAAGTTCCTGACCTAGCGTTCCTCGCACTCTTGGGACTGCATACTGCCTGATGCACATATAGCTGTGCTTGTACTTGGAGTTACCGTCTCATTCTCCTGTTGTCCTGGGGATGAGGAGGAATGGCTGCCCCAAGAGCACCCCTGGCCACCTCTAGCCCTCTCTAAAGGAGGGTTGGAAATGTGGTGAGGGAACTGCCACCACTCTGTCAACCCAGCATTGCCATGGAAGGGTTTGTCCTGCTGACTTGGCAGAGCTAAATTCTCAGGTTTCATCCACCTCATCCATGGAACCTCCGCTGATGGGCATCTGTAGGAGATGGGGGACTAGACCCCATAGAGCCAGCATGCCAGTTTTCCATGCCACCTGAGCACAGGCCCACCCACTGGCTTAGCTGAAGGAAGCATTTCATAAAATCACAGATGATGAGGGTTGGAGGGCCCTCCAGAGATATCTAGTTCAAGCCTCTGCTCAAAACAGGATCTAAACCATCTAGCTAGGGTTTTGTCAAGGGGCATTTGCCCCAAACACATACTAATAGTGTGAGAGATTCCCCCAAATGTCAGCTGTAGCTGTTTTGCTTATCTCTAGTACATAAGAGCCAAAACAGGTGTTTATGGATGAGCATGAGGGGCTAGAGGAAAGGGAGCATTGGGGTGGGTCTTTAGATGTAGGCTGATGTTAGTTTTTAATACATTTTGTAATGTTAGGAAAGTTACATGGGACTGAAACATTGCCAGGATTGTGCCACTATTTCAAAAGGGCAAGCAGAGCTAGCCAGGCAATTATAGGCTGGTTAGCCTGACATCAATACCAAGTAAAATGCTAGAATGGTCAATAAGGATGGGAATAAAGTAAATACGAAAGAGTATGGTTTCAGAAAATTCATAAATAAACTAGCTATTTTTTTATGAGATTAGAAATTTGGTTTCTGACGTTTGGCTGTAATACACTTAGAATTCTGGAAAGTGTTTAGCTTAGTCTTGCACAACATTGTGATTAAAAAATTAGCACTGCACAAAATCAATGTCACACACTTTGATGAGATTTTAAAAAGTAGCTAACTCACAGAGGTTAAAGTAAGAGGGAACGCACCGGAACACAGTTCCGGGGCCCCCAATTTTTAGGGGTCAGCGTTCCGGGGCCCCTAAAAATAGAAAACCCAGGCAGAACTCTGCGTTCCGCCCAGGGCCCCCTTCCCCCCCCCCCCCCCAGCAAAGCCACAGACTCCTGTTGCAGCCAGGTTGGGGAGGTCTAAATCTCCCGCCCTGAGCTTGCTCAGACTGAGCGTGCTCAGGGCGGGAGTGGCCTGGCCCAGCCCAGGAGCGGCTCTGCCAGCCACCCCTGCAGCTCCGAGCCTCCAGCCAGGTAAGAGGGTTGGGAAGGGGCTGGGGGGAAGCGGCGGGCAGTGGAGCCGGGAAAGGGGTTGCAGAGGGCAGAGGAAGAGGAAGGGGCCCCTTGGGCCTTATCCGGCCACGCTGCCTGCATGTGGTGGCGGCGGCAGAGGGGCAGGATCAGGCCCGAGGGGCCGGCATGTGGCGGGAGCAGAGGGCGATGGCCGCCGGCAGCATGGCCTGATCCAGCTCCTCTGCTGGCTGCCCTGCTCCGCCGCCTCAGGCCAGTCCCAGGCCTTTGTAGACAGGGGTTAAAGTAAGGGGTAATGCGGAGACCGGAGGTGGGAATGGGACTCGCGAGTCACTGGATCAAGGAGTCAGGGTGGGGGGCTGGGTAACGGTGGAGGGGACTATGGATGGTTGGAGCAAGGGGTCAGGATGCGGGGGGGCTGGGGAGGGATGGATGGAGTTGGAGGCCTGGGGAGGGGCGGAGGGGGCATGGGGATAAGGAGACTGGGTGGGAGCTGGGTAGTGGTGGAGGGGACTATGGGGCTGGAGCAAGGGGTCAGGATGGGGGGCTGGAGAGGGCCTGGTGGGGGCTGGGTAGTGGTGGAGAGGGCTATGGACGGCTGGAGCAAGGGGTCAAGATGGGGGGCTGGTGGGGGCTCGGTAGCGGTGGAGGGGACTATGGATGGCTGGAGTGGGGACTGGGGGGGGGCTGGGGGGGGGAGGGGGGGGATAGGGGGAGTGGAGTGGGGGCTAGGGATGGAGGGGCCTGGGGAGGTGTGGAGGAGGTTGGGGGGCTGAAGGGGGGTGGAGTGAAGATGGGGGAAGATGGGGGCTGGGGGGTTAGGAGGCCTGGAGTGGGGGTTTGGGGGCAGGGACCTTAGGGAACAGGGATGGGGGCTGAGGACATGGGGAAAGAGGGGTCTGATGTGGGCACTCGTGGACAAGGTTGGGGTGATGTGGATTTGAGGCTGTGCTTCATTTGTGAGGAAAGAGTTAGTGGGGCTCAGTTTGTTTTGCATTTAAAATTTAGCATTTAAAATTTAGCATTTAAAATAGTGTTGCCTAGAAAAAAATGTATTTTTAATTTGGCAGGGGACCACACTTGGAGGCTGGCTATGTGAAAGGGATCGCCAATGCAAAAAGTTTGAGAACCACTGCTTTAGGAGTGGTACAAAGCTTGGTTCATTATCCCTTGTAAAGTGATTTCAGCTTTTCAGATAGAAGATGCTATGGAAAAGTGAGGCCTGATTTTATCAATCACAAGTCATGGTGATTTTAATGCCATCTTTCCTTTTCTATCTATGTTTAAATAACATATTTCCAAGTACTTCAACCAGCACCCAAGCTATTGGCAATGCTACAGAAGTCATATACTGTTGAAGTCTTCATTATAGCTTTGTGTATGTTAGCATTTTTTAGGAAAGTTTCCATCAGGGATAAGACCAGTGGAAACCATATGGTAGATAAGTCCCAAAGGGGTAGCCGTGTTAGTCTAGTTCAACAAAACAAACAAGGAGTCCTGTAGCACTTTTAAAGATTAACAAATGTGTTTATTGCATGAGCTTTCATCATCATACTTGAGTTAATGAGGCAGGGGAGGGGGTGATCTGACGGTCTTGTGTTATGCAGTGTTTGCTAGTGTGTGACAATAATTGCTGTAGACATAAATGCCATATAAAATTATAAATATTTTTAGGGAGCGATAACTGATGCATGTGGTACTGAGAAGTGGTTGCAAATGCCTACCTGGGCTCGGGCCCGCACATGCATGAAGGGGGCCCAGACAATACGGGAAGGGGGCCCGCAGATTAGGAGGGTTCCAGGGCCCATCAAATTATACTTTAACCACTCCTAACTCACCAATCTCAAAAGCGTTTGCTAACAGGGAATCAGTATTGATTGGCTGTGCTTCCAACAGAGGAGCTGTTCTTGCCCCAATGAACTATACATTTATCAAACAGCTGACAGAAAATGTAAAATCGGTGATGATAGAGTTTACAGGGTGATGAAAATTCTGAGATCAGATCAGTTCTACAGTGTCCTTGATCATTTAGTTCACTGGGTGCAATGAAAATATACATTTCAGTGCAAGCCATATTTATGGGATGAGACATGTAACCTGAGAAGCAGTAACTCTGAAAAGGTCATAGTGGAAACCAAGTGAACAAGACCAGTCAGTGTAACACTGTGTTTGAGGGGGGTGCTGGCATGCTGCAATGCTTGGCTGTATCAGCAGCAGAATAGTGAATGGGAGATGGAGAATCAAGGACTATGTCTACACTTGGTCAAATAAGTTGACTTTACTAAGTCAATTTAGCATGTCTACACTATAAAATAAAGTTGACTTCAAGGGGACCTTGCCAAATCGACCTAGAGCAACCACACTGGACTCCTAAGTTGACCTCTAGGGGCTAGGTGGACCTGGGACTGATCCATGGTGGCAGAGGGGCACACCTTCCAAAGTGCCAGGCGGCTCAGTATTTGCCCCATTGTACCTGGGTACAATGGGGGATGAGCAGGACAGGGACAGTGGCAGGGCATAGGAGCGGGGTGGACAGAGCTGTATCCTGCCCTGTGGGTGGGCACGCCAGGCTCTGGCTGTGCCAGCCACCCTGGCAGGAAGGGCAATGGGGAAGCCCTGGGGCCCTTTAAGTCGACTTAAAGTCGATTTAGGGCTAATCTGTGTCCACACTAGCTAAATCGACTTATACTAGGTTTTATAAAGTCAACTTTAAATTTCCTTAAGTCAACTTAAGCAGAAGCCTAAGTCGTTTAAAGGAAATTGTAGTGTAGACGCAGATTAAATTAAGTTGACTTAAGCAGGCTTAAATCACTTAATTTGTAAGTGTAGATGCACCCAAGGAGGCCATGTGTCACAAGCTGGAGGAGGTGCCTGGTATGGCATACCTCCCTGTAATTCAGTGGTTCCCAAAGTGGGGGACGCACCCCCCTAGGGGGACATGAAGAAAATCCAAGGGGGGGTGCGGGGCTGGTAGGGGGAAGGGCCAGGGGCGAGAGAAAGCCGGCGGGGGGGGGGGGGGGGATAGGTAGGCCAACACAGGCCTCGGCCCCAGCCCCATGCTGGCCAGAAGATGCAGGACGGGGGTGAGGGGGGAGTCAGAGCAGTGGCAGCGCTGGCCTCAGGGCTCCACAGAGCCGGCTGGGGGATGAAGGGGCAGCAAAGCGCTGGCCAGGGGGAGCAGAGGCAAAGCAGTGGCAGCACCTGCCCTGGAGCACTGTAGCACCGGCCCCAGCCCCAGCGCGGTGTAGCACCGGCTGGCTGGGAGGGGGGACGAAGGGGTAACTGGCTGTTGAGACTTGCCCATGTGCTCAGGGTGTAACTGATCACCATATTTGGGGTCGGGAAGGAATTTTCCCCCAGGGCTGATTGGCCTGGGCTCTGGGGGTTTTTCCTCTTCCTCTGTAGCACAGGGCATGGTTCACCTACCGGTGAATTCTCTCTATTTAAAATCCTTAAATCATGATTTAAGGAGGTAAATAACTCAGTCATAGGTTGGGGGCCTATTGCTGGAGTGGGTGGGTGAGGTCTTGAGGCCTGCAAAGCGTCTGACGAAGTGGGATTTTCTCCCACGAAAGCTCATGCGATAAATAAATCTGTTAGTCTTTAAAAGTGCCACAGGACTCTGTTGTCTTTCTACAATAGACTAACATGGCTACCCCTTTGGAATTGTGCAGGAGGTCAGACTAGATGATCATACTGGTCCCTTCTGACCTTAGAGTCTATGAATCTATGAGCAGCGCTGGCCCAGCCCCGGCGCCCAGCCCCATGCAGCACCTGCTGGGAGGGTGGAAGGAGACAACACTGGCCCCAGCCCCAGAGCGCCGCAGTTCTAGATGGGGGTGGGACGGCGCAGCACCAGCCCTGGCCCCAAAACAGTAAGCACACCAGCAGGGAGGAAGCAAAAGGGCATGGAGAGAGCGGGCCGTGGCGGTGCGGCAGACAGATGCCTCAGATGGGCTGGATGCCGCCCATGGGCCATATTTTGCCCACTCCCGTTCTAGTAAATGTTCGGGAGTATGACGTGGCATATGTGTGACAGGCTGCTCCCCAAATGCAGTCTGGTGTGCTGCTATGACCACTTGAACCCCGCTCCTGAACCCCAATTCACCCTGCTCTGCTGGGTGACCACTCACTCCTGACTCAGTCCACACCAGCCACCAGCGTGTAATTGGTCCCAGGCAGTGGGTGTAAATCCACTAGCCACACAGGCATTGGTCCCCAAGCAAGCACACCCAGCCCCAGACACTACCCTGGGAGCCGCTGCCCTACAGGGATTGGGACCCACTCCCAATCACCTTAGTCTCAAATCCGTCCACTTAACAAAGAAATGGATTGTGCCCAGCCTCCCACACCTGCGCCCTCTAAAGACCACACAGCTTTAGGTGAAACAACTACTAGTTTATTGATCAGAGTCCGATTTCAAGTGAGAACATGGCCAATCAAGGCAGAACCATACTATGAATGAGTCAGGAGTGACCACTGTCAAATAAAAGGTATAAACCGCATGCTACCCTAACATCTCTACCTAAACTGTCCTCAAAGTCCAAGATTATGCGCATGGTGTTCGGCTGTTTGATGTTTTACAGCCATTCTCTGCCTGTTCTCAGGCAGGGCCCCGATCTTGCTTGAAGTTGGTTGCAGGATGGTGCCTTCTCAGGCCGAAAGCCTGCAGCTTCTCCCCTCTCACAATCTCTGTGTCTTTGTTTTAACAAACTGCTGACAGCCCCTCCCCTCACTGTCCTGTTGTGAGATTCTCTTCACTTCTACCTGAGCCAGGGAGGGCATTAGCATCCCCTTTGACATGTAAATCTCCAGCCACTGTGCTAGAGAGAGTCCTGAGAGTCTGAACCCTGTAACATGCTTCACATCAATTCACCACAGCTTCCCTGCTGTGATAGACCTTGAGCCTATTTGCATGCACCAGTTGGGTGACAGCATTGTCCTGAGGCTTTTTAACAAGGTAGGTGTCATCCGACACCTCCTCCATGACTTCATATGGCCCATCCCACATATTTTGCATTTTACTGGTTCTTATGGGGTTCTACACCAGGACCAAGTCCCCCATCGCAAATGAATGCTCACATGTATTTTTGTCATACCATGCCTTCTGCCTGGCCTGACTGTCTTGGAGGTTCGCTTGCACCATACTCATCATATCCCCCAACTCTTTTCTGAACTTCTGTACATACATGTCGCAGCAGGGAACATGGCACCCTGGTAATCACGTGGCATATGTTCTGAGCATTCACAGAGGAATCTGGCATAGTGCATTTGGCATGAAACACACAATTACCTTGCAAAACAGAACAGAAAAGTTACCCAGATCATGTCCTAGGAGTGCACGGATGTGCATCCCGTCACAATATGATGTACCCAGTGACTGGTGGTTGGGTATATATAAGACAGCATGTGAAAACCCGTTTTAGTAGTAGCAAACAAACATTCACGATGACTTAATTAATTTACATCAGTTAAATTTATACACGAAATAGGAAAATAATTTTTTTAAAACTATATTATGGTCACGATTAAGAAAAGGAAGTACTCTGAAGACTACATTGTTTGACTTCACTGTCATGGAAAAAAATAACAGAGTCTTGCGGCACTTTTAAAGACTAACAGATTTATTAATCGCATGAGCTTTCGTGGGAGAAAATCCCACTTCGTCAGACGCTTTGAAGATAGGAAAGTTACAGAGTGGGAGGAAATTAAATGCAGGGGAGTGTATGACATAGCATCAGGTCAGGCTGTAACAGCAAATCAAAGTAGGTGTTAGGATTCAAAACACTGGGGAACAGCACATAGAGGAGGGGGGAGGTCAATTCACTTGATGTAATGCGAGAAAAATCCATAGTCCCTGTTCAACCCCAAGGCAACTGAGTCAAATTTGCATATAAGTTCGAGCTCTGCAGACTCTCTTTGAAGCTGTGATTTGTTATTCATCTGTGTCAACACAGCTATTAACAAGTCGTTAAGGGAGTGAGCAGGGAGGTTGAAGTGTTCCCCTACAGGTTTTTCAGTATTGCAGTTTCTGATGTCAGATTTGTGTCCATTGATTCTTTGGCGCAGAGACTGTCCTGTCTGTCCAATATATAAGGCAGAGGGGCATTTCCGGCACATGATGGCATAAATCACATTGGTGGATGAGCAGGTGAACGAACCCTTGATGGAGTAGGTGGCATGATTAGGCCCTGTGATGGTGTCATCAGTGTAGATATGAGGGCAAAGTTGGCAGCGTGGTCTGCTGCAGGGATGTGTTCCTGCTTTAGTGTTTCTGCTCTGTGATCTGTAGTTGCTGGTAAGTATCCTTTTAAGATTAGGGGGCTGTCTGAAAGCAAGGAGAGGTCTGTCTCCCAAGGCTTGAGAGAGTGAGGGATCATCTTGTAAAATAGGCTGTAGATTTTTGATGATGTGTTGAAGAGGTCTGGCTTGGGGGTTGTAGGTGACGACCAGTGGCGTTCTGTTGTTGTTTTTCATGGGCTTCTCCTGCAGTAGTTGACTTCTGGGTACCCGTCTGGCTCTGTCAATTTGTTTCTTCACTTCTGTGGGTTTGTACTGTAGTTTTAAGGATGCCTGGTAGAGATCCTGAAGGTGTCTGTCTCTGTCTAAAGGGTCAGAGCAAATGCGGTTATATCTTAGGGCTTGACTGTACACAATGGATCGTGTGGTGTGTCGAGGATGGAAGCTCGAGGGATGTAGGTAACTATACCGATCAGTAGGTTTGCGGTATAGGGAGGTCTTTATGTGTCCATCGCTAATTTGCACTGTAGTGTCCAGAAAGTGGATCTCTTGTGTGGAGTGTTCCAGGCTAAGTTTGATTGTGTTGTGGAAATTGTTGAAATCTCTATGGAAATCTTCAAGGGCATCTTTACCATGGGTCCAGATGATGAAGATGTCATCAATATAGCGTAGGTAAAGTAGGGGTGCTTTGGGATGAGACGTGAGGAAACGTTGTTCTAAATCGGCCATAAAGATGTTGGCATATTGTGGGGCCATGCGGGTACCCATGGCAGTGCCACTGACTTGAAGGTATAGATCATCTTCAAATCTGAAATGGTTGTGGGTGAGTACAAAGTCACAGAGGTCAGCCACAAGTTTAGCTGTGTCATCATCCTGGATGGTTCTTCTAATAGCTTGTAATCCATCCTTGTGGGGAATGTTAGTGTAAAGAGCCTCTACATCCATAGTGGCTAGGATGGTATTTTCTGGAAGACCATCAATGGATTGGATTTTTCTCAGGAAATCTGTAGTGTCTCTCAGATAGCTAGGTGTGTTGATAGCATAGGGTCTTAGGAGAGAGTCCACATAGCCAGATAATCCTGCTGTAAGCGTGCCAATGCCTGAGATGATGGGGCGTCCGGGGTTTCCTCTTTTATGTATTTTTGGTAGTAGATAGAATATCCCTGGACGGGGTTCAGGCGGTGTCTCTGTCTTGATTTGTTCTTGTGCTGCTTTGGGGAGTTTCTTGAGTAGGTGTTGTAGTTCCTTCTGGTATTCCTCAGTGGGGTCAGAGAGGAGTGGTTTGTAGAACATTCCATTGGACAGCTGTTTATAAGCCTCCTGATCGTAATACGATTTATTCATGATGACGACGGCACCTCCCTTGTCAGCCTCCTTAATAATAATGTCAGAGTTGTTTCTGAGGCTCTGGAGGGCATTACGCTCTGCATGGCTGAGGTTATGGTGTAAGTGATGTCATCCAGGATGATGACACAGCTAAAATTGTGGCTGACCTCTGTGACTTTGTACTCACCCACAACCATTTCAGATTTGAAGATGATCTATACCTTCAAGTCAGTGGCACTGCCATGGGTACCCGCATGGCCCCACAATATGCCAACATCTTTATGGCCGATTTAGAACAACGTTTCCTCACGTCTCATCCCAAAGCACCCCTACTTTACCTACGCTATATTGATGACATCTTCATCATCTGGACCCATGGTAAAGATGCCCTTGAAGAATTCCACAGAGATTTCAACAATTTCCACAACACAATCAAACTTAGCCTGGAACACTCCACACAAGAGATCCACTTTCTGGACACTACAGTGCAAATTAGCGATGGACACATAAAGACCTCCCTATACCGCAAACCTACTGATCGGTATAGTTACCTACATCCCTCGAGCTTCCATCCTCGACACACCACACGATCCATTGTGTACAGTCAAGCCCTAAGATATAACCGCATTTGCTCTGACCCTTTAGACAGAGACAGACACCTTCAGGATCTCTACCAGGCATCCTTAAAACTACAGTACAAACCCACAGAAGTGAAGAAACAAATTGACAGAGCCAGACGGGTACCCAGAAGTCAACTACTGCAGGAGAAGCCCATGAAAAACAACAACAGAACGCCACTGGTCGTCACCTACAACCCCCAAGCCAGACCTCTTCAACACATCATCAAAAATCTACAGCCTATTTTACAAGATGATCCCTCACTCTCTCAAGCCTTGGGAGACAGACCTCTCCTTGCTTTCAGACAGCCCCCTAATCTTAAAAGGATACTTACCAGCAACTACAGATCACAGAGCAGAAACACTAAAGCAGGAACACATCCCTGCAGCAGACCACGCTGCCAACTTTGCCCTCATATCTACACTGATGACACCATCACAGGGCCTAATCATGCCACCTACTCCATCAAGGGTTCGTTCACCTGCTCATCCACCAATGTGATTTATGCCATCATGTGCCGGAAATGCCCCTCTGCCTTATATATTGGACAGACAGGACAGTCTCTGCGCCAAAGAATCAATGGACACAAATCTGACATCAGAAACTGCAATACTGAAAAACCTGTAGGGGAACACTTCAACCTCCCTGCTCACTCCCTTAACGACTTGTTAATAGCTGTGTTGACACAGATGAATAACAAATCACAGCTTCAAAGAGAGTCTGCAGAGCTCGAACTTATATGCAAATTTGACTCAGTTGCCTTGGGGTTGAACAGGGACTATGGATTTTTCTCGCATTACATCAAGTGAATTGACCTCCCCCCTCCTCTATGTGCTGTTCCCCAGTGTTTTGAATCCTAACACCTACTTTGATTTGCTGTTACAGCCTGACCTGATGCTATGTCATACACTCCCCTGCATTTAATTTCCTCCCACTCTGTAACTTTCCTATCTTCAAAGCGTCTGACGAAGTGGGATTTTCTCCCACGAAAGCTCATGCGATTAATAAATCTGTTAGTCTTTAAAAGTGCCGCAAGACTCTGTTGTCTTTCTACAATAGACTAACACGGCTACCCCTTTGGAATTTGACTACATGGAAAAAAATGTCATTGACCATCCTCATTGCATAGCATGCCATGCAGTTCTCAGCAATGATGCCACGAGACCTCATCATCTTGAGTGACGCTTGATGAAGAATCACAGTGGTTTGACAGACAAACCAAAAGAGTTTTTGCTGCTAAACTTCAAAACTTGAAACGCATGAAGCTAGACACTACTGGAGCTTTTCATCAAGCCTCAGCCAAACCAATAGAAGCATCTTATGAACTGTCATTGCTCATTGCTAAAGCCAAGAAAGCACACATGATTGGAGAAACTCTTGTGCAACCTTGCTTGTTGAAAGCAGTTGATATTGTGCTAGGTGTAGAAAGGAAGAAAAAATGATCAGAAATTTCGCTTTCCGACACTTCCATGAAATGTGGAATCGATGACCTGGTGGAAGATCTTAAACTTCAGATTGTGGAGGTACTAAAAGCTTCTCCCTTTTTTGCAATTCAGTGCAACGATACCACTTATGTAGCACAATGCCCTCAGTTGCTCGTTTATGTTTGATTCATTAACGATGGAACTGTGAAAGAAGAACTGCTTTTTCGATGGAATTCATGACCACATCAAAGGTTTCTGATGTTATGAAAATGATTTCCGACTTTTTTTTTTAAGAAAATGGACTTTCATGAGAAAAACTGGTTGGCATATGCACAGATGGAGCTCCAGTGATGCTTGGCTCTCACTCTGGATTTGTTACGTTGGCAAAAGAAAAAAATCCAGCCGTAAATATGACTCACTGCGTTATACACAGGCAAGTGTTGGCTGCTAAAACCCTTGCAGATGACCTACGTGACTCGTTAAATTTGGCCATCAAAATTGTCAGTTTTGTGAAGAATAGCGCTTTAAATACGAGACTTTTTGCAGCTCTTTGTGCGGATTTGAGAGTGGATCATAAAACTCTTTTTTTTCACACCAAGGTATTATGGTTTACCAAAGGGAACATGCTTTCCAGATTATTCTAACTGTAAGACCAAGTTAAAATTTTTCTCAAGCAACAAAAGAAAGAAGAACTATATCGTGCATTTATGGACCAAACCTTTCAACTTTCACTGGCATACCTTGTGGACATTTTTGAATCTTTGAACAACCTTAATTTGAAGATGCAAAGAAACAGTGCTGCAAATATTATAGTGCACCATGATGCCATCAAAGCATTTACGGAAAAAAATCAGCTTTGGAAACATCGAACACAAGCTTAGATGCTTATCTTTTCCTAAATTTTCATCACTTTCTGAAAATGAAGATTTCCAAGAACTTCATAAAGAGAATGTGAAGAACAAAATTATTTTTCATCTGGACTGCCTTGCTGATGAATTTGTCCACTATTTTCCAGGCACTTTTCTGGTAACGCCATTCCTAACTTAGTGCGCAATCTGTTCAATGTTGATGTCAATTCATTGCCAAAAGTATTGCAAGAACAAGCATTTGAAATGAAATATGATTCAAGTGCAAAAGATAATTTCAACAACTCAAGTTTGGAGGACTTTGGGGTGAAATAGTTCCCAATTTACCAAAAATTGGAGAGGAAGTGCTACATATTATTCTTCCGTTTTTGTTGATGTACCTCTGTAAAAAAAAGCTTTTGAAGTTTAGTCACAATAAAAACAAAACAAAGGAATCAACTGGATGTCGAAAATGATTTGCTTTGCACACTTTCATCATTCAAACCTAGAATTTCCCAACTCGTGAAGAAAATGCAGCACCATATTTCACATTAAATTCATTTTGTTTCTGCTATTTTTTTATTTTAAATTACATTTTTAGAGACCAAAGAGGAAATGCAGCCCAGTCATGACTCTCTTGATTTTCACATTAGTTTTGTTTCTGCTATTTCTTATTTCAAATTACATTTTTATTATTTTTTTGTGTCAAGAAAACCTATTTGTGATTATTTTTAATTCTATAATTACAAATTGAATTTTTGTTAAAAGGGGGTTGGATGATGGTAAAAGAGAGGTGGGGAGACGTGAAGGTTTCTCAAAAATCAGAAAGGCAGCATGATGCCAAAAAGTTTGGGAGCCTCTACTCTATCTGGTAGCTCTTGCCTGGAAGGGGAGGACTTGTGTTCACATGCCTGCTCTAGTGAATATTTACATACTTCTCTACAGTGGAACAACTTCAGCAGGAGAGACTGAGAAAGCCCACATCAGCGTAGCCTCTAGCCCAGTGTCTAGGGCACTCTTTGGAGTGTTGCAGACACAAGTGAGATCTCTTCGCCCCATCAGGCAGAAGGGAGAATTAAACACAGATCTCCTACATGCCAGCTGAATGCACTAACCACTTTAAAAGATGAATGGCTACTTCTCCTGCCTTGGTCATTTTGTGACTCCCTCCTGAAAAACTGCAATTGCTGGCACGGCCCTCCAGCTGGAGTGTGGTCCCGGGCAGAAAGGAGCTGCAGGGCTCCGTTCTGGCCGGGATCGCTGGGGTCCCAGAGAGAAGGGAGCCCTGCACTCCATTCTGGCCGGGACCGCTGGGGTCCCAGAGAGAAGGGAGCCCCGTGCTCCCTTCTGGCCAGAACCGTGGGGGTCCTGGGCAGAAAGGAACCCTGCGCTCCCTTCTGCCTGGGACCACTCAGTCCCGACCAGAAGGGAGTGCGGGACTCCCGTCTCTCCGGGACCTGAGCAGTGCCACTCAGAAGGGAGCCAAGCGGTCCGGGACAGAAGGGAGCTCCATGCTCCCTTCTCCCCCGGACTGCTCTGGGGCTTGCTGTCTTGGGGAGCAAGGGGCTGGCCCCGTATGGGGCTGGCTCTCCCCAGGACAAGCCCCCCTAGCCTGGGGAGCCGAGGCTCCAAAGGAGCCGAGCCTCCCCCTGGACCTAACCAGTCGACTTAGTAAGGCCAGCTTTAAGTCGACTTAAGAGTCCTGTGTGGACTCTCTAAGTCGACTTAATAAGGTCGACGTAAAGTCGACTTAGTAAAGTCGACCTAAATTCCTAAGTGTAGACATAGCCATTCAGACTGGAAATAAGGCACAATATTTTAGCAGTGAGGAAAATTAATGATCTGATCAGTTACAGAGTGGTGTGATCCGGAAACTAGAGCCTTGCAAAGATACAAATATGTGGATACACATCCAATCTGCATCTGCAAGAAATGGTCCGTGGATATCCACATTGTATCCACAGATGCAGAAATCTGCAGATATAATGTGAATATCCATGGATTTGCAGGGCTCCACCAGAAACATTTACAATAGCATGGGATGTCTCTGTCTGCAATGTCAGCTCCAGCTCAACTAGGGACGGTTGGGTTCTATACAGGAGTCCCTAGATGACATGCTGTGGCCAGTGTTCGATGAGATGATCAGAACAGTCACATCTGGCCTGTAAATGTCTGAATCTGTACAAAGATATGTGAAAGGTTAATATGGACAAGGTATGTGTGCGAGTGGATCGGGCTTAAGGGACTAGGAGCACATAGCTATGTGTAGGCTTGGGTGAGTGTCTATAGGACTGAGGGTTTAGAGGCTGATGTACATAGATTTGTTTAGTATGTGGGGTTGTGGGTGTAGGTAGTGGGGTTGGGGGAAGTTTCTTTCCCATTCTCCTGTCCTAGAGCCACATAGAGTCATGTACTAGGCCTCAGTAATGGATTAATGTCCTGGAACTTTTCTGATGCTGTTTCCAACTGAATTTTGCAAACTCCTACTTGGACTGGGATCTCTGTAAGCTTGGGCACATCAGGTTAGCAAAAGGAGAAAGAAGAGTAGTGGTTAAATCTCCAAAATAAGAATAATCCATTTTAATGACGGTTCACAAGCTTCAAGGAATGTGAAACAATGTTGTCAGCTAAGCTGTTGCATTATTCACTTTTATTTGTACATGGTCCTTCCATTAATATTTGACTACAAGAGAACGCAATTAAAAATTTTCTGCTTGAATAAACCTCTCAGCACTGTCTTAGTTAAAAGATGAAAACCTTCTGAGCTGCCATAGAAGAGAATGCATTAGTGCCGTGGCTCTGTGTGCTTGTGCACTTGTATTTCTTGACTCCCCTCTAGTCACCCTCTCCGGTCTGCCTTCCTCACCCCCTTGTCTCTGTTCCCTCTCCTCTTTGCCCCTCTCTCAAGTCATCCTCTCTTTTTCCCTACAGCAGCCCATCCCTCTCTCACTTTGAGCAGCCCTGAGCAGCTAGAGAAGAAGCAAGCAGGTTCCTTGGCATCATTAGTACAAACAGGTGTGAGGTGGACCTGCTTCTATGGGTTTCACAGTCAGGGATGTCCCTTGGGGGGAGCGAGGCCCAGGGCCAATCAGCCTGGGGGGGGCCCCACCTCCCCATGCTGGAGGGGAGCGGGTCGGGCTGGCACACTCCCCCCCAGGGACCCCTGCTGCATCCCCGCACCCCCCCAGGACCCAGAGTCTGTGTTGCCAGCAGGAGCCAGCCCCAGCTGTGGCTGCGGCCAGCAACCCATGGTTGCCCACTGCTGCTGCCCCAGCCCTGGCCCCAGCCCTGGCCCCAGCTGGGAATCTGAGGCTGCCCGCTGGCAGGGTGGGCTGAGCTCTCCTGCTCTGTGCCTGGGTCAGCTACTCTACCCTGGGGGTGGGGTGGGCCAGCCCAGAGGCCAGACTCTGCCCTCCCACCCTGCCTCTTGCCTTCAGCGGGAAGCTGATAGCAGCAGGGCCAGGGGAATGGCCCATAGGCTGCACAGTTGGCAGTGGGGGCCTGAGGGCAGCGGTGCAGGCCCTGCGCTGCCCCGCGAAACTGCAGGGCTCAGGGCAATCACCCTGCTCCCCCTCCTTCCCCCCACAAGGACGGCCCTGTTCACAGTTATCATTTAAAACAGGCTGAGAAGGTCCCAAACAGAGACAGGTCCCTTCCCCATGGAACCAATCAGAGCTGCATTCCTATGCAAAGTGTTTGTGGATAAGGCTAGCAGGGAGAGCTGATTTATTATTTACATCCTTGCACACTTGGATGGGCTCTGAGTTAGCTGTAACCTCTCAGACACAAGAACAGAAGTCATTAAGGACAGTTCAATGAAAACACGAGGTCAATGCACAATGTCAGTCAAAAAAATAAAGAAATTAGTTGGGATTGGATCATCCAAGAAGTGTTTTAGCATGATATGTGTAGAAGAAAGTAAAAGGTCTGTCCTGTATGTTGTCCTGTGTTTTATGTTGTGTGTCACGTAACTATTTTTTTCTTGTTGCAACAAAAGTCAATTTTATACTTTTTTTACTATATGTGGTACCACACTATTTTAATATTAAAATTGGGTATAACTTCATAATATTAATTTTTTTCAAACTTCAAAAAGGCCTTATTCATACATATATATTTTTGTCTCAACAAACACTGCAATTGCAAAAAAAAATTTTTTCAAAAAAGAATAAAAATAAGAGAAAACAGTAATGTAATGGTTATGTTAACAAATATCAGTTTCTGGTTTATAAACCTATCTACACCTTTATGAAATATGAAAATATCATTGTAAAAATGCTATGGTGAAATGTATAATGATATATACTAGGTTTGCTAAAAATGTTAAAGCTAACCAAACAATTTTAACGGGGTTAGCTTGTGTTATAAAAGACCTGGTTCCTATTGCATTGTAAATGAACTAATGGGTGTTGAAAACAAAAGAAATGTAAAACAAACTTGTGATTATGTTAAGCTGTTTAAGGTTGCATCCAACAAACCAAAAACACCAAAAGACATCATACCTAAACACACCAGAAGATATTAATACAAAGTAAAGAAAGCCTAGGCATCAAGAAGAGGAAAATGAAGTACTTTATAAAGAATGGACTGGTCTGGTATAACACCTCAGTATACCACATGTGGAAGTTAAGTTGACAATCATCTAAAGAACCAGCTGGACCAAATTCATCTGTCAATTAAGTTAAATTTTACTACTGTAAAATGATTGTATTCCTATTGTATT
Organism: Pelusios castaneus; assembly: GCA_007922175.1. NCBI lineage: Eukaryota > Metazoa > Chordata > Testudines > Pelomedusidae > Pelusios > Pelusios castaneus. The sequence goes on from ML686217.1 coordinate 1,766,109, forward strand.
ATTGTGCTGCATTGCTGTACTATTCCTGTGTTGCTGTGTATGTTTTACAATGAGCACAGCAGTGCTAAATTGTTTCACCAACCCAGGTAAACATTAACAAACCTATGGCAGCAAATAACATAAAAACAGGTTTAAAAAAAGCAAAGTGGTTAACAAATAAACAAATGAACAAACAAGTTACATGGTAACAAACTGTGTTAACAAACCACCTCTTAATCCTAGTTAGTCCTAGTCAATTTGGGTTAGTAACTCTGCATCCTAACTAAGGCATATGTAATTCAAAACAATCTTGCTCTGTGTCTAAAGTACCAACATTAAGTCCTTATACAGCAATTTAATAAATTGGTTACTCTCCATTCAATCATAAAACTACATTCCCCAATCAAAGTCTTGGACCTAACATTCCCAAGCCCACCATATGAGACTATACACAATTGTGCCAGGATGGCTGGCATAGCCAGAGCCTGGCATGCCCACCCACAGAGAAAGTGGCAGGGCATAGGAGTGGGGTGGACAGGGCTGTGTCCTGCCCTGTGGGTGGGCACGCCAGGCTCTGGCTGTGCCAGCCACCCTGGCAGGGAGGGCAGTGGGGGAGCCCTGGGGCCCTTTAAATTGACTTAAAGTCAATTTAGGGCTAATCTGCGTCTACACTGGCTAAGTCATCTTAAAAAAGTCGACTTAGCCAGTAAAGTCGACTTTAAACCAGGTTTAATAAAGTCGACTTTAAATTTCCTTAAATTGACTTAAGCAGCAGTTTAAGTCGATTTAAGGAAATTGTAGTGTAGACGCAGATTAAATTAAGTCAATTGAAGCAGGCTTAAATCGACTTAATTTGTAAGTGTAAACACACCCAGAAATTGGCAAGAAGTCAGCCGCAGCAACAGCAAGAGTGGAAAGGCACCTTAAAGGGAGGAGGCATTGGGTCAGCTTAGTGCCAAGGAGATAAAGGTGATGTTTTGGTCAAATCTGAACGTAATGTTTCAGTCAAACCTGAAGGGAATGTTCTGGCCAAATCTAAAGGTAATGTTTTGGTCAAATCTGACACCTTGATGGATGGAAATGTCCAGTGATGCATGGGCCTATCAAATTTATGGGTGGCTTCAGAGAAGGGGTATGTAAACCAATCAAGATACACTTGTATCCCAAAGGGGGCCGAGCCAGTAGGTCCAAGTAAATTTTAAGTTGACTTTATAAAACCTACTTTAAAGTCGACTTACTAAGTCGACTATATTAAGTCGACTTAAGCCAGTGTAGACGTGGCTTAGCCCTAAGTTGACTTTAAGTCGACTTCAAGGGCCCCAGGGCTCCCCCACTGACCTCCCTGCCAGGATGCCTGGCACAGCTAGAGCCTGGCGTGCCAACCCACAGGGCAGAACACAGCCCTGTCCACCCCACTCCCGTAACCTGCCCCTGTCCCTGTCCTGCTCAGCCCCCATGTACTCTAGTACAATGGGGAAAATGCTGAGCCCCCTGGCACTTTTAATGGGGTGCCCCCCCTCCCACCATGGATCACACCCAAGTCCACCTAGCCCCTAGAAGTCAATTAAGGCATCCAGTGTGGACACTCTAAGTCGATTTGGCAAGGTTGACTTTAAGTCAACCTAAATTTACAGTGTGGACATGCTAAGTCGACTTAGCAAAGTCGACTTATTTTGACAAGTGTAGACGTAGCCCTAGTCTCTTGACTTCCCCCATCCAGAATACTGTAGTTCATGTACTGGTTATACTTGCCATCCATACCATAACCTGTTCCTTTCCAAATGACCTGTACTCTGAACCTGGATGCCCAATCACTCCTTTTTTCTAACACCATGATTGTCTGTTCCTTTTTAACATTCTCTTAATAAAATATTTTGAATCTGAGGCCCAGAGGAGTTTTGGAGTAGTGGAGGAGCAAGGCCTGGGAGTGCCAGATGTTTTTGACCAGTGGTGAGAGAGGATCCAGGACCTGGTGGATCAGGGAACTGTTATAATAACTGGGCCCAGATTGACCTTGACTGTGAAAGGTGAGTGAAAGTTCTGACAGTGTTATAGAGGCTGATAACAACAAGGGAAAAGGTACAGAAGCAAGAGTAAATCTGTCCACACAAAACGGTCTCCTGCTGTTTACTCAAGGCTGTGCTAGGATCATGCCTAGTGAACAAGAACAGTGTTAGGCTGAAAATCAGTGAACTGAAATTGGTGTGCTGGAAATTAGGTCTGATTTGTGGACAAAATAATAAGGGGATGGGCTATTCCACCTGCCATTCCCTTTGGGGTCTGTGATAGAATAGGCCTACCCCACACTGAGGAGCCCAGTATACTTTATGGGTGGTGCCCCTGCTGGGCATGCTTGAAATGCTGCCCTGGTATAAAAAGCAGTAGTACAGCTCATTCTGGGCTGACCAGCACAGGCGAAGGATGTGCTCTGGAGGCTCCTTCCCAGCAGCCATATTAGCCCCTACCAAGAAGAGGGAGCAACTCCAGCAACCTCACCAAGGATCTGGAACTGCCTGAGGACTGCCAAGGGAGCAATGCCCAAGTGTTTGTCCCAGACAGAAGGTTCCAAGAACCCCCCAGAGACACAGCTGATGACTGCTACAGGAGGGGAGAGCAGGCAAACTAGAGCCCTGTGAGAAGACCACTGCAGCCACCAGGTAGGAAGTAGCCCAGGGGGCCCGAGTGGTGGGACTGGGAGTGGCGCATGTCTGAGTCACCATGTTTCGGTTTGGATTCCTGCTGACTTGATGCCATATTCCTGGCACCAATAGGGCCCTGGGCTGGGGCTCAGTGGAGAGGGAGGGCCTGAGGCCCCCCCCTCTGCCCCGGCACCATGCCCCATAGTGGATGGCCCCTCTTGTATTGACTTCGGCCGCTAAGCTGTGCTGCCCTGGCCCTTATATTGACTTTGTAAGGTTGTGAAGGCACCCAGCCCCCCGCATGCTCCGGTTGCTCCCCAGCGGGGGTGGGCACACTCTGTAACAGGGTCTTTAAAAAAAGACTTTGAGGGGAAATCTGGACAAACAGATGGAGTCTGCTGTACACTGTCCGACTGAAAAAGGGAAGAAGCAAGCTTCTCCATCATGGCTGCCACTCCCACTGTCTCCTAGGACCCCAGCCCTTCTTCGTCTTAATCCTGAGAGCTGTCCTGGCCAGAGAGGGACCAGATGATATCAGTTCCTCCCCCGGCTCTGGCCAAATCCCAGCCACCTGGGAGCTATGAAACTGTATCCTCCACCAGCTCAAAATCTGACCTTTTTTCTTCCCTATCTTCTTTCTTTTCTCTCCCTGGCTTTCTCTCTGTCTAATATGAGCCTGGTTTAGCTGCCAAGACTCTATTTTGCAACACTGCTGTGAGTCTCCAACCAGAAAGACAACTAAAAGTGATGCCCTGACCCTCTCGACGCTGGTCCTAGTTTGCCAGGTCTCAGAGTGGCTGATACGAACGTGTGCTAGGCATGTGTTTTTCCATAGTGAGAAGTGAAAGTAAACACCAGAGACAGCTGCTGCATTTTCTCATTTTGCTGTTCTTGACTCTCCCCTTTTGTGTGTGTTTGTCTTGTTTTGTCTTCTTAGAAAATGGAATCAGACTTTAACAACACCGACAGCTCCAGCCTGGCTCAACTAACAACTTCTGTTTTCCTCAAAGGACAGTTATTGCCATGTTTGAGACAACCTAAAAGACTTTCAAACAAAGGGGCCATCCTTCTGAAAACTCTCTCCAGCTAAAGGGAACAAGGGATGCCATTAAAATAAAAGCCTTATTTAATACCTAACATTTCAACTGTTTAACTATTTTTTCCTTTTCCGTACTTCAATAAAAGCTTAAAAGGCTGTTTAAGAGTGTTTTGCCATCAGATAAGCAGCCAGAGATCTCTGGCTACCACACTCTGAATAAACTGTGTTAAAAAACAATCTTGGACAGTGTGATAGGACCCTGGGGTACACCCTGGAAGTGTGGGACTGCTGTGTCCCCTTAAGTCTCCAACCTGTGCTGTCTCTCACGCTGCTTTGCTAGTGACAAGCAGCAAGCCCCTCCGGGTGCTGTGGTCACTCAGTCAACAACATGCAGGGACACATTCAGAGAGAGATACCCCTTGGATGTTGCAGGTAGGTTACAGTTCTTAATACATCACTTGAATTTCCCTTTCAGCCTGGCACCACCCTCCTCAGTTGGAAGTCTTTGTCTTCCCAGTGTTCTCATTGCCTTGAGTGTAGGTGGGGGAGGAGAGAGGTGATCTTGTGAGGACACTCTCAATTCACATTGTAGGGAAGATACTGGCCCAGACATCTCCTGGGGCCTTGCTGAGTCCCTGAATTGGGCAATCTCCATTATGTGATGCTTGTACAACTGTCTCTTAGAGAATTGTAAGTCTCTAGTTTACAATTTTCCTGTTGGTCCATGGCTCATGTTGGTCACTTAATGCCCATTCGGGTGCAGATCACCTCTTTTGTTGCCCTTGCCTATGGGGCTGTGCATGGCCTGCTTTATATGAATTGTCCCAGCCAGGTACAATTGATTACTATGGGAGTTACAGGGGCTACTTGGCGGTCCAGTGTGTGACAGACAGTGACAGAGTCACAGTGACACCTTTGACTCTTTGGGCCCATTAGTCAATCAAAATTAATACAATGCTTCCTGGGACATTGGGGTGAGGATGAAAGGGGCAACAAGGGATGAGGGAAGTGACAGCTGATCTCCTGGTCCATCCGTCAAGGTTCTCCAGGGTTTCTCCCAGTGGCTCCTCTCCTGGACTGTGTGGTAGCTGCAGGGAGCAACAGGGCAATGACAAGTTGCCACGGGTTCACAGGAAAAGCCCTATGCCAGGGAGGCTTCATAGACTCATAGACTTTAAGGTCAGAAGGGACCAGTACGATCATCTAGTCTGACCTCCTGCAAAATGCAGGCCTCAAGACCTCACCCACCCACTCCTGCAATAGGCCACCAACCTATGATTGAGTTATTTACCTCCTTAAATCATGATTTAAGGACTTTAAGATACAGAGAATTCATCGGTAGGTGAACCATGCCCTGTGCTACAGAGGAAGGCGAAAAACCCCCAGAGCCCAGGCCAATCAGCCCTGGGGGAAAATTCCTTCCCGACCCCAAATATGGTGATCAGTTAAACCCTGAGCACGTGGGCAAGTCTCAACAGCCAGTTAACCAAGAAACAATTCTCTGTAATAACTCAGAACCCACCCCACGTACTCTCCCCTCTTAGGCCACTTGGAAATCCACCACACGTAGCCAAATATCAGTCAATTTCCAAAATAGGCTAATCATACCATCCCCTCCACAAATTTATCAAGCTCAGATTTGAAAGCAGTTATGGTTTTTGCCCCCACAACTCCCCTTGGAAGGTTATTCCAGAACTTTACACCTCTAATGGTTAGAAACCTGCGTCTAATTTCAAGCCTAAATTTCTTGATGGACAGTTTATAACCATTTGTTCTGGTGTCCACATTGGTGCTGTACTCAAATAATTCCTCTCCCTCCCTGATGTTAATCCCTCTGATGTATTTATAGAGAGCAATCATATCCCCCCTCAGCCTTCTTTTGGTTAAGCTAAACAAGCCAAGCTTCTTGAGTCTCCACTCATAAGGCAGGTTTTCCACTCCACAGACCATCCTTGTAGCCCTTCTCTGCACCTGTTCCAATTTGAATTCATCCTTTTTAAACATTGGGGACCAGAACTGCACACAGTATTCCAGATGGGGTCTCACCAGTGCCTTGTACAGCGGCACTAACACCTCCCTGTCTCTACTTGAAATACCTCTCCTGATACATCCTAGAACCGCATTAGCTTTTTTCACAGCCACATCACATTGGCGGCTCATAGTCATCCTATGATCAACCAGTACTCCCAGATACTTCTCCTCCTCAGTCCGTTCCAACTGATGCGTCCCCAACTTATAGGAAAAATGCTTGTTGTTTGTCCCTAAATGCATGACCTTGCACTTCCCATTATTAAATTTAATCCTGTTCCTGATACTCCAGTTTACAAGGTCATCCAGATCTTCCTGTACGGTATCCCGATCCTTCTCCGTATCGGCAATACCTCCGAACTTGGTGTCATCCGCAAACATTATTAGCACATTCCCGCTTTTTGTGCCAAGGTCAGTAACAAAAAGGTTGAACAAGATCGGTCCCAAGACAGATCCCTGAGGGACTCCACTGGTAACCTCCCTCCAGCTTGACAGTTCACCCTTAAATATAACCCACTGTAGTCTCCCTTTTAACCAGTTCCTTATCCACCTTACTATATTCATATTAATCCCCATCTTCTGTAACTTAACTAATAACTCCCTATGTGGAACTGTATCAAATGCCTTGATGAAATCTAAGTAAATTAGGTCCACCGCATTCCCTTTATCTAAAAAATCTGTTATCCTTTCAAAAAAGGAGCTCAAGCTGGTCTGGCAAGATCTCCCTTTTGTAAAACCATGTTGTATTTTATCACAGTTACCGTTATCCTCTACAGCCTTAAGTACTTTCTCCTTCAAAATTTTCTCCAAGACTTTGCATACTACCGAGATCAAACTAACAGGCCAGTAGTTACCCGGATCATTTTTATTCCCTTTCTTGAAAATAGGAACTACATTAGCCATTCTCCAGTCATACGGTACAACCCCCGAATTTACAGATTCATTAAAAATCTTCGTTAAAGGGCTGGCAATTTCATGAGCCAGTTCCTTTAGTATCCTCGGATGGAGATTGTCCGGACCCCCTGATTTAGTCACATCCAGCAGCTCAAGTTTGGCTTCTACCTCAGGTATGGTAATTTCCACATTCATGATCTCATTCTCATTAGCTTCCCTACCTCTACCCCCCAGCTCAACTTCACTCTCATTGAAAACAGATGCAAAGTACTTATTTAGACATTGAGCCATGCCTAGTTTATCCTTGACCTCCACCCCATCCTCAGTTTTTAGCGGTCCCACTTCTTCTTTCTTTGTTTTTTTCCTATTTATATGGCTAAAGAACCTTTTACTATTGGTTTTAATTCCCTTCGCAAGGTCCAACTCAGCTTGAGTTTTTGCCTTTCTCACTCGCTCTCTACATGTTCCGTCCTCCAAAAGGTAGCTTTCCTTGTTGATCCCTCCCCTTTTCCACTCTTTGTAGGTTCTGTGCTTCTTCCTAATCACCTTTCTGAGATGCTTACACATCCAGCTTGGTCCACAGCTCTTGCCTATGAATTTTTTCCCCTTCCTCGGAATGTAGGCTTCAGATAGTTCATGCAACTTTGTTTTGAAGCGATTCCAAGCCTCTTCTACATTTACACTCCTGAGTTCTTCTATCCAGTCCACTTCCCCAACCAATTCCCTTAATTTTCTAAAGTTAGCCTTTTTAAAGTCAAAGATCCTGGTCGCTGATTTATTTTTGTTTATCCTTCCAATTAGTTTGAACTGAATTAGCTCATGGTCACTTGAACCTAAGTTGTCCCCTACAACCAGTTCATCTATGAGGTCCTCACTACTCACCAGTACTAAATCTAAGATGGCATCCCCTCTCGTTGGTTCGGTAACCATTTGGAGAAGGAATTCATCAGCTATCACATCCAGGAAAAACTGGGCCCTCTTATTACTACTAGCACACGTCCTCCAGTCTATATCTGGGAAGTTAAAGTCTCCCATAATCACACAGTTTCCAGTAGTATTAACTTCCTTAAAGGCCTTAAAGAGGTCCCTATCCATGTCTAGATCAGATCCCGGCGGTCTGTAACACAATCCAAGCACCATTCCAGGAGAAACTTTAGTAGTAGAGTCTGGAGTTCAGGCACAGCCAGCTCTGTGACACAAACGTAGAGAGAGTGAAGAGACGGGCCTGGCCCAGAGCAGTCTGTTGTCATACACCCTGGCTGGGGCACAGTACTCATTTGGTTAGTGGCTGTGCCAGCAAGGTGACCTGTTTGCCGTTCATCCTCCCCCCCATCTTGCTGCAGGATCACACAGACCCTTCCTGCTACTAATGCCCTGTGAATGCTCAGCACCCCTCATGCTCCACCAGTAGCTGCCTTCCTGCAGGCCCCAGTTCTCTGCTGTGCTACAATACTGTCCCAATGAGCTCCCCACTAAGCTTCTGGCCTGCTTGATGAACCCCAGCTATTGTTCACTGGTCCCACTGTCCTGGAGCCACCAGTCATCGTCCAGCCTCCTCTGCTCCCCAGTTGCTACTGAGCCCTAAAGGTAGACCAAGGTGGGAGGGAAATGAGGGCCCTAGTGAACAGCAAGCTCCCGTGTAACAGCAGGACTTGGGATCAAGCATCTCAGAGACAGGCTGTCATGAGGAGGCAGCCATCTCTCTGAGATCGGCTCCCAAGTCCTTTAGGGCTTCCTTGTCCAAATCAATCCCTGAAACAGCCTGAAAATGACAGGCAGCCAGCACAGGCCTCAGAACACAAGAGAGATGCTCCAGAAGAGCCTAACACCTGCTTCTGCTGCCAGCTGCGACATGGCTCCGTTATCCAAACAAAGCTGCAAGCCCCAGTTCAACAGACATTTAAGATGATTTCAGTAAGTCACCCAGGCCTCTCACACATAAGGAAGAATAGGGATGACTGCCTGCATTGTAGACCAGGATCTTAGTTTCCAACGCAGATCACTTTCAGTAAAGACACAATGGCTATGTCTACACTGGCAAGTTAGTTCGAATTAAGGAAGCTTAATTTGAACTAACTTAAGCCATGGCTGCACTAGGCTTTCATTAGTTCGAATGAACTAATTTGAACTAATTTTAGTAAGTGTAGACACAGCCAATGCAGCTTTCTGAAGGATGCACTGGCACAAGGACCCTCCATTTGATTTCCACATTAAGGTTCACTGTCTAGCAGAGTTAGCTACCAACGTAAGGGAAATGCTCAGTGTTTTCCTGGGATGCACCACCGATGATGATTTATGGAAGCAGGGGAATTAACTTGTTCAGGGGCAGGCTGCCGGAGCACCTTAGTCTTCCCAATGTTGAGAGAGAGGCCCAGATTGTAATTGGTGCCTGCAAAAAGATCTAGGGTGGACTGCAAATCAGCCTTGGTGTGCGCAAAGACGACATAGCCATCAGCGTATTGAAGGTTAGCATGATGACCTCAGTTTTAGAAATAGATTCTTCAGGTTGAAGAGTTGGCTGTCCACATGATACTCGGTCCCAATTTCAAAAGAAAGTTGTGAAAACCAAGACTCAAGATAATGGTAAGTTAGACGGAATAAAGAGTTGGGGTGATAAAGCAGCCCAGCGTGACACCAGTAAGGGCAGTAAATGGGTCCATCTCCAACCCATTACAGAAGATGGCAGCAGTCATCCCATCACAAAGTACCGGCACTATTGCCCAGGGTTTTCAGAACCCACAGCAGTGGTAACTTAACTATTTCACTCCAGACAGTTTCAGGAATAAATCAATGGGAACACAGCATTTCCATCTGATAAAGATAATACAAGCAAGTGTACTCTTACCCAAACTATATTTACTAGATTTAAGCACACACAGACATAAACAATAGGTTGAGAGAATCCCAAATAATTACCTTGAATCTGGGATGATATTGAATAATTGACAACAGGTAGCATTGGCCACGTTTCCCAACTGGAGAGCAAAGGTGCCAAGAAAATCTCTCTCAATAGCTTCAGAGAACTGCTCCAAAGTATGCTTTATTATCTAGTCCTGATGTAAGCAAGGACTGAGTGGCTGGGCACTTCTCTATTCAGTCAGCAAAAAGGGGGGTCACCTTATTTGAATGGACTTTGTATTTGCATGAATACAATAAAGTGTTTAACATAATTGTATATGGATGAAACCACCCCAGTGCAGGGCATGATGGGAACTGGTATGTGTGGCTGGTTTGGGTTACAAATCCTTATGTGTTAACTGAAGGGGGAAACTAAATGTTTTTGTCATTGTAGACTGCCCTTTGACTGTATAAACTGAGTTTCACCTGCTCTGATGGAAAAGTCACCATGAGCAACACAAAACTCAGAAGAGTGACACACCCTGTTTTACAGTACTGAAGGAAAGGAGGGAGATGTAGTAACTTTGGGTGTGTCTACACTTACAAGTTAGGTCCACTTAAGGAGGCTTAAGTCGACCTAACTTACTACACATCCACACTGGGCTTTCCTTAAGTTGACTTAAGTTCTTCCTTAAGTTGATTTAAGGAAAGCTTAAATTGGCCTAATAACACTTTGTTTTAGGTCGAATTAAGGCTTAAGTCGACTTCTTAAGTCAACTTAAGCCAGTGTGGACGCCCCAAGTCGACTTCTTCTATAAGTCGACCTAGGGCGAGGGGACAAGGGAGCCCCGCATGGCTCCCTGGCAGAAGGGAGCCACTGCGGCTCTCTTGTCCCCTGGGGAGGCCCTGAGCCCTTCTCCCGGGGACCACAGCTTCCTAGCAAGAGGAGCCCCGGCTCCCTTTTTGCCAGGAAGCCACCAGTCCCGGGGAGAATGGCTCCCCAGGTGAGGGCTGGAGCTCCGGCTGGGGCTGCGGGGATTCCTTCCCTGCAGGAGCCCTGGTCCCCAGGAAGCCTCTGGCAGCATGTCCCAGAGAGAGCCAGCTCCGCGGACCGGCCCTCCCTGCAGGGACACCCAAGCCACTGACGGCTTGCAGCATGTCCCGGGGAGAGTTGGCTCTGTGGCCTAGCTCTCCCTGCAGGGACACCCAAGCCGCTGGTGGCTCGTGGCATGTCCCGGGGAGAACCAGCTCTGCAGACCAGCTCTCCCTGCAGGGACAGGCATGCCGCAAGCGGCTCAGCTTGGGAAAGCGAGACCAGCATGGGGCTGGCTGTCCCTGACAGCAAGCCGCCAGCCCTGAGCAGTCCTGAGGAGAAAGGAGCACCAGGCCTCCCTCCTGGCTGGGACCACTCAGGTCCCGGCAAGAAGGGAGCCCCGCGGTCCCTTCTCTGGGACCACCTGGGTCCCGGCCAGAAGGGAGCCACAGCCTGAACTCCCTTCTCTGGGACCCAAGCAATTGCTGGTGCTCCAGTTGACCGGAGCTCCAGCTGACAGGGGAACCTCCAGGGATCCCCTGTCAGTTGGAGCGCTCTCCCTTCTTGCCCGGACCGCTCAGGTCCTGGAGAAGAGAGTTCAGGCTGTGCAGACTTTCTAGGTCGACTTAATAAGGTTGACTTAAAGTCGACTTCATAAAGTTGACTTAATAAAGTCGACCTATCTTTCTAAGTGTAGACATAGCCATTGGGAGGGAAAGGGTTAACACCATAGACACTGAGTCCTAAAAACGTCCTAGGAGAGCCAATAGAAACAGAGGGCAGGTTTTTTAATAGAAGCAGTAGCGCTGCCTTTTTCCTGTTTGGTGGCAGCAGAGCTCCTGGAAGGATGAGGAGGGTCCAGGTAGCCAGGTATGGGAGATCCAGTGACATCCATGTCTAAGAAGACTTAATTCTGTAACCAACCATGTGTGAATAGAACAGGGAATGTATAGCTAGACATGTTCACAGTATTTCTTTGTTTTGGTTCTTTTTTTGGATTCCTCTGTGCTGAACACACATACCCCTCCCACTCTCCTGTAAATTCCCAAGTTTCTTAGCTGTCATCTTAATTAAAGAACATTTATTCTTTTAACATAAGCTGTTTCTGTGTCCTAAGGCAAGAGGTTTTGTGCCCATGTGCCTCAGACAGCGCAGACAGCTACTAAAGGGAAATCAGTTCCATTTTCAGCTGATATCACAGCTGGGGTTCAAGCGTTTTCCTGAGGGAGGAATAAAGGCAATTGAGGATACCTCGCAGGAAGGAATTCCCAAGTGCGCCTTCTTGGGTTTTCAAGAGGTTTTTTTGCATTTGGATGGTGGCAACAATACCACTCTGTTGCAGGTAGGGATGCCCGGAGACGGGCCAGGGTCAGCAACAGTGGGTTCATTGCCCGGAGTGCGTAGCACCAATAATGACACCGGGGCGGAGAAGCACACCAAGTTTATTTGAGATCTCAAGCAGGCACACGGAGACAGGCACATCTCAAATCATGCGCACCCCACCCCATTCCAGTGACCCTTATATAGACAGGTTGTTTACTTCAATACTTTTCTCCTTGTAAACGTTGGAAATACTCTCCCCCTTCTCTTAGAGAGCAAACTTTGACCGATTTCCACTGGTACTTTCAAGGCTTGTTATCTGCTTTACTTCCTGGAATTGAGCAATCTCCCTATATGGTCACTGGCTGTGTCTGAGTCTGGAGCAAAGGGGCTTCATCGGTACTCATGGCCTTCCACCCCCTCGAGTTACCCCAGAGGCGTTGTTGTCGTCGGGCTGGCAGGGCGCCAGCCCCGGGTAGAAAATCCTGAGCCCCAAATCTATTTTCCCCAGCAGGCACATGCGCACCCAGGTGGAACGCTGCGTTCTGCCCAGGGGCCCCAGCAAAGCCGCAGACTCCTGCTGCGGCCAGGCTGGGGAGATTCAAATCTCCCGCCCTGAGCATGCTCAGACAGAGTGTGCTCAGGGTGGGAGCGGCCTGGCCCAGAAGCAGCTCTGCCGGCAGTTCCTACAGCTCTGAGCCTCCGGCCAGGGAAGGGGGCTGGGAAGGGGCTGGAGGAAGGCCTGGAGAGGGGTGGAGGGGACAAGGAGAGTGGCTGGGTTAGAGGCCTGGAGGGGGGTGGAGGGGACAAGGAGAGTGGCTGGGGTAGAGGGGTGGAGGGAGCAAGGAGAGTGGGTGGGGGCTGGGTAGTGGTGGAGGGGACTATGCACGGCAGGAGTGGGGACTTCGTGGGGGGCTGGGGAGGGATGGATGAAGTTAGAGGTCTGTGGAGGGGGGATGGGGAGAAGGAGACTGGGTAGGGGCTGGGTAGCAGTGGAGAGGACTATGGGCAACTGGAGGGGGACTGGGTGGGGAGCTGGGGAGGGATGGATGGAGTTAGAGGCCTGGAGAGGGGTGGAGGGGACATGGGGACAAGGAGACTGGTGGGGGCTGGGCAGGGGGGGAGGGGATTATGGCTGGCTGGAGGGGGACTAGGTGGGGGGCTGGAGAGGGATGGAGGAGGTTGGGGGATGAGTGAGGGTTAGGGACAGAGGGGCCTGGGGAGGTGTGGAGGGGGTTTGGGGGCTGAAGGGGGGTGGATTGAAGATGGGGGAAGCTGGGGAGTTAGGAGGGCTGGGGTGGGGGTTTGGGGGCAGGGGTGGGCTGGGGGCCACAGCCCTGGATCTTTTTGCTATCCAGCAACGCCCCTGAGTTACCCAGTGACAGATACCCAGATACAGCCAGGGGCACCCACTATAGGTCAGGTCACCAACAACTCCAACGCCAGGAAATTGGTAGCCTTGGAGAGTTCTAAGACAGGGCGTTAGGACCAGTAGTTTTCAAGGGCTTTTGCAGGCCCCCACCTTCTGCACTTGAAGTGCCAGAGTGGGGAAACAGCCTTGACAGGAGAGGTGGCATCAACTCTGCTGAAGAGCTGTGCCTTAGGCAATGCCTAATCCCCCTCCCATTGTTACAACATAGAGTTAATTATTCCTTGTGGAGTCTTTTGTTTCCAATCAAGGAGCTGTCTCTGGTGTCCTAAAACCTGAAGTCTGGAGCTGAGATCACTAGAGGGTTGAAATTCTCTCTAGGAGCTAAAAATCACTAAAAGGCTGAAGGAGGTCCAGCAGAAGTTGGTGCCTCTGGCCAGGAGACCATTTTCCAAGTGGACAGCTGGCAGGAGCAGATGGTGCTAGTGGCTGGTGTGAGTAGAGGGTGGATGGCACTGGTGGAATGCGTGAGTGACCAGAGGGTGGTCTGAGCAGCCAGTGGATGGCATCAGCGGACGGTGTGAGGGACCAGCAGACAGTGCAAGATGGCACCAGTGGACCAGAGGTGACAGAATACAACTGCCAGGGACTGGCTGAGGGCCCCCCCACCTTGAGAGGTAGACTCTAGAACTATGATGATCAGTATGGGTGTAATGGAGAAGTGAAGGACATACTCTATGTACACTGCTTATTGTTTTTTGGGGGAATCCTGCATTATACTGTCTCCCCAAATCAGTGCTGGTTTTCACACTGCCTTTATATATTCTCTTTATGTTACTATTAAAAGTTTTATGTACTACACTTAGATTCATGCTTTTGAGAAGGGAAGCATTGCCCTCTAGAGTGCCAAGGGAATAGTGTGTGATTTCCCAAGAGACAGGCTGGGGGCTCAAGCCAGTTGGTGTTGTAACGTTGTTACAAACCCCTAGATATAGGACCGAGCCTCTGCGGCTGCTGTCTTGGCCTGGCAGAAGGGTTACATTTTTATACAAACTGTCACAAAATGCATAGATCATAGTGACCCCTACTGGCTCATTATCTCTAGTACCTTCAATAACTAGCTATTCATTCACAAAACACTCCTAACCAGCTTAGCCAAAATAAGTATTTCTTTATCATGGTTCCCATCCATTTGTTTTCTTTCAGTCTCAAATTGTTGACTCTGCTCTCCCTCCTCTCATTCTGATCAACAGAAACTGCTGCCAGCCTTCACTGACCTTGCCTCTAGAAGCCCTGCTTGTTCAAATTAACCCTTAACTCTGTGGTGGTCTATTTTATTATTTCAGATAGTTGAATGCACACAATATAGCTACTATTAGTTAGATTAACATCTGGGGTAACACACCACTCAAATCCAGGGTACCATTCCCCTCCTTAAAGGCCATATATTTTTAATATTAAGGCCTTTACACATATGTAACAAGTTTAGTGGGTTACTTGTGAAGAACAAGCATTAGATTCAAAGCTCTCAGTTGAATTAAGGAAAAACTAGTTTGAATTAATGGCACCTCGTTTTAATTTGAACTAGAGTTTAAGTCAACTTCTTCAGTCGACTTAAGCCAGTGTGGATGCCCTAAGTCGACTTGGTCTAAAAGTCAACCTAGGATGGGGAGTGGGGGTGGGGGAGGACACAAGGAAGCCCCGCATGGCTCCCTGGTGGAAGGGAGCCACCCTGGCTCCTTTGTCCCCTGGGGAGCCCCTGCTCCCTTCTCCCCAGACCCGTGGCTTCCCTGCCAGGGGAGCTGCAGTCCCGGGAAGAAGGGCTCCCCAGCCAGGGCTCCAGCAGGAGGGGATTCCCTGCTGGAACCCTGGCTGGAGAGCTCAGGAGGTGGGCTGGCTATCCCTGGACCTAACTAGTCGACTTAGAGAGTCTAGTGTAGACTTAGTAAGGCCATATTTAAGTCGCCTTAAGAGTCCTGTGTGGACTCTAAGTCAACTTAATAAGGTCGACTTAAAGTTGACTTAGTAAAGTCGACCTAAATCCCTAAGTGTAGACATAGCCTAAGATTTTACCCCTGATCTTGCCTTGTTAATGAGCAGACTGCATGTGCCTCAGGGAATACCCCAGGTCTGCAGAACCACTGGCTTTCCCCTCGATAGATCTTCCTACCCAGCACATCAGTAGGAGCAGAACAACAAATGCCATCTGAAACATTAGAATTACTATTGAATGTAAGGCCAGATTAAGAATCCCTGGTGCTATGGGGGATAGTCCAACAATGTCTCCCACCAACTGTATTCCTAATCCACTCAATTACTTGTTTAATTTCATGAGTAGCATGATGGACAGAAAGAATGACTGCGAATGTCTCACCTTTAATCTTGCAAATAATTCTTCAGGTATTACATCAGAGTATAAGGTGTATTTTACTCTTAATTGTTTGTATTTTAATTTAGGCACTTAAAATTCAAATCATATTTCTTAACTACTATTTAACAAAATACTTTTTATGGGAATTATAGATTATATTGTACAGATAATTAATTATGAACACAGGGCATCAAGTTCTAAAACATACATGATTATTACCTACATAAACAACCACAAATTCATTTACAAATGGATTAATGGCAAAATAACATTTTCCCCTCAATTATTTCTGAACATTCATCCTGTGACTGCGAAGCATTTTTGGTACATTCACATTCATTCCCAAATTCCTCTAAACAGGCTTTCAATGAAATTAATTATAGGTGGTTGCAAAATCCACACTTCTAAATCTTGTGCTACATGGGGTTCCTGAAGGAAACATTTTCCTGCCTGATTTGGCTCCATATTTGTCCCTGTGGTGAATTTCCTATCCTCCTTGGGGCCTCGCAACTGCAAGACAAAAGAACCTCCTATTCTCATCCTGGTGTTGCTATCTGTAGTTTTGCCTTCCTCAAATCTTCTTATCTAGTATTTGGAAACAAAATGGAATGTTTCAGCTTAAAATTAATTGTCTTTTTCCCTGGAGCTGTCCGCTTATAGTTTTCATTCCACAAATTGAAAGATTGGGTCAACAGAAATCTTATGAGGTTCAACAAGGACTAATACAGAGTCCTGCACTTATAACAGAGGAATCCCATGCACTGCTACAGACTGGGAATCGACTGGCTGGGCAGCAGTTCGGCAGCAAAGGACCTGGGTGTTACAGTGGACAAGAAGCTGGATACGAGTCAACAATGTGCCCTTGTTGCCAAGGAGACTAACGGCATATTGAGCTACATTAAAAGTATTGCCAGAAGATCAAGGAAAGTGATTATTCCCCTCTTTTCGGCACTGGTGAGGCCTCATTTGGAGTACTATGTCCAGTTTTGGGTCCCCCACTACAGAATGGATGTGACAAATTAGAGAGAGAGTCCAGTGGAGGGCAGCAAAAATAACTAGGAGGCTGCAGCACATGACTTCTGAGGAGACGCTGAGGGAACTAGGCTTATTTAGTCTGCAGAAAAGAAGAGTGAGGTAGAATTTGATAGCAGCCTTTAAATATCTGATAGAGGGTTCAGGGAGGCTGGAGTTAGGCTGTTCTCAGTGGCAGTAGATGGTAGAACTAAGAGCAATGGACTCAAAGTTCATTGTGGATAGTTCTCTGAAGATGTCCGTACAGTGTGCGGAGGCGGTCAAAAAAGCAAACAGGATGTTAGGGATCATTAAAAAGGGGATAGAAAATAAGACTGCAAATGTATTATTGCCCTTATATAAATCCATGGTACGCCCACATCTCGAATACTGTGTACAGATGTGGTCTCCTCATCTCAAAAAAGATATTCTAGCACTAGAAAAGGTTCAGAAAAGGGCAACTAAAATGATTAGGGGTTTGGAGAGTGCCTCGTATGAGGAACGATTGAAAAGGCTGGGCCTCTTCAGCTTGGAAAAGAGGAGACTGAGGGGGGACATGATAGAAGTATATAAAATTATGACTGATGTGGAAAAAGTGGACAAGGAAAAGTTGTTTAAATACTCCCATAATACAAGAACCAGGGGTCACCAAATGAAACTGATAGGTAGCAGGTTCAAAACAAATAAAAGGAAGTTCTTCTTCACACAACGCACAGTCAACTTGTGGAACTCCTTACCTGAGGAGGTTGTGAAGGCTGGGACTATAACAATATTTAAAAGGGAACTGGATAAGTTCATGGTGGCTAAGTCCATAAATGGCTATTAGCCAGAAAGGGGTTAAGAATGGTGTCCCTAGCCTCTGTTTATCAGAGGATGGAGACGGATGGTAGGAGAGTGATCACTTGATCATTGCCTGTTAGGTTCACTCCCTCTGGGGCACCTGGGCACTGGCCCCTGTCGGTAGACAGATACTGGGCTAGATGGACCTCTGGTCTGACCCAGTACGGCCTTTCTTATGTTCAAGTTTGAATGGGGGGGGGGATACCTAGGTTGGATATTAGGTAAAGCTTTTTAACCAGGAAGGTGGTGAAGCAGCACTAGAATGGGTTACCTAGGGATGCGGTGGAATCTCCATCCTTAGAGACCTGGCTGGGATGATGTAATTGGGGTTGGTCCCTGCTTTGAACAAGGGGTGAGAATAGCTACCTCCTGTGGCCCTTTCCAGCCATAATTTTCTGTGATAAATGAATGCACTTGAGCTTACTACAATTAAGTAGCAATCTGTCAGTTTCCACCTAGCAGTAACTGTATATCCACCTGGGTAGCTTCCAGTTCCTCCCATTAACAAATCAGCTCCTCCGTCAACCACTCGGTGTCCACAGAAGGATGGTGATGTTGCTATCGAAGTGGTAGGAATTCTGTAGTTGCCAGTGTAAAATCCTTTGTAGTCCTACCCACAATGCATTGCCATTCCTTGTCCATTCCTTTCCTAATTTTTTCTTTGTCCAAGAACAAGTTTTTCTCAAGTGGGATTTTATCGCTCCAAATGGGCTAAGAGTCATCTGTTCTCCTGGGATGTTGGAAATGGTAGCTATGATAATGGTGTTATTCACTTTACATTTCAATGTCATCCGGGGGAAGTCTTCCCAGGCTTTGTGTAGCCTTTCTGCCTGGTGGAGATAGCAACAATCAAGGCTGAGTTCAGTACCGCGGCGTTCCTCACCAACAGTACAACAGAACTGGCTTGAGCCCCGCCCAGTCACCTGGGCGCCTCTCACAAGCACAGGGTTTGAGTGCAGAAACAGCAGTTAATGAAAGAAAGAACTCAGCACTAGGTTGGGGAACAGCTCAAGCAGGATTCAGAACCACAAAAACCATGAGCAACACCCCCACCCAAAGAATACACTGGGCAGTGTCCTTTGCCTCTCCCTTCTTGCTTCCCTCCCCTATCCCCACACAGCTGCTGTCCCTGGTCACAGATGGTCTAGTGCATGGAAGTGCATTTGAGTGAGTTCCCCTCCCACTGTGCTATGGATGTGGGAGAAGGAACCTTGCTTGCCCTGCTGGCTGTACCACTTGCTGCTCTGTCAGCCATTCTGTTTGCTGCACAACCTCCACCAGCCACCCTGCCAACCACTCCACTAGCCACCCTGCCAACTGCCCTGCCCCACCTGCTTCTCTGTGGGGCAGTCTCTCAAGGATCAACCTGGCACTCAGTGATCATCAGTTCGCAGTGGAGAAGCCACGGTGCTGAGCAGGCAGGAACTCTGCCCACAGTAGAGGAGATCAGCTCTAATAAACACTTAACAAAAGACCCCAGATGGGATCTCAGTCAGCTCTGTCTTTGAACAGTGGGAGGGGGAGGCAAAACCCTACCTGGGATTCTAATGCAGAGCCCCCACTTCCAAGCAGGGACACCTGGCCCCACCACAGCACCCTTTCCAGGGTGCTGGCATCTGAGTCCCTGGCTTAGCCAGTTCAGTTCAGAGGAGAGTGGCTGTTCCATCAGACCAGGCTAAGCACAGGTCTATGGCCCTTGCTCAGACAATAAGGGGACAACATTTCATTACCGTGCATTTAACAATAGAGTGATCTGTGACCCACCCCAGCCAGCAAAGTCATTTGGGCTAAGCAGTCCCCTCATGCTGAGCCCCTAGGCAGGACAGCTGCTCACGCAATAGTCTGGTCCTGAAGCCTTTTGCCTCCTGCTCCTGCCTCTGCCCCCCACTAGTTCAGGAAGGGAGAGTTTATTCAGACTCTGCTTACACTTGAATACAACAGGTTCTGGATTTACACCAGGTCTGTAATTCAAACAGCAGCAAAAAGAAACAGA
Source organism: Pelusios castaneus (assembly GCA_007922175.1). Taxonomy (NCBI): domain Eukaryota; kingdom Metazoa; phylum Chordata; order Testudines; family Pelomedusidae; genus Pelusios; species Pelusios castaneus. The sequence goes on from ML686217.1 coordinate 1,785,463, forward strand.
GGACTGCATCATCTCCAGAATCTTCCAGCATCCATGTAATTAATGGTCTGGAACATAAAGCAAAGCAGAACTTTCCCCCTTCCCTATATATAAGGGGTATACAAGTTTACTCGTGTTTAGACCCAGCTGGGTCTAAATTCTTCCCCTCCTTCTTGGGAGTGGGCTCTTGAACTTTTTACTATGCTACAAGCACCCTCTTGGGGCCCAGCATATATAATAATTTAATTTATTGAAGATTGGTTAGGGCTAGTCCCTTTCCAGCATTTCTGTTATGAGAAGTGATACTATTTCAATGTGTTTTTCTTCGACCTAATTTCTAGCTGATAAGCAATGGAACTGGCTTTATTGCAAATTCTCAAAGGTTTTGCCCAGACTGGATTTAGAGAATGGGGTTTCTAGTTGGTATGTAACCATATCCCCTATCTGCCACTCCTGGGGATTCAAGATTGGACCCATTCTCTGATTAATTTTTCAAACACTGGCTCCTAGGACCACAGCAAAACAGTCTATAAATACTATGCTATATTGCTTGTAGATAGACCCTGTTATTATGGAAAGGGGAAGGAGAAATCTGGGTGGTAACTACAGCATTAAAAACAGAAATAGCTTCCTGAGCCTATAGTGGGCGGGGGGAGGGATTTGAGAGTAAAGAATTCTTGACTAGATTGCAAATTGCTAGCTGTGGCCAACCATGAGAAATTATGTGGAACAGCTTGTAGATAAGTTCCAAAGGGGTAGCCATGTTAGTTTAGGTCAGAAAAAAACAAACAAGGAGTCCTGTGGCACTTTTAAAGAATAACAAATGTATTTATTGCATGAGCTTTCGTGGGAGAAAATCCACTTTGTCAGACGCTTTGAAGATGGGGAATTTACAGAATGGGAGGAAATAAATGCAGGGTTTATGACACAGAATTAAGTCAGGCTATAACAGCAAATCAGAATAGGTGTTGGGATTCAAACACTGGGGAACAGCATGTAGAGGAAGATGAAGTCAAGTCACCTGTTGTAATGAGAATAAAATCAATAGTCCCTGTTTAACCATGATTGCCTGATTCGGAGACGAATTTACATATAGGCTATGTCTACACTTGTAATTTTAAGTCGACTTAGCATGTCCACACTTAAAATTAAAGTCGACTTTGGGGAAAACTTACGAAGTCGACCTAGAGCGTCCACACTGGATGCCTACGTCGACTTCTAGGGGCTAGGGGGACCTTGGGCAGGTTCACGGTGGCAGGGGTGGCACTGCTTGTGTACAATGGGGCAAAGGGGGACAGGGACCCTGGCAGGGCATAGGGGCAGGGCAGAGCCCTATGTGACACTGTCTGGATTTAGGGAACCATTTATGATATTTTCTATTAATATCTCATAAATGCTATAATCCATAGGAACTATGTCATGTTTGGTATCAATAGAAAGATAGTAATTTGCTGGGAATGATTATATAGTTTATGTATAGGAATTGTATTTGTATTAGAAGTTAGGAATATGGTTGTTATATCTATACTTTAACTTGTGTGATTCTGGGGAAACTCCCCAGATAGGATGTCTACAACCATTGTCTCCTTAGTGGCACATCAGGTTTCTCCCTTGGTCCATTGTACCTGGGAGCTTCCTTAACATTAAGGAGACAATGGTTGTAGACATCCTGTCTGGGGAGTTTCCCCAGAATCACACAAGTTAAAGTATAGATATAACAACCATATTCCTTGTTAACATTCTTTGTTAAGTCGACAGCATGTCTACACTTAAATTTTAAGTCAACTTTGGGGGGACCCTACAAAGTCGACGTAGAGCGTCCACACTGGACACCTAGGTCAACTTCTACGGGCTACAGAGTGACCTAGACAAATTGGAAGATTGGACCAAAAGAAATCTGATGAGGTTCAACAATGACAAGAGCAGAGTCCTGTACTTAGGATGGAAGAATCCCATGCACTGCTACAGACTGGGGACCCACTGGCTAAGCAGCAATTCTGCACAAAAGGAGCTGGGGGTTACAGTGGTCAAGAATCTGCATACGAGTCAGTGGTGTTCCCTTATTGCCAAACAGCCTAACGGCATATTGGACTGCATTAGTAGGAGTATTGCCAGCAGATCAGGTAATGATTATTCCCTCTATTTGGCACTGGAGAGGCCATATCTGGAGTACTGTGTCCAGTTTTGGGTCCCCCGCTAGAAAGGATGTAGACATATTGGACAGAATCCAGTGGAAGACACTAAAATGATTAGGGGACTGTAATATGTGAGTTATGAGGACAGGCAGAGGGAACTAGGTGTGTTTAGTCTGCAGAAGAGAAAAATAAGGTGTGATATGATAGCAGCCTTTAACTACCAGTTAGGGGGTTCAGGAAAGATAGACCTAGGCTGTTCTCAGTGGCAGTTGATGGCAGATCTAGGAGCAATGGTCTCAAATTGCAGTGGGGGAGGTCTAGGTTGGATATTAGGAAAACTTTTTCACCAGGAGGGTGGTGAAGCACTAAAATGGGTTACTTAGGGAGGTGGTGGAATCTCCATCCTTAGAGGTTTTAAAAGTGTGGCTTATAAAACCTTGTCTGGGATAATTTAGTTGGGGTTGGTACTGCTTTGACTAGGGGGTTGGACTAGGTGATCTCCTGAGGTCTCTTCCAACATTAATCTCCTGTGATACTATGATTCTAATAATGGGAACAATCCCACCAGCCATTGCCATTGCTGCAAACTCCAAACTAGTATCAAGATCTCCTTTTCACAGGGGATGAATCCTCTCTTTTACTTCACTTATAAATTTGGGGACATAATGCACAAGGCAAAGCCCTGCTCCATTTCTCTGACTCCAGCTGCTCCAGTCCTGTCTGTAACTGACTGCTGTAAGACAAATGGTTATCCCGCTCAGTTTCCTCCTTTAACAATGCCTGCAGTAGGGCTGCTTTCGCTAAAAATCCCTCAATACCATCTCAGGAGAAATTAACCATTCCCAGAAAAGATCCAAGAGCAGTCAGACCAGTGGGAACTGAAAGTTTAAAAGTCAGTCCCATGCTCTGTTGATCAGAGGAGCACTCTTCCTATTCCAAAATCACTTGGAAATAATTTGCTTGTTGGGAACACAACTTGTCTTTCTTTAGGTTTACCTGAAACCCAGATTCGTGAATCTTTTATAACACCTCTGCAATACTTCCAAATTCTCTTCTCTGGTCTGAGTGCAAATCAGATGACTACATGAGTATGACAGATGCCAGGAGAATTGGTCCAGCCCATGGGGACTCTGGCAACACACAACTTCTTCCCTTGAAAGTGAAAGAAAATTTGCAATTGCTGTCGCGATATAAAAGGAATAGCAAAAAAGTATTGGCCAAATCCAAAACTGAAAACCACTACCTTCCCTCTACCTATAGAGGCTATCACTGGGGCCACCCCATTAATGGGCAAAAATCTACTACAGGTCTCCAAGTCATGTCATCACTTTTAAGGACTGGTCCCAGGGCAGGATTATTGGGTCTTGATTGTTCCATTAAAAATCCTTGACTTTAAACCCCATTGATTGTTTCTTTCTGGCTGGCTTCAGCCTCCCTTAGATCCCCGTGTTGCTTCTGGGTTGGGAAATCCGGGCTCGTAAGTAGGATTTCTGCCTGAATTTTACCACATTCTCTTTTGATTTGGGCCTTTACTTCCCCGTGTTTCTCTGCAATTTCTAAAACTTCTGGGCTATGTCTACACTTGAAAAGTCAAGTCAACTTTATGAAGTCAACTTAAAGTTTTAAGTCGACTTAAAAAGGTCCACCTGGGCACTACTCCGCGTTGCCAATGGCTTAAGTCGACTTAAGCACTAGTTCAAATTAAAACGAGGTGTTATTAATTCGAACTAACTTTTCCTTAATTCAATTTAAGGAGCAGTTTAAGTCGATTTAAGGAAAGTCCAGTGTAGATGCGAAGTAAATTAAGTAGACTTACGCCTTCTTAAATCGACTTAATTTGTAAGTGTAGATGCACCCCTGGAGATTACATGGTCACACTAACTGCTGCTAACTTAGTGAGATCTCCACTGGCTCACAGAGTCATATAAGCCTAGAAGATTAGAGTTGGAACGGACATCAGGAGATATCTAATCCAGCCCCCAGGTTCCCAAGATGTACCAGGAGGCGTTTCCCATAGTACTCTGTTCTCAAAATAAACTAACATACTTAATTCTCTTAAGACATCAATTCCCAGGATCCCTTTTCCTCCCAAAGGCATATGCAAATTATTTCTGCAAAAGGGAACAACATTCTGAGCCCTTATAAGGTTATATCTATAGCCAGAGAGTCAAACATGTTCTTGTTCTGGGGACTAATCAGAGACTAGCTGTATTGAACAACAAATTTTGTCTGAACACCCCTCTTTCAAATTTCACACAAACTATGGACATCCCATATCCATCAGTGTTCATATGTGCCATTATTGGGGGATTTGGGGGTGCCCAGCCTCCCTACTGGGAGGCAACTGGCAGCAGCAGTAGCAGCACATTATTTTTCCCTTCCTGCTCAGCTAGCTTTAACAAGAACTTAACAAGTTCTTACAAGCAGTCTTCAAATTTCCACCAGCCAGAGATTAGGAAGGGACTCAGTCTCCCATTTCCCATCTTTCCCCCACTTTCTTTGAAATATTATCTGGAGAAGCTATTGCTTTAAACAGGACTGCTTTATGCTGACAAACTTTTCAGTCTTTGAGCCTGATCCTTCTTTTGTTTACTGCTTTTCCCAAAATACTCTCCAGGCGGCAAATAGCAGCAGCATTGCTTGGCAACTGTATCTTTAAAGACAGAACAAACTTTTAGTTAAGTAAAGCCAACAGTGGCTTTAACCCTTAACTTTCAAAACAAGAAGTGCACGTGTGCACCCATACACACACACACAAGCCGCAGAGGAAGTAGGCAGGGGGAAATCAGCACAAGGAGTAGTGAAATGGTGGAGCAAAAGAAGAAGGGAAGAGAGCGGGAGTGAAAGAAGAAGTGGAGAGGAAGGGGAGAGAGAAGAAGTGAAGAGAGTGGGGAGTAGAAGAAAGTGAGGAGAGAGAGAAGGAGTGAGAAAAGAAATGGAGGAGGAGAGAAGGGAAGTGATAGAAGAAGTGGAAAACTACTTAGGATGAAGGGGAAACTTAAGCCAAGAAAAGTAGAGACAGCAACAACAAATCTGGAAGTGGAGTTCTATGGGCCAAAGTACCTAGGACCCCACACCCCAGCTCCTATCCTGGTTCTCAGAAGAGCGTGAGAGTTGGTGGAGTTACCAGTGGGAGACTAGGGATGTCAACTAGCCTTGCCAGCTATCCCAAGCCTGTGCTCCGGGATAACAGGTCAACCAATTTAATTGCAGCTCTGACCTGAACAGGGTGAAGAACTTGACCTCTGCCTGTTTTCCCCTCCTTGGTTACCCCCTTGGAATCAATCTGCCCCACCATTGGTGCAAAGGGTAAGGGTGACTGCAACACTTCCAGCATTTCAAGCAAAGACCATATGGGAACTGCCCAAAAGAGTCCAAGGGAAAAGGAAGCTCCTGGTGACCATTCCTCTCATCTTCCAGCCTCTTTCTTTCTTTCTTTCTATCACACCCCTGTTTGTGCAGTGCCACTATTTCTTTTTCCTTTTCAATTTTCTCTTTTTTTTAAACTCCTCATTTTCTGCCTTTAACTGCCACGTCTATTCCATCTCCTTACATCGCTGCAGGAACACTCCAGGACTGGTAGAGCTCCCAGACTTCCAAAACCCTTTATCATGCTCCTGCATGAAACCTACCAAGCTGTTAACCAAAACCTTTTCCTGCTTTTCCTTCTTTTCAGATGTTCTCTTTCTTCCTGACAAGGTTTTTGACTCAGCCAGGCTATGAGCCGGAGCCCAATAGTCAATGAAGGAATGTGACTGTAAATCAATTTGTGTATTATGACATGGGAAACTATAGGTTGCTACCCTGTTCCACTGTCCTTTTACTGAAAACAAAAACTAAAACAAACACTCTGTATTGTTCCTTCCTCTCTACCACTCCTGGCTGGTTTGCCAAATCTGTGAACCAAGGTTTTCAGAACCCACAGCAGTGATAACTTAACTATTTCACTCCAGGTGGTTCCAGGAATAAATCAGTGGGAACACAGCATTTCTATCTGATAAAGATAATACAAATGAGCGTGCTCATTTCTAAAATTAGTATTTATTATATCTAAGAACACACAGATATAAGCAATAGGTTTAGAGCATCCCAAATAATTATCTTTAATCTCAGATGGTATTGAATAATTTGTGGCAGGTCAGTGTTGGCCAGACACTTCCCTTCAAGGGAACAAAGGTTTCAGGAAAAATCTCTCTCGATAGCTTCAGAGAGCTGCTCCAAAGTACACTCTATTATCTACTCCTTTTTATATTATCCCAAAATGCATAGCCCCTATTGGCTTATCACCTGCCTTGACTTCAACACATCTCTAACAATCTTAGCCATAATACGTTTTTGTATCAGAGGTGCGTAAATTCACTTGTTTCCTTTCAATCTCAAATTGTTGACTCTTCTCTCCCTCCTCTCATTGTGATTAACAGAAAATGATGCCAGCCTGCAGTGATCTTGCCTCTTAAAGCCCTGCTTAATCAAAGTAACCCTTAACTATGTGGTATTCTATTTTGTTATATTATGATGACAAAATGCACACAATATGGCCAGAGGCAGATTAGGGGCCTCGGGGACACTGGGCCTCCCCCTCCAACGGGCTCCCCCACCTGGGGTCACAGGCACCCTCCAATCTAGGGCTCTGCCCAGCTGGTCAGCCCCCATGGGCGGCAGGGCCAACTGCAACATGCGGTGCAGCTTCTGGGGCAGCCCAAAGGCCGCTCCAGAGGCCATATTGCACACCAGCCGGCCTAGGGGTGGGACAGGGAGCAGAGCCCAGACTTTGGCCCAGGGTGGCACCGCTCCCCCCACAGCATCGGCAGGGCAGAGGGCCCCCACATTGTGTGGGCCCCTTAGGCTCATGTGGAAATTCACCCCTGAATATGGCAGCTGTTAGCTTGATCAATCTCTGGGATTACACACTCTTCAAATCCAGGGTAACAGTACCACCAGTGCAGCCTTAGGAAAATTCTCTCTATCAAATGGCAAAACTGTCACACCAGTGCCAGCATTTTCTCTTCAGCTAACATCACCAGAGCTGAGGTGAAGATTATGAAACATCAACTTCATTCTGAGGTGGCCATTTTGTGTGGATGGCTGATACTTATCTTCCAAAGCAAGTCCTTTTTCCTAACTCAGTCATTGTAAGAGGATCTCTGGGGGACAGAGGAAATGCTACAAGGACAGCCTGAACGTATGTCTTCAGGGAGGTGCTGACCCCCTGCATTGGGAAGAGATGGCTGGAAATAGATAGCAATAGCAGCATGTCATAGATCAAACCTCAATCTGTTTGGAAAAGAATCGCCTTGCTCAAGAGGCTGAGATGTGGCAGAGGATGAAAAAACATGTACAGCATCCTGGAGAGCAGTTGTGCTCTCTCCAAGCAACCACCTGTCACGTATGTGGAAAAGCCTGCCTAGCATAGACTGACTCCTCAGCCATCTTAAGTCTCATTACTGACTTTCGTCTAGCAGACGTCCTCATAACGAGGGATAGTAATTGCTGCCATAATGGCTTCTCTACCCAGAACCCTTTGCAGAGAAGGGAAGTCCCTCCCGTCACTCCTAGTTCTATAGGAGCTTTACCCACCACATCTCACATGGTGTGTGTGAGCGGGCGCCCACTACCCCGTGCGCCCAGCCCCTTCCTCGGGTGCAGTCCGGGGTGTTAGTCGCTCAGCTGTCACTGGTTCGGGGAGTATCCTTTGTTCTAGGAGTGAAAATCCCTTAACGTCTGCGGCCTTCCAGCCCTAGCCCAGACGAGGCCACTTCCCAGGCACAGAGTCAATTGGCCCCCGGGCAGGGCGGCACAGCGCAGGCACAGAAGCCACAAACCTCTTAGTAGGGTTGTTAGGGGTTTGAGTGCTCCAGGTGGTTAGGGAAAAGGGGTGAGGGAGCAGAACACAGACCCACCCATCTCCACTGCGTCCCAGCCCAGGGCCCTATCCAGTGGCAGAATGATCTGCCACTGTGGTCAGCGGGGCTCCAGCGAAAACACACTGACCTCAGGCGGCTCCGCCACCCACTAGGTGGCAGCCAGCTGCCACTGGGCCACTTCCTCCCACCCTGGGGTTTGGGGTACCTGGATCCACCGAGTCTCCCGCCACATCCTCAGGGTAGATTGCTCAGGGGATCCCCACCAGGCCCTCTGTGTCCATAGGAGGCAGGTCTGGTAACTCCTTGGTCTCCTCCGCTGAAGGCAGCTCCTCAAGGTCATAGGGGCCAAGCACCGCCGGTTGTCCCTCCTGGGGACTGAGGTCCTTGGCCAAGAGGAGCTCCTCCAGGTCACATGGGCCATGCGGTTCCTCAGGGTCCTCTGCAGGGAGCATCACTGTGTCTGGAGAGCAGTGCACCCGAGGCTGATTCCCCCAGTCCCTTGCCTCAGGGACCCCTTCCCAGTCTTTAGGGCCAGGCAGGCTAGGAGAGCCCCAGCCTTGCCGGGCTGATTGCCTCGGGACAGGAGCATCCTTCCCCGGAGGCAGCTCGGGCCCTACTGAGCTTCCTGGCTGGCCTTTTATACTTCCCCTTCCTGTTTTTGCTCTGCCCCTCTGTTTCCTGGGCCTTTGGCTTGTAATGTCAGGGACCAGCCAGGGAGGGCGCCCAGACCCCTCCTCAGGCTCAGCTTCCTTGTCACAGTGTGCATGAAAGCATGTGAAATGTCAGGTGCTATAGACACCTCAAAGGACTGGACTAGGGTCAGAACCCCAGCCCCCATGCATACTGGTGAGGGGGGCTAGTCAGGGATACACTTGCACCCTGCACACTCATCCAACTCCATCCTCCAGCACTCCCTGCCCGCTCCATCTGCTAACACTCCCCACTCCTTTCCCCATTCCATCCCACCAGCACTTCTCACCCCCATCTGTCTCGCTCCATCTACTAGCACTTACATCCTCAGCTCCCCCTCTTTATCTCCCAGAACCCTTGACCCCAACCCTCTCCAAATCCATCCCTCAGCACTCCCACACTGTCCCACCCCATCCCCCAGCACTTTCTCACTCCATCTGCCAGGACTCGCCATCCTGATCCCATACCATCTTCCAGCACAAACAAGTTACACACCTTATGGGAGATAGGGGAGCCAGAAAGGTGAGGCAAGCCAGGGAAGTTGGAGAGGATATGTGTCCAGGAGGATGTGGGAGAAATCTAGAGCAGGGTCACTGGGCTCTGGGTCACTGTTTCTCTGACATGAAAGAAATCCTAAGGAGGTTAAAAAACCATAGGCCTGCTTTGCCATTGCTCAGTACCTTGTGGAATTATGGACACCAATGCAAGTTGAATGCAAAATGTCTCCCAAGCATGCTTACTGTACACAATGACAACGGTTATTCAAGGGGCAGGACAAATCTGGAATTGGTACATGGATTGTTTACTAAAAGAACACGTAACTGAGTTTGGAACTCATTGCCACAAAATAGGTAACAGCAGACTATGAAGGGAGTTGACAAACGCCCATTATATTAACTTTTGCTACCCTGAACCTGGCCATGTGATTGTGGACAAGAAATCATTTAATTTTGTTTTAATTTGAAAAGTTCCGTGAGTCTCTCAAGCTGTTGGTCCATTTGAGCTTGTCAAATTATCATTTGTACTACCTTTTTGATTTTTGGCTGAGTCATATTCTCTTCAGATGCCTCTTCCCCCAGAGCCTCGCTTTCACTAGCTATAGACACCTCTGGCAGCAGCTCTGCTCTCAGAAGCTCCTCCCCAGCCTGCATTAGACATTGCAAGAGCATGTCAGCAATTTTCAGGTGGTTTTCTGAAGCTTTGGCAGTGCTTTGCAAAATAGCCCCTGCAACATGGCCTCTTTGTGGCTGTCTGTCTCCAAAACTAACAGTTTATGGAGGCGGCAGTTCCCTTTGATTGAAGGTAAGGCAAGCTGCCCTCTCACTCCTGCCTATGTCCTGAATGGGGCTCAGACACTTCCATTACAGGCTCTATGTGTTGCTGCAGCAAGTAATGGAGATCCCCACTGTCCCAAAGCCTTCCACCCTCTCCCTCCTGCTCCAGTTCCCTGCTACTTCACTTTCTGGGCTGCAGAAGAGGCATTCACTCAGGGCCAGATTAATTCAGGGGCTATCGGGGCTGAAGTCCCGGGCCCTGGCCTAAAGCGGGCCCTGGGCTCCAGTCACTAAGGCCCATGCAAGATCCAGTCCCCCCCACAGCACCGGCGGGGCTTGCTTGGGCGGGGGGCAGCTGGCAGGGCCCCTGCCAGTGCTGGGGGGCAACCTTTGCTACAGCCTCTGGGTGCTCCTGCCCCTCCCCCAGGCAGACTGGTCTGCCCCCAGGGACAGGGTGGGCCAGCTCATGTTTGCTCCCCTCCAGGGGTGGGGCTGGTTGGCATGCAGTGCGGCCACCAATGCAGCCCTCCAGGGCTATCACCACACCACAAGCGAGGCGGCCCCCTGGGGGTAGACCAGCTGGATTGGGGCCTGGGCAGGAGTACCCTCTAGCCCCAGGCCTGCCCCCAGCGACAATTCGCCCACAGGCCTCCATAGTGGGGGGTTCAGACCCCAGGGAGTGGGTCAGCCCAGGGCTGTTTAATCTGGCCCTGCATTCACTTGTTAGTGAAAGAAACTCTCACTTCCAACATTGTATAATAACTGTTCGTGGGACTGCGGTCAGCAAATGCAAGGCCCACTTTCTTGCCAGCATCCTTTATTAATATGGCCAATGCCAAGGTTCAGAATCATGAGTCAGGGCTTCCAGACCATAAGCTTGGCTTAAAACTCATGAAAATTTTAAAATATACATTTTGGGCTCTTTTTCTTTGCCTCTCTTTTTGGTCTCTGAGCCTTTGGGGGACCCTCACTTCACATTTCCACACTTTTCTCCAAAACCACGAGGGCTAGAAAGTTACTTGATTTTAAAGAGAAGCTGAGACACTCACCTAATCACAGAAACCCAGATACTGGGGCTTGAATGAAAGCACTGAATATTGTGGGGCTGGAAGACTGCAAGAGATGGCAACACTGCTTAGGATGGCATCCTGTGATCATGTTACTTGAGCCCTTGATCTCTCTGCCCCCAGGAGACTCAGCCACACATGGACAGCCAGCACTTTCAGCACTAATGCCCACCACTGGATTCCCCACACAAACAGCTCTGCCCTTGTCACCTTATTGGCTCCAGGGAGACTGTGGGGCATGAGCCAGGTTTAAGGAAAAGACACTTTTCCACACAGGCTCTGCGCCAGCTTAGCTAACTTTCAGTGAGGGTGAGCAGTGATTTCAGGGACTTCAGAGCCACAGAGGAGGGAAGCTCTTGTCTGGGCTGGCAGCATCACTTGTGTCTCCCTGTCTGAACCGGTCTCTGCATCTGCGTGGCTGGCCAGAGCCCACGTGCTCCCACGCAGGGCAAGCTCTGCAGTCTGCGGATCTGTGCTGCCAGCGCTAGAAGAGTTGAAGGATATCTCTGTGGGGTCCTGCTCTTTTCTGCTCTCCCTGGGACATGTTACTTTCCCAGCAGCCTTTCCCAGACTCTGACTCCTGAGGGACTCAGCACAGCCTCCAGCTAAGCTCCACAGCATTACCTGCTCCACACACACTGCAGCTAGCTCCAGGGCCACTTCTCCCAGCTGCACCAATGAGAACAGGCCTGATTCCCGTGGCCCAGGCCTCAGCTAGTGCTCCAGGGTGGGACCCACAGGGAAATAGGGTCAGAGTTAACAAGACTTGAGAGCCCCATGCAGGCCGCACTCTGCTGGCCTGCACACACAGCTCCCAATTGCAACACCATTGCTCCCTCCCCTACCCTCTACAGTCCAAATCCACAAGCAGAAAACACACACTTCAGGACAAACAGCTGCATCAACACAGTCACACCCTGATCCACAAACACACCTGCATCAACGCCTAGTGACACCCTAACCCACACACATGCACCTGCCCTAACCAGCCATACTCACAACCCCACACACCCACACTGATGTCACACTCCAACAGACAGACTCTCACCAAGCTCCCACCAACACCCCAGTGCCCATACAAACATCCACACTAGTGCATCATATTCACTCACCCTCAACTCCCATCCCAACACTTCCAGCCTGACCCCCAATCACCCAGGCACATCCCTGCACTATTTCCCAGCCGCACCCAACCCATGCACCAGCATGCACATCATTCTGTGCAGCAGACATTCTTGGCACTGTTCCATGCCACCGTGAAGGTATGTGGGATGGAAAAAGCTTCTTTCTGCCTGGTCTGTTCCTGTGTGTGCACGTGTGCTGATCTGAGAGCAGAGTGAAGGGTGGGTGACATGAGCCAAGGGTAGTGGATGATCAAGGAATATGTAGCAAAGTGGCTTGTGCACTTGCAGCCTATTGAGTGCAATTCATATTGGCCAGAGCCAGAGTCCTGACCCTGCGCTAGCCTCTGTCTCCTCAACAAGCTAGGGCTGTGGTTCCCAGCTCAGTAGGAGCTAGCATGAGGCTGAATAGCGCCATGGTGGTGGGAGCACAATCAGCAACAGAATGACTTTTCCGTGCTGATTCCCTACCCATAGGAGCCGGGGGGGAGGGAGGGGGATTCAGCCCCACTAAGCCATGAGCTACTGCCCACAGCCAAACTGCTGTTTATACTCATGCTAAATGTGGACTGAGTCAGCCTGCTGGAGAGGGTGCATGCCAGTGGGAATCACACCCACAGCTTCTAGTGTAGACGTAACCTCGGTGTCCTCTGACTGCCCTTGATGCTTGCTGCCAGATGTGGTCCTCCTATAATGACACTGGCTGTGGATGTCTTTGCCCTGGGAATGGCTCCCAGACATATGACAGATAGGAATGAAGCAGTGCTCACTAATTAGCCCCATCTGGTCACCAGGCTGTTGAGTGCTACAGTGTGGATCCAGGAAAGGTCACTTTTGGCCAGAGGCAGCTTTTGGGGTAGGCGAGGTAGGCGGCCGCCTAGGGCCCCGAGCAATAAGGGGCCCCGTCAGGGTCGGTCGCCTCCTTCCCTAACAGGGGGTCAGCAACCCCCGGCACGCAACCCCCGCCTCCCCCTGCTGGCCCCACCTCCCAGCATGGCCTGAGGGCTGGGGCTCCAAGAGCCACCTGCCGCAGCTCCAGGCCTATGTTCCCTCTAAGCTGCGCGGGTCCCCCGTGGGGCACTAAGGGACCCCCACACAGCCCGGCAGCCCCCGCCGCTCCCTCCAGACCCCCGGGGCTGACCTGGCCGGCGCCCGGCCTCTGGGCTGGACCTCCCCGCCCCCCAGGGCGGAGCAGGCAGGCTCAGGGCCGGGGCAGGTGCGTGGGCCTGCCTGCCCCACACGGCCGGGGCAGTGGAGTGGCCGCAGCTGAGGCGGGTTCCCGGGCTCCTACCTGCCGGCCGCCTCAACTTCCCGGCCCGAGGCCGGGATCGGCCTCCGGAGCCGGGGTCTGCTCAGCCCCTCCGGCGGCCTCCTGGGGCCCCAATCGGGTACCCCCAGCCAGCGGCCGCGGCTTTTCTTTCTTTCTTTCTTTCTTTCTTTCTTTCTTTCTTTACTTTGCCTTCTTTTTTCTCTTCCTTCTTTCTTTCTCTTCCTTCTTTTTTCTTTTTCTCTTCCTTCTTTCTTTCTCTTCCTTCTTTTTTCTTTCTTTCTTTCTTTCTTTCCTTCCTCTTCCTTCCTTCCTTCCTTCTTTTTTCTTTCTCTCTTCCTTCCTTCTTTTTTTCCTTCCATCTCTTTTTTAAAAAAAGCTTTTAAGATTAATTTTAAATAAAAACCTTTCTAAAAATTAAATTTCAATTCAAAATTCATTCAAATTCAATTAATTAAACCCAATTAATTAATTCTGTGTACAATCACTTTAACTTCAATTAATGCCTATAACTTCTGTTGTGTGAGTTTACACAAAAATTTTATTCAGAAAATGTTTTGCACACGGCTTGAAAATTTTGCACACAAGCCGCCAAACCTTAGAGGGAACATTGCTCCAGGCTCCCTCCTGCTGGCTGCGATTCCCTGCTCCGCACTGTCCCCACCTCCACAGCAAGGTAAGTACTGTGGGGGGAGCCGGTTTGGAGGCCGGGGACTGGATCGGGGCCTGGGAGCTGGCGTGGCCCTGGTCGGGGACACGGAAACTTGCGTGTGGTCACGGGGTCCGGCACGAGGTGTGGGGGCTGGCTCAGGGCGTGGGGGCTGGCGTGGGAGCCAGGGGCCGGTGCAGCCTGCCTCAGGGGCCGGCTCATGGCTTAGGCCTTGGAGGGGGCCCCACAATGGGCCTTCGCCTAGGTCCCCAGATAGCCTAAGGCCGCCTCTGCTTTTGGCACATGCTGTGAGGTGTCCCGTTTGCCCACTGAAATCAATGCAGGTTGACAGCAGAAGTGTGCTGAGGACTGGTCAGTCACCTGGTGGCCATGCCTGCTTTCTTCCTGAAAGAGATGCCTTCACTCAGTCACAAGTCTGACCGAAATCACTGAGCAGAACTCTCTGGCCTGGGCCGTGCAGGTCAGCCTAGGATCAGACCCAATGCTGACAACTGTGTGTGTGTGTTGGTTCTTGTCATCAGGCAGCCTGAAAAGCAGGTGAAGGTAGATAAAAGAGCAGTGGGAGGGAGTTTCCCAGATGTATGTCTCTGCTCTTTGGTATTTAATGCTGTTTATTGCAACCCTTAATTCTTTTTCTTCCTGCAAGATAAATGCCATCACTGTTCCTTTGGCTTCACCAGCCTTCCCAGTAACATCCAATTCATGAAACTATTGAGTTTTGCCTGGGAGCAGGAGAAGATTGTGCAAACATAATAACTGCATTCATCATGAGAGGGCAGGACAGAAAAGCAGCACTCAGTAAATGACGTCACAAGTTTGGCAGCTCAGATTCCACCAGTCTCCCTGACAGGCAATATCGGAGCTGCCTGGAAGCCCAGGGGAACACAAAGTGGCTGCAAAATCTCTGGCTCCAGCTCCTCTATCACGTTTCATGTGGGAATCAAACTGCCCTCCAGACAGGTCAGATCCATGCCAATGAGCCAGTTGGGCTTCAGATTCCCTCCATCTATTGGACAGCCCTAATTGATAGCTATGGGGGAAGGGCCCCAGGACTCCAATGCCTGGCCCTTTCTGGCTGCACTAAGGGGTCAAAGGGCCTGGAGAATACTGGGAGCCTGGCTTGTGGTGGGGCCTTGGGAGTCACGTGCCAGCTCCCTTTCTTTGTTCAGCACCTCCATGAAGCGTGTGATGTTACTCGGGGGCCATGGCCTGGGGCCCAAGGGACGGAGGTGTTGCACTGCTCATTGCGACAGCTTTTCCCTATAGGCTCCTTGAATCATTGGAATCCATGCAGCATGGGTGAGGCATGGCAGCCCCTGCTTCAGGGCCTGGGGAGGGACTAGGGCCAAAGGAGGAAATGCACCAAAGCCCACACATGATGCAGAAAACTGGCCTGGCTACCTGTGGGAGAGGCTGACAAATGGGGACTTACAGATAAGTGCCTAGTTGCAGTACTTCAGAAGCAGACTCCAACATGAAAGTGCAGAGCCGGAATTCATATGGAAACTAGACACCTTCACAGTGGGCCTGAATAGGGATTTGGATAAATCCTCTGGGGCTTGCTCTGCTAGTGCTCTCCAACCAGGATCCCAATCCTGCAGCAGGCATCCTTGCGAGACTGCCTTCCATGCCACATGGGCAAGGGTAGTGGCTGTGAGAGGCCCAGTGGTTAGGGAAGGCAGTCTCGCAAGGATGCCTGAGCGGTCCCAGCCAGAAGGGACTGTGGGGCTCCCTTCTCCCCAGACTCGTGGGGTCCAGGCAAGAAGGGAGCGTGCTGCAGCTGACGGGAAACACCGGGGATCCCCTGTCGGCTGGAGTGACAGCAATTGCCGGCCCATACTCCAGGTGATAGGGGATCCCCGAGGTTAGGCAAACCCCAGGGATCCCCGATCAGCTGGAGCGTGGTCTCGGAGGAGGGACCGCGGGGCTCCCTTCTCCCCGGGACCCCATTGTCCTGGCCAGAAGGAAGCCCAGCGCTCTTTTCTCCCTGGGACCACTTGGGGCTGGGGGCTTCCTGGTCTCGGGGAGAACCAGCCCCACATGGGACTGGCTGTCCCCGGGACGAGCCGCGAGCGGCTTCCCGGGGAGCAGGAAGCCCCTGGGGCTCTCCAGCCAGGGTTCCAGGGGGATTCCCTCCGGTTAGAGCCCTGGCTGGGGAGCCTTTCTCCCCGGGACTGAGGCTCCTCTGGCAGGGAAGCCGCGGGTCTGGAGAGAAGGGAGCAGGGGCTCCCCAGGGGACAAGGGAGCCACGGTGGCTCCGTTCTGCCAGGGAGCCATGCAGGGAGGCTGCTACGGCTTGGGGCAAAACAATCGGGGCATGAGCCCTCTAGGCCCAGCATCAGCGATGCCCCAGGGCAAGCTCTTAGGGCCAGACCCTATTCCTTTTACAGCCTCCTTTTTAGGAAGAAATGGGACATGCCTGAGGGCCCTGTAAATGCCCCAAATGCCTCTGAGCCTCTTGCCTTGAAGCTCACACTGCTACATGACGGAGCTTGAGAGACCACCTATCATCACTTTAAATGTATTTAACAGGAGTGGGGAGAAATTCTGCTTTCGTGGCCTGGCCTGACCTCCTGTGTTGCCCCTGACCTCCGCCAACAGAAGGCCCCAGTGCGGTTGGCCCCACAGCACCCTGTGCACTGTGGCCCCATAAGAGGTCTTGGCTAAAGGAGGAATTGAAGCCTGATGGCAGCTGATTCTGGGCAGCACAGGCAGGGCAGGTTTGTGGCAAATCACTTGCTGCATCCCTAATCTCTCCCTACTGCTGCTGTCTGACCCCACTCTGGAGTTTCTTTCTGCCCCAGCCCACATGATTGCGGGGGGAGGCTGTGTTAGCCGCAGTACCTGGGTGGAGAGATGAGGGGGTGCCCCTGATGATCCAGGGCTGGAGGCCTCCTGCTGCAGCAAAGGTTCATAACTGTGCTACCGCGTACATCCCTCCCATTGACCAGGCTCTAGTTCAGTTTGCCTTGAAATTCAGGGTCATAAGAAATCATTCCAGCCTGACCCTGGTGTAGACTTTCCCATCATGCATGTGTGGGAGAAGCCCAGCCAGAAATGTGCTTTGTCCAGTAAGTTGATTCAGCAACTAAGTAGTTAAAAGAAGATCTTAAACACAGACAGGGCAGCTAACCTGGCTTGCTATTGACTGTAAATGCTGGGGGACTGTGCAAAGAGGATCCAATTTGCAATGGTTTATTGTGCAGATGGTTTTAAAAAATGAGAAAGTTAACAAAGTTGTGCAGAAGAGCAGGTTGAGAGATGCCAGAGAGGGGCGTGATGGCTTCTGACTAGGCTAGCCTTTGTTTTAAGAAGCAGAGAAGCAACTGTTAAAGAAATTCTGCTCCCTCAACAATCAACACACAACAGTTCCACAGAATTTTTTAAGAGAAGTTTGATTAAAGCATTGCTCCAAAGTTCGCAAGACCAGTTCCTTATTAAACCTTGTTCTAGCAATCTAGCTCATTCATACTTCTAGCAGAATGTCTTTGGGACTGCGTTTTTCCATGCTCTGGGTCAGTTGAGAAGGAAGTGTAGCGGCAAAATTTGTGGAAAGTCCTTTTGGTTTTTTTTAGTTAAATGAGGGTTAAAAATGAGCATTTTCCCCCAGCGCTCAAAACTTCTTTCTGCATTTTTTCCATCTCACAAACCATTAAAAGATAACCAAACATTTCATCTTGGATTTGACATATAAATACATTGTAAATGTCTCTGCAAAGCACACAGTTGGCATTGAGTAAATAATCATCACAAATAAATAAATAAGCCATACCAATAATTAGCGAAATGCCTTAGGGCAGTATATATTTTGAGAAAGTAAGAAAGTCAGTCACATATTGTACTATGTCTAACTAAACCGCCTATGTAATATTCCTCTAACGAGCCACATTCCTTACAGACTTCTATAGTTTTTCCTCTGAATTTTAACTTTACTGTAAACTGCAGAGTAAGAAGAAAACTCCAGCTTGTGCCCTTTAACCCTTTACTGGGTTGTTATTACCACTTTGCATTCATATTACAGCAGTGTCTGAAGGTGCCATATAAGCTTCTGTTCAATTCCCAGTACTGTGGAACCCACTTCCCACAGGGCTAAGGGAAAGGTGTCACTTGTCCACAGGAAAATGCTTTTCTCTAGTAGGAAAGGCTTGAAACTGGGAGTTAGTATCCTTTACTGTAGAGCAGGCAGGAGATGGAACTTTAAGGAAAAAATCACCAAAGTTGGCAGCCCTGGGTAGAATGATGCCTAATGAGCATCTCATACAGACATTAATGAAGGACACGATGGCTATGTATACACTACAAAAAGTTAGGTCGACTTTGTTAAGTCGACTTAATAAGGTCAACTTTAAGTCAACCTAAAGTCGACCTTATTAAGTTGACTTAACAAAGTGGTTTCCCTAAATGGAGACTTAGTCCACTTTGTTAAGTCGACCTAACTGCCCTTAGGTCAACCTAATAAAGTGGACTTAAGCGTCCACACTGTGCTTAGGTCGACCTAACTGGCGGTTCTTATTAAGTCGACCTAAGCTTCATTAAAACGACTTAAGGAATTTCTTAAATCGGCTTAGTGAAAGCCTGGTGTGGACAGGGACTAAGTTAGGTCAACTTAAGCCTGCTTCAGTCGACCTAACTTGCAAATGTAGACATAGCCTAAGGCATTAAGTAGATGAAAATTTGGTTGCCAGGCACAGAACAAAGAATGCATGTCTGGTTGCTCTACCATATTAATTAGTTGCTTTTGGCCAAGGCCCATAGCCTGTGATGCATACAGATATGCGACTAGCAACCTAGGAAGAGCCAGCCACCAAGCTGTGAAATTTTCCCGTGGGATCATTTGTTGGAGCTTATGGCAGTAGGACTGCCCTGCTTCAAATAGGCAGCAGCCATTATCAGCAACCTTGAAAATATCTGCAGCACAAGCTGCCTCCACTACTGTAAATGTTAATAACTCCTAGTTTCAAGCCTTTCCTATTGGAGAAAAGCATTTTCCTGCAGACAAGTGACACCTTTCCCTCAGCCCCATGGGAAGTGGAAAAGGGAAAAAGAATTTGCCCTACTGGGGGAGTTTAAAGGTACAAATGACAGGTAGGCACCAGCTGTCCCTGAAAGTCAGTGGGAAGGTACATTAGTCTATTATTATTATATTGGAGAATAAGAGTTTTGAGATAAGATTTAAAGTGACCAATGTCCTAGTCTTGCAAACTGATGGGCACATCATCATGTGAGATGCAGAGCAGCCCTTTCTCACCTACAGTCCGAAAAGGCTTAGAGTCTCAGCCCCTGTAGGGGAAAGGGAGACACTCTGATGAGCTGGAGGTAGGAATGGGAGATGGCAGAAGCTGAATGAAGGCAGGAATGTGTGGAATGAGCAGGGGTTGGGGTTGATAGACAGGGGTTGGAAAGCCATGGGGAGAGACAGAGGAGTAGTAGGCATGGCAGAGTGCAGGCATTTTGTATGCACATCAGTGGCTAAATGGTAGGCACTGGCAGGAATAGTACTGTGACTGCTGGGACATGGACAACAGGAATTGGGAAAACCCCAAGAACAAACAATGAATGGCCACTTGATCTGTTCAACAGATGCTAAACACAGGATTTAGCAATGGGGGTGATGTGGATGGAAAAACCCACTTCTATGGCAAAGGTCCTGCTGGAGTTCCTCGTATATGTAACATTAATGCTGAGAAAAATGAGGAGGGTTAACTGACCACAGCATTTGGGATTCCTACAGGGGCCAGCTTTAGTTTGAGTGCCAGCAAGAATCTTTTTCTTTATGACTGGGAGTATTTGTGTCCTGATTTGACACCTGAACTGCACGGGGTTCTTTAACATGGGGAAGATCTCTCCCCAAAGAGCTTATTGTCTGTGGCACTAATTGCAACAAATGCTGCTCTCTTTATCTGGTTACTGCACTTTTCAGATCTGTGACGCAGAGGTCAGAGCTTGTGGAATAGCAGTTGGGTTCTGCAGGAACTGAGGCTGAAGCTAAAGGATCAGATGCAGCATGGCCTCACTCGTTGAGTTACCCACTCAATCCCTGCTCCCATTTCTTGCTGTTCCTTTAGCCAGCTGAAGTTGTTTCAGTTTCACTGGGGGCTACTTGGGTGTCTGGAAGTTCAACATGAAAGTAGCTGAAGAGCAGAATGGATCTATGATGGGATCCTTTGAGCAGCCAGGAAAGGGAATTGGGTTCTAGAAAAGAATAAGAAAAGAAAGGTCATAAATGGGGAAATGGTCAGCTTCTCCCTTCCCCACCCCCGGAATAGATGCAGGTTTCCAAAGAGGGGAGCTTTACTTCAGAAACCAGAGAAGGTGAAAACAGCCAAATTCTTGGCTAGACAGAGAAACGCTGCCTCCAAACTGGTGTTTCATGAGATGTGCCCTGAAGAGTTTTATATTTGGATCAGACACTCAGAGGGGGGAGGGGCTACAGAGCATCACTCTAAACAAGGACCAACCTGGAAGAAGCAGGGGCTACTGGGTGCCACCAAGAGACATGTTCAGCAGTCAGAGGGCTAGTCTTCACTAATGGCAGCAAAATCATCATTGTCAGATTGACCTTCCTGGTCAACTGAGAGGGTCTTACCCACTCCGTCAATCGGGAAGCTGATTTCTGACCACCACCCTGGAGTAGCTCTGAGTCGACTCAGCATAGTGGACATCCCAGGCATAGGCAGTTGAACTGAGATATGTGCAATAAACACGGAGTCCTGTGGCACTTAAAATCCCACTTCATCAGACTCTTGAAGATGGAGGACTAGCTTTGGTAGAGAGGCCATGTGGCTCTGGCTTGTCATAGCCTGCCATGGGGAAAGGAATTTGGAAAAGGAAGCCATTTTTGCCTGAAACTCTGAAGTGCAGCCCTGGCTGTGGGACTATGGAGGAGCTTGTCAGACAAACGGTGATGTTGGTTTCCAACTCACAGTGCTGAGCAGGACCGTTTACAGGCATGGTAGTCAATAGCCACAAAACCCTGCCATATGGGAAGTGGGCTAGGTGCCACCATACCAGTCATCTCAGAAGATAGGGATTTACGAAGAGTAAACAGTGATGGTTAGGGGCAGTTGAAGGTTTGGAGATGCTGCAGGTTTCTGTATAGCACAAAGTCTTCTTGTTTGCTTTTATTATAGAAGGAAATTGCCCTTCACTTATTGACAGAAATTGGCTTAATAAAGAGGACTGAACTGAGACAGTAGGCATCATGTGCTAGATCTGTTGATAATACTTAAATAAAATATGTCGGTGCTTGCTGCAGTCCTGGGACTGTAGTAGGAAAACAGCCAAATGGCAGGGAGTGAAAATGCCAAATGCCATGATCTGTTCAGTTTGGTAGAACCTCCAGAGATCCCATTGGAGGAAATGCAGAAACAGTTATTTCACCTGTCCAGCTGGGTGAATGGGCTGCTCCATAAATTGCCGATGTTTCATGGATGTGTAAGAGTTGGGACCGGACAGTCACCATGAACCCTTTTATGACAGGCTCTACTATTGGGGCATCACTTTTACAGGATTTGACAAAGTCCCTCCTCTACCTTGGTGGGTCCCGTGCTTCCCTCTAGCAGTATGTCTGTTTCCCTCAGGCCTCCAGGCCTGGGAAAGATCCTTTGCCCCCCCTTTGGGCAAGAGTTTTTTCCTTCCCTCAGTCTTTGTACCTGTGGGACTCCTCCTGATCAGCGTCTTTCCAGATCCATCTGTATTCCAACCGCACTTCACCTCCTCTCACACACTCCCTTAGCTCTCCTCACTCTCACACTTCACCCACACCCTGTCTCTCGAGGAAATGCTTTTAACAAGTCATGGGTGGGGGCTTAATTAGCCCCAGGTGTGTTAATTAATCTGGAGTAACCACTGTCCAGTTACGGAAACGGAAAAAGGACTTGCTGAGCTTGGGGCTAATATATTGACTTTCTAGAACTCTCCAGAAACTCTCCAATCTGACCCTGTCACAAGGACTACGGTACACTTTGTCCAAAGTATGCCTTATGAGGTATCATTTTAAAAGTCATAACTTGCTGAATATCATTACCCTGTTGAAATATGTGTAGCGACACTGTAGGTGAAGCTATGAAATTCTGCTGTATGATTGTTACTGAAATGTGCGATACTTCTGGGTAACACCCACAAACCAGTTTTTCAGAGACAAAGACACATTGGCTGCAGACAGGTTTTAAAGGGCCATCATGTGTTTAAGCAGCTATTCTCCAGCAGGGGGGAAGGTGTAAATAAGAAATTTACCTTTTATCACAGGGACAATCAAACCTCATGTCCACAAGAGACTGTTGGCATTCACCCCTCAGGTGGGGCTGATCTTCCAAGTGGGGTAAGTGGTATAAGAATACCGATGGCCTCCATTTCACCTCTGTCTTTCTCCATCTCTGCTCAGGGCAACTACAATGTCTGAAAGACAAAGAAAGCATCATTGAACTCGGGGAGAAGGGGGGGTGTATGATCCTACCTGGAAGGCTTTTCAGCTAGTACAGACTGCTATAAACAGATGGTGAGACAAAACCTTCTTGCTTTTAAATTCATGTAACTTGTTAAATTAGTTTTGCACTTGAGTTTTACTCTTTTAATTTCTCTTTTGTAACCAATCCTGACTTTTATGAATCATCACTTGTAATCACTTAAAATCTATCCATCTGTAGTTAATAAACTTCTCTTATTGTTTGATGTTAATCAGAGTTTTTGGAAACCCCATTTGGGATAACAAGGCTGATGCATTATCATTTTCCTTTCATGAAATGATGGACTTCCCATGAGCTTGTACTGTTCAGAAAGGTATCAAGCAGTACAAGACACACATTTCTGGGGATTAGGCTGGGACCAGGAAATTGTGGGTGCCATCCTGCATGTAATTCATCAGTGACTGGTCAGAATGCTCGTGTGTTTAGCTGGGAGTGAATGTGTGTACTGAAGGCTGCATGAGCAGGCCAGGCATGGCTGTTCTGACAGCAAAGCAGGGTAAAAGGCCCCCTAGACTAGAGAGTTGAGGAGATACTGCCGTTCACCACTCCAGGCTGTACCCTGGATAACATCACACCTGGCCAGATATGGATCAACTTCCAGTTTAAAACAAACAGATCATATTTACTAAACTGGCTGGAGGACTGCCATATACAGAATTTTATCCTCCCCAGGTGATCAACAATATAAGAATGCAGGGACGGTGAACTCCCAGAAAGGGCTCTTTAGTTGTTAAAGACTCTTACATTGGAAAGCCATTGATCTTGCTGTATGCAAAGATCCCCTTTTCCATGATGAAAATGTCATCCTCTGCTATTTAGATGACCTATTAATGACAGGGACAAACATGGAAGAACACTTATGCACCCTCAAAGAGCTCTGACCATTTAACACAAAAAGGAGTTTCAAGATAAGAAAAATGTGCTTTTCTCAGAGACCCAAGTTACTTGTTTAGAGTCCCATGCTGCAATGCACCCAGTTCTACTGACTCCCATGGGAAAGGTGGGCAGCCAGCACTTTGTAGGGCTAAGCCCATTAGGACACAGTGGAGACATAGTGGGAATATGTCCCTTTAAGGAAAGCCATTAGTAATGTGGCTGTAGCTGTGCTAACGGAGTGTTTCAGGCTTGAGTCCATTTTGAAGTTCTTCTACTGTGGAAGACTTCAGAGAAGTCTAAAAGCATAAGCTCATTCAAGGTTTGATGTGCTTTGATCCAAAGCTTCCCTTGTCTTACGGGGGCATGGTACTCCACTAGTGGGTGGGAGCTATAGAATCATAGAATAATAGGGTTGGAAGGGACCTCACGAGGTCATC
>ML686217.1:1816476-1865859 GCA_007922175.1 Pelusios castaneus
TGTGTGTGTGTGTGTGTGTGTGTGTGTGTGTGTGTGTGTGTGTGTGTGTTAGAAGATGCAACTGTTGTATTATTGGCACGCACTTAGTATTATAGGAATGAAACATAGCACCATCTATTTGCTTTTATAGTATCCCAACACTATACCTTAAACTATTTAACAGTCTAAAAAAAATTTAAGAAGAAAAAACGGAATAACATGCTATATTAAACTCTACCACAAAATAATCCAACACCATCACAAATCTGAATAAGAAGAAAAAACAAAACAAAATAAAACATTATTTTGCAAAGCAATTGTCCACACTCCAGTCCGTGTTCATAGGAAAGAGCAAAACGCTCCTCTCGGCACAAGGTAGCACTCCCCCGTCTTCTTCGCATAAAGTGGACACAGATCTGCCCCCAGAGGTGTGTGTGGCTTCTCCCCTTCTCTGTTTTTTGTTTCAAAATTACTGCACCCCCGCCCGTGGCTAAGAAGTGCACCTCAGGCTGGTCTTGTGGAAGGGGGTGTGTGGGGGGTGCCTACCTCCAGGCAGAGGCAGGAAGCGAGCATGTGTCTGTCTCTTTAAAAAACTGATCCCTTCTCTCACCTCGGATTTTTCAAAGTTCAGCAAGTCAGTGTTTTTATCAGCCCCTCCGAGGAACATGGGGGGGGGGGGGGAATACACCCAGCAGCATGGGCGAGTTCTCTCAGTAGTGCGTCTGTGTCTCCCCTGGCAGGGCTGCCTGTCTGTCCGTCCTCAGTAAGTGAAAATCAGGTTTGAAATGCTGGACTCCAGCCAGTCCCCCGAGATCATTCCACGTACCTCCGGGCTGCAGTAGTCTGGGAACTCGAAGTGCAAATTCAGGTCCCGGTCCAGAACGGAGGAACTGAAGCTGCTCAGGGACATGCTTTTGAAGCCAGGGCTGGGGAAGGTGAAGGCAGGCTGGAGTGGCTGCGGTGATCTGCAGGGGAGCCGCTGCCCGGTGGGGAAGGGCAGCAGCTGCTGCTGTAGTCTCCGTCCTGGGGGCCCCTGCCCTCCTCGTACAGGCTCAGCAGGTCACTGCGTCCGTGGAGCTGCTGAGGGTCAGGCTTGCTGGGCTTTTTTTCTAAGTTCATTACCCTTGAGTCAAAGGGATCGTCGGGCTGGTTACCTTCTGCTGCCTGATACAAATTCTCAGGGTCCGGAGGCTCAGGGACTGTGGCATATATCGGCTTAGAGTTCTCTTCCGGAGGGGTGCCTGCAGAAAGCAAGGTACTCCCCGGATCCTGGTACGCTCTAGGATCAAACGTCGCTGATGCCTCCTGCAAACTTTGCTCAGCAGGATGCAGTGTCCATATCACTGTATAAACAGTCTGCCAAGTGGCTATTACCCCTTTTGGGATAGACAATGCTGAATGTTTACAAATTTGTAGTTTTTTGCCAACTTTTTGCCACATTGCGAGTTCATAGGAACCCCCTGCTGGGAACCATGGGCAGTGGTCCCGTGTCCAAGCCAGGAGTTGTACTAACTGAACCGGGGGAACCTTAAATTCCTGCTCCTTTAAAATACGCTGCAAGATCTCTAGCTACAGCTTCTCCTTCTTTGTGGCAGTTTGCCCCATGTTGTTACTTTTCCGCGGCTGCTCACATGTTCGTCCTGCGAATGGTGATTATTAGCAATTTCAGGAGTGCTTCTTACAACAATGAATCTTCTGCTGATACAGCGTTTCCTATCTTAATCAAAGTAGTCGCTCACCTGTGCGCGCACACCTGCGTCTCTGTTGGACGCCGCGTCTCTATCCGGACGCCCAGGAGCTGCCTCAACCGCAGTACCTCCTGACAGGGGATGCCTCCACGGCAGTGCCTCCTACAGCGACTACTTCTCCGCTCCCTTGGTGGAGGCCCTTGACATACGATCCATGCAGTGAATCACGTCGGGATCACCATTTGTCGAGACCGTGGCGGGCCGGCTCAAGCATAAACAACCAATATGATTGCAGCAAGAACGTTTATTAATACAAGTGTAAAGATTTTTATACATTTCCATAGTCCCACCACCAACTATGACAAGGCAGTTAATTGGTGCATATATAATTATATAAAACAAACCTGTAAGCCATTGGTTAAATAACCCCTAGATTTATAATTGTGTTTACTGCTCTTCTTACTCCTCACTATCAGTAAATTCTCACAGAAATCCAGACACTGAAACGCCAAGGCCGGTGTGAAAGTATGTGGCAGTATGCCATTGCAGCCTGAAGTATCCTTGTCCGACCTGGCTGTGATCTTCCAATTACAGTGTCATCATGTCTGTGTATGCTGGAAAAATCTATTACAGCGTCAGCATATCTGTGTATGCTGAATAAATCCCCACACATTTCTGTTATTCCAATTATATCATAGTTCCTTGTCTGTGCCAGTACTACCAATTCTTCCTGCTTGTTTCCCAGGCTCCTCGCATTTGTGTACAGGCACCTAAGATACCGGGCCCATTGCCCTACTTTGCCCTGTCGATTCTCCCTCCTGTTGCATCTTCCCCCTTGCAATTTCTCCCGGTGTCCTCCTTCCCCACTCGCCTGAGGTATTATGACTTTATCAAGAAATAAACAATTATTTGACCCCTGCCCCCAGTTCCAACTACCCCCTCTTTTATTCCTGCTGTTACAGCCCCAGCATCCCCCAAGTTCCATCCCTTCCCCCAGGTTTCCCTCAGTTTCACTTACCTGTGGGTGTTGGTCATCTTCCCCCTTCGGACCTAGTTTAAAGCCCTCCTCACCAGGTTAGCCAGTCTGCTTCCAAATATGCTCTTTCCCTTCCTGGATAGGTGGAGTCCGTCTCTGCCTAGCAGTCCTTCTTCCTGAAACAGCACCCCATGGTCGAGGAAGCCAAAGCCCTCCTGGTAACACCATCTCCGCAGCCAGGCATTCACCTCCAGGATGCATCTGTCTCTGCTCGGGCCCCTACCCTTGACTGGGAGGATCGAGGAGAACACCACCTGTGCACCGAACTCCTTCACCCGTGCTCCCAGAGCCCTGTAGTCACCTTTGATCTGCAGAGGGTCACCTCTCGCAGTATCATTGGTTCCCACATGGATGAGTAGCATGGGGTAGTAGTCAGAAGGACGGATGATTCTCGACAATCCCTCCATAACGTCTCGGATACGGGCGCCTGGCAGGCAGCATACCTCCCGAGAAGCCTTATCTGGGCGACAGATGGGTGCCTCCGTCCCCCTCAGAAGAGAGTCACCAACCACCACAACCCGACGTTTTCTCCTGGGTGTGATGGTTGTGATCCTCCCAACCTCGGGGGTGCACGGCTTCTCCTCTTCCATATCATCTCCTGTCTGTAGTGCTGCGTAGCGGTTCTTTACCACAACGGAGGGTGGGATGGGAGCAGGGGTGGAGCACTGTCTGCTGCCAGAAGTAACCAGCTGCCAGTGTCCACCCTCTGCTTGAGCCATCCCATCCTTCTCCGAGGGTGTGGCAGCAGTCCTTTGCCTCTGGATAGTTTCCTCATCCTTGCATGTTTCCTCATGAATGCTATCCAGGAACTTCTCCAGGGCATGGATACTCCTGAGCCTGGCCACCTCCTCCTGTAACTCCCCCACCTGCTTCCTGAGAGATTCCACCAGGAGACACCTGTCACATTGAATGATCTCCCCAGCCTGACCATCTGAGAGTGGGAAATGCAGGCCACAGTCCTTGCAAGTCCACGCCAGGATCTGGGTAGAGATATCCATGGTCAGTATGTCTGTCTGGATACAGGCGCAGGTGGAGGAGACAGTAGCAGTGCTGGCACAAGCGGTGCGGGTCCTCTTCACCATAGTAGCTACACAAAACACAAACTTCCCCCAACTCCCTCGCAAACTCCCCTGTTTGCAGTCCCTGGTCGCTCAGCCACTGGCTTTTAAGGCCTTCTCTGCCTGGGTCAGCCCTTGCCCCTCGTTAAGCACACAGGGGAAGGGTGATCACAAGGCTGATTGAGCTGAGCAGGGCTGAGCAGAGAACAATGGTACAAACAGCCCCCAGACAATCACACAATCACAATCCCAACTCACACAGTAACTGACAATTCACAGAAATCACCTGTGGGAAAAAAAGACACAAGCACAAGCACACACAGTCAGCAATTCACTCTCTCCCTTGCTTCTTCAGCAAGGGGATCTCCTTCGCCTCCTTCTCAGGGCTTCTCCTTCTCCTTCCCTTGCAAACTCCCCTGTTTGCAGTCCCTGTTCGCAAGGGACCTTACATATGTGAGGATGGGAAGGAGTAACCCAAGAATGGTAAACAGTTCCGGAAGGATCTGTTCTGAAATGGAGGCAGGCAACAGGCGTTATTTGGGGAGTGATTTTCCTGAATTCTTATTGAGAAAGTGATGTACCATAATCATGGCTCATAAAGATTTGGTAAAAGTATCAGGTCGACTGCATGGTATCCCATGGCTGGAACTAGCCAGCTGTAGAATAGCAGCGTAGCTGATATCAGTAGGCATCCCAGCACAAAGCATCAGAGTAACATGCTAACATGGTTGCTTTACCTTGATTGTTCCTGAGGGCAGACTTCTGGAATCAGAATCATTGCTTAGAATCTCTTTCATTGAAACAAGAGTGCCAGAGACATTAAGAAAGAGGCTGGTTTGGTTCAACTAACATCATCAAGATTGGATATTTCTGTAACAGATCTTCTCCAGGAATAATTCTGAGGCATTTCTCTGGTCTTTGTCATACAGAAGGTCAGACTAGATGATCACAGTATTCCCTTTTGGCCTTGTAGTCAATGGAAATGGACATTCCAGGGAGAACAGAAAGAGGGGGGAATAAGCATGTGAAGGAAGGAAGAGAGAAACAAGTTACAGGCTAACAGCAGGAGCCAACCCACTCATCATGTTTTTCAGTGTTTATTAATAAGTTAGACAAGAGGTGACCAATCGAATGCAGCTCAGTTGGTCTATCAGTTTTATGCTGCTGCCAATCACCACAGTATCTGAGCATCTTCCACGTAAAACCAACAACAGCAGTCCCTAGCAGATATCACTGGGTCTCTGGCATGTCTCCCTTTGGGAAGAAATCTCTGGGGTTAATGTCTTTGGAGTGTGTTTAGGTTAAAGAGTTTAGTCATTGACTGTAGAGACTCACGGTTGCAGCATTGGGGTTTACTCATAGAAAAGGTCTTTGTCCTGTACTGCTCTTATGCTGGAAGGTCTTTTTTTCCCCAAGAGAAAGGTTTTGCATCATTTCCTAAAGATGCTGAGACTGGATTTACTTGATCTCCATATGACATAAAATTATTTCTTTTAAGCAGACCAAAGTTGGAAGGACTTCAGAGGAAGCTAAGAAAGCAAGGTGAATGGGAGAAGAAATTCCATGCTGAGAAAGCAATTCACACTGAAGGAATAATGTGACCTTGTATATCTTATGTGTTCTAAATGCATGGGAGCAGGGGGAGATCTGGAGAACATTGCACACTGTGCCATGGAAACCTCTGCTCTGTGGGCAACTGTGACCAGAACAGCAAATGAAGAGTTAGGACATAAGGAATACTGCCTCACTTTGAACAGTGTGTGAAGCGCTCCAGCTCATATCGGAAAGTGCAGAATCCGAGGGGGTTCTGAGCTGGACATCAAGAATGATTAGAGACCTGGAGACACTGCCCTATGGACAGACATGGAAAAGACTAGAACTATGTACTTCAGAGAGGAGACGTGATCACTGATAGAGGTGACATAACTAATGAATGGTGCTTCATTCACCTCTCTGTGGCTATGTCTACACTTAGAAATTTAGGTCGAATTTACTAAGTCGACAAAGTCGACCTAGAGAGTCCACACGGGACTCTTAAGTCGACTTAAAGCTGGCCTTACTAAATCGACTTAGAGAGTCTACACTAGACTCTCTAAGACAACTGGTTAGGTCCAGGGAGAGGCGAGGCTCCTTTGGAGCCTCGGCTCCCCAGGCTAGGGGCGCTTGTCCTGGGGACAGCCTAAGTCGATTTAGGGTGTCCATACTGGCTTAAGTTGACTTAAGAAGTCGACTTAAGCCTTAAGTCAATTTAAAACGAGGTCTTATGAAGTTGACTTCATTTTTCCTTAAGATGACTTAAGGAGCAGCTTAAGTCGACTTAAGGAAACTCCAGTGTAGATGCAGAGTAAATTAAGTCGACTTAAGCCTGCTTAAGTCAACTTAATTTACTAGTGTAGATGCACCCTGGGACTCACAGAAGAAGGGGCCTTCAATGAGACAAAAAGGCATGCACTGGACACTGATAATGGAAATGCTTTCCCACATGTTGAGCTTGTGGAACTCAGTATCTCATGGTATCATGAAGGCAAGCTCTTGGCAGGAAGGAATAAAGAACTAGATGGTCCCTTGGATAATGGGAATATGTAGCAATACAGTAAAGAAGATTTCAGAAATAGCCTGTTGAGTCTGGACAAGATGGAAACCCTCCTGTCTCAGTATATGAGCAGACAATAGCTGGTGGAGCAGGAAGAAACAATCCTTACAGGGATTTCTCATCATGCCCTGCTGCAGGGTGACTTGCACCCTCATCTGACACAGCTGGAGTGGGCCATGGTTGGACAAAGGACACTAGGCTAGATTGAGCCCTGCTGGAGAAGTGGTCTGTGCATCTGAGCCATGTCTCCAGCTCTCCATCTCTGGGGCCTTGGGAGGGGTTTCCTGCTGCCCAGATTCTCTGGGGAATGCTTTCTGCCTCCTGAGGGCTATGGAACAAAGTAGGGCAGTTGTTAGATATGTTGTATAGATGGATATAATCTGGTAATAAGGAGACAGCATACTCATAGCTCCATGCTGAACCTTTATTGTTGAGCAGCCAGGGCAACCAGACAAACAGGTTTTCCTAACACTAAGGCTATGTCTACACTTACAAAAGCTAGTTTGAATTAGTTAATTCAAACTAACTAATTCGAACTAATTTTAGTTAGTTCGAATTAATTCGAACTAGCATGGCCCCACCAGAATGCTAGTTCGAACTAGCCATGTCCATGCAGGGCACTTGCTTAGTTCGAATTAGTCAGTTGCACGAAGGTCAATCTGCCGATTAGTTCGAACTTTAATATGGCCACATTGACTTAATTCGAACTAACTATTTCGAATTAAGGGTTAGTTCGAACTAAGTAATCAAATGTATTAGTTCGAAGTAAGGAAGCCCTTAATTCAAACTAATGAAAGCCTAGTGTGGTCAAGGCTTAAATTAGTTCGAATTAAGCTTCCTTAATTCAAACTAACTTGCAAGTGTAGACATAGCCTAAAACAACCCATTTATCACTATGGCAACCCCAATGTCCTACGGGAACCCAGGACACCACAGCAGTATCCATCCTGGGGAAGTTTGACTCCTGTGCCATGATGGCTTCCCTGGTCCCCTTGAACCTTCCTTCTGTGCCCTTTCTTGCTGAGATGCTCTCCATCCCAGTGCTGCTTTCTCCCTTAACACTAGGGCATCTAGCAGGGCAAGCTTGTTCTGAGGCCTCCATGTCACTGACATCAGCTTCCTCATTCTAAAGCCAGTGGCAAATGGTGGAGTGTCTCCCAGCCTGGACTGTGCAGCAGGTGCTATTGGGGCTGGCAGCACCGGGCAGAGCAATATTTCACTTGTTTGAAAATGACATTGTACCAGCATAGCTGTGTTGTCTGTGTGTCTGCGTCTGTCTGCCCATCTGTCATGCCAGGCGTTGGCATGCTGGGGTTTACCCCAGTCCCAGCTCTCAGTGTGGAAGCACCAGCGCAGACTGAGTGTAAGTTGATGGGGCTAAGCACCTTCTGGAACTTGAGCAGCAGTGGCTGGTTCCCCAAGTAGGGAAAGTGTCTGCAGCAGAATGATGTCTCTTCTGCTGTCCGTCGAGTCATTGTTAGGGTCAGCAGCTGAGACTGCGAGAGTGCTGAGCGTGGCTGAGCCGCGGGGCAGAAGGGAAAAGCACCTCAATAAATTGATTCCATTAAAAATAATCTCGAATGTAATAAAAGTTATGATTTGATTATAGCCACAGAACCCTAGGGCAAGAGGGAGGGCAGGCTGTGAACAGAGAGGGCTATGGGTTGGGATCCAGTCTCAGGCAGAGCTGGCGGGGAGAGGGGGAATTTCCTTTTGTCAGATGGTAGAAGGGGTGGTTTGGTTTGTTTTCACTGGCAGGGGTGGGACTGGGGAGTGGCTCCACAGGAGGAGTGGGAAGTCCGAATGCAGGAAGTGTAGCGGAACAGAGCAGGTATCCATTACGAGGTAGCCTGATACTAGGTGCCCACACTTTTGTCACTGGGTGGTTTAGAAGAAGACAAAACCACCTCTCCCACCATGAGGCAAATAACCCTGGTTTGGGGACTTTAGTGACTCAATCATAAGTTAGGTGTCAATTGCAGGAGGGGGGTGGATGAGGTTCTGTGGTCTGTGTTGTACAGGAGGTCAGACTAGATGGTTATATTGGTTCCTTCTGACCTTAAAATCTATGAATTTATGAATCTATGAACTGACAACACTAAACCATGGGTGAAATTCCTTCCTGACCTACCCAAGCAATCAGTTTCAGTCCTGAACTATGAGGAGGCTCCTGCCATTTTTATCCTAATGAGTAAATGCAGGGGCTATTCAAATCCAGATAGTGAAGAAGGGTTTGTGTAGCTGCAGCATTAATGCAGGACATGTTGGGGTGTAAGTCTATAGTGCATTTCCCTGCTGCTGTGAATTAGAAGGTCCCTAGTACATTTAGGAGAAAAACTGACTAGGAGAAAAACTTAAGCAGAAAAACATAATACTTGAGAGTTGAAGAATATTTTAGTAGATAACCAACAAGCCACCATCCTCCACCGCAATAAAAGGCCATTTTATTTAAAAAGCCATCCTGGTTAAGAAGGAAAGTGAAAGTAGTGATGAAAACTCTCCCTAAAAGGGGAAGTTAACAGCAATTAATACAAACTGTAGTTAAGCAATGCAGACAATTGGTACAGTAAATGTATCAGTGAAGTCAATAGCCAGCAAAGTTAAGAATAATCAGAATTTTTAAAATATATCAGGAGCAAAATAAATCCTAAAACAGTATTAGGTCCATTACTAGATGGAGATGGTTAAGTTGTCAATAATGGTACAGAAAAGACAGATTTGTCCAATAAATATTTGTGATTTGTATTTGGAAAGAGACAGGAATTGCATTGATGTCAGGGAAGTGCCTTTTGCCATCCCCATGAAAATTCAGCCAAAGCTGGCCATGTTATGAGCCATTGAGATGTTGTTTGCACACACTCAGTAGAAACTTGTCTAAGTGCAGCACCTACATTCTCCAAATATTGACTGCACTGAGCATGCTCTGCCTAGGGCTGCAGGAGTAGAGCAGGACTTTCCCTGTAAATGCTGCTCCCAGCACTCGGGGCCACAGAGGCACTAGGCACAGGATAAAAAGTAAGGTGACTATCCTATGCTTCCAGTGCTCCCTCTGCTGCAATCCACATTGCATAAAGGAGAAGGCCACCTGAAATGAGGGGTGAGGAGCTGAGCCTAGGGGATGGGGAGTGGCAAGAGGGGAGACTGAGACAAAGATCTGGAGGTGTGATGAGGAACTAGGAAGCGTAGGACAGGCTGGAAAGGCCAGGAGTAGAAGGGTCTGTAGCCACTACAGCACATTCCTCCTTCAGCGCTTGTAATAGAACTCCTGAGTCTCAACTTCCCTCAGCTGTCAGCAAATAGCTTTGAAACCCATGGCAAAGTGTGTGCAGAGGATGACAACCTACTGCTGCTGTTGTCAGTGACTATTAGGTCCAGTGGCACAGGTTGGAGTGCTGGATCTAAAGGCTCCAACTCTGCTGATAGTGAGATAGAATTTCTGTTTTCTCGGTTCGCTTTAGGAACCTACAAAGTTATATACAAAAATGAGGTGGGGGTCAAAACTGGAAAAAAATAGCATGTGCTCAAATAGTGACAGTTCTACCATTTCTATCCATGAATGGACCAATATCATTGTTAGGAACAAAAAGAATACTAATAGACTTTAAACATTCCTTTTTGTTGTCTAACTCCACTGGACATAGAAGTCTAACTTGTGTTCTTTTGCATCCCTTATCAATTTTCTACTTTTCCTTATAATGAATATACATCAGAAGCTATCCACTTCCCCTTTCTTCCAATTATTGTGTATTTAAAATATAGCAGCCTTCCCTTCCTCTCTAAATCAGGTTGGTTTTTTAAGAGTGTGCCCTTCCTTTTCAGTTTTCTCTTTTTGAGCATCAAATAAAGTGTTCTTAAACAACTCCCAATTATCATTCACATTTTTCTGTTTAAGTATCACTCTCTTAATTGCCTGGACTCATAATTATTTTCAGCGTTGTGAAATTGGCCCCTTTGAAACACCCAATATTTGGACCGTTTTCTGCTTGCATATCACAGATCCAGCCATAATCTCTTCTCCCTAAATTCCTACTGGCTTTAGTCTTGCGGTGAGTATCTCTATATCTGTCAAGACAAGGTCTGACAAAGAGTTATGCCATGTTGGATGCAACACTTTTTTAGTTAGGAATTTGCCATCTATAATTTTTAGAAATTCCAAGGATATTCTAGTCCTTGCTATTTGAGTCCTCCAGCATCTGAATGGTGAGGAGGACAGCAAGAATCTCAGTCTTACATCTCAGGGGCAGGATGAGATTTGGCTAGGTCAGTGATGGAGTGCCATTGTCGTTGGTGGTCAAGCTAAGGCATGAATTTATCGTGGGGTTCAAGATAAAATCCTCAGAACAAAGTGAAAGGCTTTCAGCCTTTCTGGAGAACCACCTGGCAGGTCAGCTACCCTGACCCCAAACTGTGTTCCATAATATGTCCTGCAGGGTGTGGTGAAACCCACCGACTCCCAACCAGCCCTCCTTCATTGGTCCCAGCAGTTAGAGAGCAGTGACACTGTATTGGATTGAAACTTCTCCTTCCAGTGCTGGAATCCTTTTCCTTAGTGTTGGTGCCTGCCCCCTGAAGAGGCTTTGGGATTTTATCACTAGCCCTTGGCTTATACAGAACCCAGCCATCTGTCTCTATTCTGTCCCTCTTTCTGGTAACAGCTGCTGTTATGGATTGCTGTGACATTTGCCATCCTCCAATCACTCGGTACTTGTCTATAGAAGAGATTTTGTTTGATGTAAGCTGGGACTCTTCTGTCTTGGCACCAATGGCATCTCTGGACCCTGGTCCATGGGACCCAGCCCTGGATCAGTTAGGAAGTGCCCTAAGCCTGCATTGCTCCCCCCACTCCCACTGCTGTCATGCCAGAACCCCCTCTCTCAGGCTGGGCCAACAGCAGCCACTCTGTCCCCAGCAGGGGTGGGGCTAGGCAGGGGGCGGGACTGGCCACTCGATCCCTAGCAAAGGGGCAGAGTGGAGTGGCTTGGGCGCTTGGGCGCTGGCCAGAGTTGTAGAGTATCACAACAGGTAGTGGCACACGGGCCAGTGCAGTGCATGTGGACTCAATCCGAGCCAGGGGCTGGGACTGGACCATGGATGGGGCAGGCTGGTGCTGTAGCACAGTGTGGGATGGTGCCTTGATAGTACTCTGCGCTGGTGTGACCAGCTTTATTTTGGTGGGCAGCAAGGCCCCTCTTAGCCCAAGGACTGGGCTGCAGCTACTGGCACCCATTGTGGTCTGTCCTCTTCTGTCTGTGGTCTGTCCTGCTGCTGGGCCACAAGTTGTGTCCACCTTTCTGGAGTTGGCAAAGTGTCCACCAACTTACTCAGGCCTCATGCAGCCAAAGTCCCTGAGTACGGACTCTCTGGAATATGGGGTCTTCCTAGTCCTGGGTCTCTGGTATCAGGGACAGGCTGTGTGGCTGCAGTCCCATCAGGGGTGGGTGAGTGAGCCCAGCCACACCCACTCCACCAGGTTCTAATCCAAGGTGTACAGCTAAATCCTGCAGCCTGGCTCATTTCCTACCTCCTCCCCTGCTCCCCCCTCCCCTCTGCCCCCCACCAAAGGGGACAGCAAAGACATGGAAACAAAACACAACAAAGAATAGGCCTCCAGCTTTGCAAATGTTCAGGGTCCTTTTGTCCTAGCAGCTCACGTTCACCTAGACAATCAATAGTCCAGCAGCTGATCCCCCAGCACTTCTTGGGCATCAGTCCAGGGTATAGGTCTGCTCAGCCACCTCCAAATGAGCCACTCCGCTCCCCTTGTAAGCTCTTCCTCCAGCCCATGCATGCACTGAAAGTGTGTGTGTGGAGGGGGGGGGGGGAGCATGAAGAGTTGTCTGAGCCCAGAGCAACTCCTTAACCCTTCCTCTCGAGTGTGGAGTGTGTTCTTGCCATCACACACGCCACTAGTTAAAAAAATTAGCCTTGCAAAGCAGTCCTGGGCTGAAAATGTTGAGATCCATCGGGCTAGTTAAAGGACATTTACAAGTTACTATGTCTTCATCAGCTGCCCATAAAATCTTGATTCGTTTGCTCTGTTGGAACTTTGTCACTAGTGACACATTTATTTACTGCACTGCTCTTTTGTAAAAAAAATATTCCAGATGTTGAAGTTGCCTCCTAGTCTGCTTGGAATTCCAGGTGGCAGCACCAGATTCAAGTCATCCCCTTAGTGCCATTCAATTATCTCCCTTATAAATTTCTGCTGACTAGTTTGCCTGCAAGATCCTCTTTACGAATGGAGGGGTTGGCAATGGAATGGAAGATCAGCAAGCCTTGATGGCACAACTCTGGAATGTTTTGTAGTTCCCATACTTTAGTATACATAATGTAGCAAACCAGTGTCTATATGGTATCTCTGTGTTCCAAAATTCTTTTGTCTGCTTTGCTATGCCCTAATCTGGTTTCTTAGTTTTTAATGTACCAGGGAGTTCTGTCTGAGGCTTTTTACAGTTTCTGTTTGCTCACAAGCAGAATTTCAGCTGCCACTAACAAATGTGTTATATAAGTTTATTTCCACAAAACAGCTTTTTTCTTCACTATTGACATGGTAAATTGTTTATAGCTCTGAGCAATAATCTCGTTATTACCAAGTTTTCCACTAATAGTCTTTCAAATGTAGTATAATTTCTGCTAACATCCTTTGCATTGAACTATACTCTGAAAATCATTTTATATATAGGAAGACTCCAAAAGTCTGGTAGCTTTGATGCTTGGAAAGTAGTTCCTGGAAAAACAGAATCGTCTCTCTGTCGCTAAATAATGGCTTGGATTCTCTGTTCCTGAGTTCATATCCTCAGGTTCTAACTGATTGCCAAATCTGAGGTCGAAAAGAAATTTTCCCCCAGATAAAATTGGTAGGCACCTGAGGGAATTTTTGCCATTCTCTTTGGGACGGATTGTGCATCAGTTGTTAGGAAGTCATCACGTACATCTCACTTAATCCCCTGCCTT
Source organism: Pelusios castaneus (assembly GCA_007922175.1). NCBI lineage: Eukaryota > Metazoa > Chordata > Testudines > Pelomedusidae > Pelusios > Pelusios castaneus. The sequence continues at coordinate 1,829,785 of ML686217.1, forward strand.
TTCAGGGGCCTTGGCAGTGCTGCTCCTTGGCCCCTTCTATTCTCTGTGTGTGGCACATAACAATTTCATCTCCAGTGGGCTGTAATACTTTGCTCAAATTCTGGTTGTTGGGTTAAGAATGTGATGCTGTGTTGTGTTGGTGGCCTCTGAGATCCAGGAGGTCAGCCTAGATGATCTGGTGGTCCTTCTGGCTGTAAACTCTATGAATCTTTTCCAAATTTGTGCCCTAAACTCATGTGCCATAACTTTGGGGCAGGAATAAATTCTAAATTGTCTCCCACTGGGTCAGTGACAATTGGGAGTGAAGAGACTTCACTCCCTACCATTCAAGTAGCTTTCGTTCATGGATGCTGATGGGGCAGGAATTTTTAGGGAACCAAGAGATTTTGGTGTGTCGGGTTTTCCAGACGTTCTATTGCAAACCAGTGTTTCTTTGGACTCAGCTACATGCAGTCAATTAATGCTACTGACTGACATACCATACGCTCTGTGAGCTCTTACAAATGCCTGTGCCACTTTTAAAAATATTACCAGCTCCAGCAATAATCCTATTAGTAGGGTAGTTCTAGACTTGCTATTATTATCAGTAGAGCCAGAAAGAGCTTTCTCAGTCCGTCTTTGGTCTTATGTTTTTACAAGTAGGAATGCCATCCTCAATTCCTATCATCTCTACAGCATGTTATGATTTACTTTTTTTTTTTTTTTTTTTAGCTCATAAAAGGTTTAAAATGTCTCTTTTGCATTTTTGCTACTGGTTTATCTGGGATTTTTATTGGCAACACTTGAAACATAAACAGTAGTCTAGAAGCACGCTCGCTTTTATTGCAGCTATTCTCCCTGACTATGCAGTTGTGGATTAACTCCATTTCTGTAAGTCTTTTTTGCTTTTATGAATCAGTGGAGGAAAGCAAGGTCATAAAGCTTCTTTGGTTCTGTACATATTTGTGTTCTTAAATATGTAAGAGAGCCCAGTCAAATCCATATTGATCCTTTATTTCTTCCATTTCTATTTTAGCCACCCCTGTTGCTAGTAGTTTTGATTTTATGAAATTCACTTGAAACACTGATACTTCTTCAAATGTATTGATCTTTCTTCTTATTTCTGAAAGAGATTCTTAGATCTGTGGAGTTATAACATGATAATGTCTGCATATGGGTTATTTTCTCCTGGCAGTGTGCTATGATTATTTTTGTAACACATTAGCAAGAAGGGCTATTCAAAAGGCTCCTGCACTGTTTATAATGTCCTTTCTATGATATCTGATACTGATCTATCTTTCGTAAGCCTTGTTTGCAGTCTCTCTCTCTCTCAGTTTGTATAATCCCAGTGGGTCCGAGTGCTAACATACATATGCACGTATATACTGGACATAGGAGGATAACATTTTATCTTACTTGTTTATCCAAATATTTTTACCTGGTTTTACCAGGTTTGCTCAGTTGGGTAATATGATATACATGTTGCAAGAGCTTTTCCCTTTTTGAAACATTACTATGGTTCCTTCCTTCATGAATGTAGGAATCTTCCTCCTTTATTATTGCATTCATAGATGTTAAGGTCAGAAGGTACCATTATGAGATTCTAGACTGGGTGCCAGCATTACACAGGACCAGTGCTTCCTGCATCAAACCTGGCAGTTTATGCTGCACTATAGCAAATCTTTCAGAATGCTCCTACACTTACAAATTAAGTCAATTTAAGCCTCCTTAAATTGATTTAATTTAATCTGCGTCTACACTACAATTTCCTTAAATCAACTTAAGCTGCTGCTTAAGTCGATTTAAGGAAATTTAAAGTCGACTTTATAAAACCTCATTGAAAGTCGACTTTACTGGCTAAATCAACTTCATAAAGTCGACTGAGCCAGTGTGGATGCAGATTAGCCCTAAATCGACTTAAAGTCGATTTAAAGGGCCCCCAGTGCTCCCCCACTGCCCTCCCTGCCAGGGTGCCTGGCACAGCCAGAGCCTGGCGTACCCCCCCACAGGGCAGGACACAGCCCTGCCCACCCCGCTCCTATGCTCTGTCAGTGTCCCTGTCCTGCTCAGCCCCCATTGTACCCAGGTACAATGGGGCAAATGCTGAGCCCCCTGGCACTTGGCAAGGGGTGCCCCCCCTTCCGCCGTGGACCTGTCCCAGGCCCACTAGCCCCTAGAAGTCGACTTAGGCATTCAGTGTGGATGCTCTAAGTCAATTTGGCAAGATCCCCTTTAAGTCAACTTAGTTTTTGAATGTGGACATGCTAAGTCGACTTAACAAAAGTCGACTTATTTGGCCAAGTGTAGACATAGCCTCAGGAAGAAACATTTTATCTTGATTGAGGTGCAGTGTGTAAGCACATGCTTAGCCTGAAGTATCTTTGTAATTCCCTCCTTATTCTACAAAGCATGTGGGACTAAACCGGGGGTTCTCAAACTTTTTTTGCCTTTGCAATTATGTTAGGGCCCAACCCCAAAAGTTGTGACCTCCTTCCCAGTGCCATGCCACAGGGGCTGACCACTGACAACCCTGAGGTGTCACAATCCCCATTTGAGAATCCATGGGCTGAACCCATTCAGGCTATGCAGGCACCCTGATGCCCAGTGGAACCCACAGCCATGAGCCAGGTGCCCAGGCTCCCTGTTCAATGCAGGGGGAGAGTTGCACATAAGAAAGCAATTTTCAGAAGCTGAGCAGGGAGCCCTCTAAACTAGCCAACAGGCAAAGGATGTGGCCATTGACCTGCCCATCTTAGGGAGTGAGATACCTAAATTCAAGCCATTTGGGATGCAGAGCTGGGAGCCTTTTGCTGAAGTTGGGCAGCTAAGCCTGGTCTGCCCTTTCTCATGAAAAACAGAGGTAGTTTCTCACCCCTGCAGCCCAATAACCCAGGGGGTTGATGGGAGAGCCACATCCAAATCCCCCTTTGGTGTGATTTGAACCTGTGTCTCCATAGCCCACATTAGTGCCCTGTCCACTGAGATTGGAGATGGGAGGCCACCCCTGTCTGCTGTGTGGATTAGGTGTCCTCGGAAAACACCCCCAGCTCAGGTCCCCCTGCGGAGCGAGACGGTGAGACACCTTGTTTGTTAATTGCACGGAGGATTGGCATGACCCAGGTGCTGAGCTGCAGGTCAGTGCCAAGACAGGCTGCTGACCACCTGTGCCCAGGGGTCCTTCAGGCACTAGGGCAGAATTCACAATAGGACTTAAGCACCTACCTGCCCCTTCAAGTGCCTAAATCCCCGGCTCAGGCCCCACTGGGATTCACAAACCCGCTCAGCTGCCCTCAAACCTGGTAGGTGCCTCAAGTCACTTGGTGCAGCACAAGTTCCCGCAGTGCCTCTGTGCGTAAGTGCAGCCCCAAGCCATGCATACAGCTGCCAGAGCCACAAAGCACTACGTGAACCAGGATGCACTAGAGCTTCTCCAGGGACTGGCTCAGGGAGTGTGCTGACCTCACCTACTGGGTTGGGCCCCTAGACAAGCTGGCCAGTGGGAAGGATGGACAGCTCCCTCATCCAGTTCAGTCCCACACTCAGGGTACTTGCTTAGGGGAGAAGGATTTAAACAGGGCTCTGCCACCTCTCGGGGGAACACCTCAGCCACTGAGCTAGAAGATGGGCTGGTGTGGGGCTTCCTCAATTCTCCTGCTGAAGCTGTTAATAAAATAATTTAAAAAATTCAGTGGTGTAGGTGAAGGGGATCCTGAGTCTCCCATTGGAAAGCACTAGCCAACAGGTCACAGAGTCAGCCTCATGCCTACTTTTTTTCTCTGGTCCAGTGCTAAAGCCATTGCCCTGCCCATAAAGACTAAAGGGTTCATTAGGCAGAGAGTGCGCGAGAGCAAACATAGAATCATAGAATCATAGAATAATAGGGTTGGAAGGGACCTCACGAGGTCATCTAGTCCAACCCCCTGCTAAAAAGCAGGACCACTCCCCCTAAATTATCCCAGCCAGAGTTTTGTCTAACCGAGCCTTAAAAATCTCCAAAGATGAAGATTCTACCACCTCCCTAGATAGCCCATTCCAATGCTTCACCACCCTCCTAGTGAGAAAGTTTTTCCTAATATCCAACCTTGACCTCCCCAGCTGTAATTTGAAACCATTGCTCCTTGTTCTGTCCTCTGTTACCCTCGAGAACAGCCTAGCTCCCTCCTCTTTGGAGCACCCCTTCAAGTAGTTGAAGGTTGCTATCAAATCTCCCCTCAGTCTTCTCTTCTGTAGACTAAATAAGCCTAGTTCCTTCAGTCTCTCCTCATAAGTCATGTGCCCCAGCCCCCTAATCATTTTTGTTGCCCTCCGCTGGACTCTTTCTAATTTGTCCACATCCTTTCTGTAGTGGGGAGCCCAAAACTGGACACAGTACTCCAGATGCGGCCTGACCAGTGTCGAATAGAGGGGAATTATCACATCCCTCGATCTGCTGGCAATACTCCTACTGATGCAGCCTAATATGCCATTGGCCTTTTTGGCAACAAGGGCACACTGTTGGCTCATATTCATCTTCCCGTCCACCATAACTCCCAGGTCCTTTTCTACAGTGCTGCTACTTAGCTGATCGGTCCCCAGCCTGTAGCAGTGCATGGGATTTTTCCGTCCTAAGTGCAGGACTTTGCACTTGTCTTTGTTGAACCTCATGAGGTTTCATTTGGTTCACTCCCTCTGGGGCACCTGGGCACTGGCCACTGTCGGTAGACAGATACTGGGCTAGATGGACCTCTGGTCTGACCCAGTACGGCCTTTCTTATGTTCTTATGTTCTTTCGGCCCAGTGTTCCAATTTGTCCAAGTCTCTCTGGATCCTGTCCCTGCCCTCCAGGGTATCTACCATTCCCCCCAACTTGGTGTCATCCGCAAACTTACTAAGCATGCAGTCTATTCCATCATCAAGATCATTAATGAAGATGTTGAATAGAACCGGCCCCAGGACCGACCCCTGGGGCACTCCACTCGTTACCGGTTGCCAACCAGACATCGAGCCATTGATTCCTACCCGCTGAGCCCGTTGATCTAACCAGTTTTCGATCCACCTTACGGTCCACTCGTCCAACCTATACTTCCTTAACTTGCCAACGAGAATGCTGTGGGAAACCGTATCAAAAGCCTTGCTAAAGTCAAGGTATATCACGTCAACGGCTCTTCCCGCATCCACAAATCCAGTCATCTCATCATAGAAGGAAATCAGGCTGGTCAGGCACGATTTGCCCTTGGTGAATCCATGTTGACTGTTCCTGATCACTCTATTTTCCTCCAAGTGTTTCAGGATGGATTCCTTGAGGACCTGCTCCATGATTTTCCCAGGGATTGAGGTGAGGCTGACCGGTCTGTAGTTCCCCGGATCCTCCTTTTTCCCTTTCTTAAAGATAGGTACTATATTTGCCTTTTTCCAATCCTCCGGGACCACCCCCGTTCGCCACGAGTTCTCAAAGATAATGGCCAGCGGCTCTGCAATCACTTCCCCCAACTCCCTCAGCACCCTCGGATGCAGTTCATCCGGCCCCATGGACTTGTGCACATCCAATTTCATTAAGTGTTCCCTAACCTGACTTTCCATCACCGAGGGCCACTCTTCTCTCCAGTCCGCGTTACCCTGTGTAGTAGCCTGGGAGCTGGCCCGCCCTGTGAAGACTGAAGTAAAAAAAGCATTGAGTACTTCAGCCTTTTCCGCATCATCCTCCACGAGGATGCCTGTCCCATTCAGTAAGGGACCTACACCACCTCTGATCCTTTTCTTGTTGCTGATATACTTATAGAACCCCTTTCTGTTATCCTTCACATTTCTTGCTAGCTGCAACTCCAATTGTCCTTTGGCCTTTCTGATTTGATCCCTGCAGTCCCAAGCAATATCTTTATACGCCTCCCTTGTCATCTCTCCAAGCTTCCACTTCTTGTAAGCTTCCCTTTTATGTTTCAGCTCCCCGCAGAGTTCCCTGCTAAGCCACGCTGGTCGCCATCCACATTTGCTGTTCTTTCTGCACATCGGAATGTTATCTTCCTGTGCCTTAAACAGGGTTTCTTTAAAATACAGCCAGCTGTCTTGGACACCTTTCCCCTTCAGATCAGCTTCCCATGGGACCCTGCCCATCAGCTCCCTAAGGGAGCCAAAATCTGCTTTTCTGAAGTCCAGGGTGTGTGTTCTGCTTCTTTCCTTCCTTCCATTGATCAGGATCCTGAACTCTACCATCTCATGGTCGCTGCTGCCCAGGTTGCCATTTATTTCTACTTCCCCGATCAATTCTTCTCTGTTTGTGAGCAATAGGTCTAGAGGTGCAAGGCCCCTAGTTGGTTCCTCCAGCATTTGTACTAGGAAGTTGTCTTCAATATTCTCCAAAAACTTCCTGGATTGCATGAGAGATGGCTCAGTGGGGTTGGGTAGAGAACTCGCGAGACCCAGTCCCAGCTCCTGCTCTAATGATTCATTACAGTTATTTAATCACAGTGAACCAGCATCAGCAGAGAGGCTGAGGGAGCCCACCTGTGAAGATCACACAGGTCAGTGGTGGGGCACTTCCCTGGGTGGGGATGAGGTGGGGGGGTGAGATCCCAGTTCAAATCACTTCTCCCTCTCAGGTGTAGGGAGAACTTGACCCAAGGCTTCCCCATCCAACCCAGGTGAGTAATGGGAACCCAACCACCCGGATAACCATTCTGAGGGGCACCTCCAGCCCCTCAGTGAAACATCACAGGCACCTAAGGCAAAGGGGGCGGGGGTTGGCAGTCCACAATCCCAAGCAGAGGGAGGCACCTCCCTGCAGCCTGGTCTTAAGCAACTATCTCAGAGGAGCAGGGCTTAGTTCACACTCCTCACTCAGCATCTCCCATTAGCTAGTTTAGAGGAGAAACCACCTCATGCTGGCTTCTGGGAATCCCTTCTCTCCCTAGTCACTCTACAGGGATCCTAGGCTAACCCTGTCTCTCTGAATGCTGGTGGCTTGCTAGGCCCCTGAAAGTGAAGCGCTGATGCTCAGTACCATGATGCCTACATTCCTCTGTGGAACTCACCCCCACAGTGGAGACTTAGGCACTGTAGCGGTGTGGTGGCACTGCCACAGCCCTAAAAGGGTTGAAAGGGGGACTGGCAGCAGCAGCCAATCAGGAGTGAGGGCTGCTGGGCCAGTCAAGAGCCAGGAGCCCAGTATAAGTAGGAGCTGCAGAGGCAGCTTAGGCAGTCTGGCCTGGGCAGCCCAGTGAGAAGGTTCTCCTGCTGGCTGGCTGGCTGGAGAAGAAGAAGAAGAAGAAAAAGTCATCAACAGCACCCTGGAGAGCTCACAGTGGCTGCACTGGGTCCGGACCGGACTGGACCTGACCTGGAAGGCTGCCAGAAGGGGTAGAGGCTCCGGAGCAGCTGTCCAGGGGCAAGGAAGCCTGGAGGGACAGCAGCTGGGACTCTGGAGTGGCAGGCCAGATGTAGCCATTGCTGGAGCAGAGGTCCAGGCAAGGAGACCTAGAGGGACAGTGGCTGGTCTCTGGGCAGTGAGAGGCAGTGCGTGACTCGGCTGTGGGGAAGTGGCCCAGGGAGTCAACGCCCCGTGTTGTGAAGAGACTGGTGGAAGGAGGAGCCTCACAGGAGGAATCTAGGTTCCCTGGGCCAGGGCCTGGAGTAGAGGGTGGGCCCAGGTCTCTCTCTGCTCCCCCAGCGTGCCAGCGCTGGCATGGGTGCCAGGAATGGCACAGGCTTGCTGACCCATTGAACATTTTACTAGTGGGCTGCACGAGGGCAAGCTGGACACAGACTAGGCCTGGTCACTGCTGCCAAGTGGGCCAGGGGACCTAGTTATACCCTGGAAGGGGTGGATTACGGGCTTAGCCAGAGGGCTAAGACCCCAGGGAGAACTCAGAACCAGAGTCCAATGTGTGGAGGAGCAGAGCATGTATCGGTAACAGGGGGACCACTTGAGCAACATTCCCCAGAAACACCTCCAGGAGGTGCCCTGCTCGTGAGTCACGTGCAGACATTGCTACAGGCACCATGGGAATTTCGGTGCTTACTGGTTAGGCAACAGTGGAATGAACATTTCAGTGGCATGGAAATGTTGGACACGCACCCCTAAAGCAGCAGTGAAGCTCCTAAGTCACTTTGAGGATCTAACGTGTGTTAAAGAAAAAACATCCTTAAGTGCTCTGCTCAATCTGGGGCTCTGCAGGTTTGAAGTGATGCTAAACCCACCACAACTCTAGGGTAGATGTTCCAAGGACTTACTCCCTGCACTATAAAGAATTGCACCAGATTTACAATTTCAGTTTTTAGCTTCAACTAGACCTTGTAATAAGAGTGTCACTGGACTGGCTAAGGTTCCTTTACGGATCTTATCATATTCATCATGACACCCATCTGGTCTCAGCCCTTTTCAATTTTCCACTGCAGAAGGTGCCTTCTCTAATGGAGGCAGGTGGTCTGAGTCTCTGGAAAGTGGAGTTGCACATGAAGGAAGGGGCTCCATGTACCATAGGAGGGTATGAAATCCAGACAGTTTACAGGACAGGGTCTGAGACGGAAGGTGAGACAGACTGAAAGTATCCTGTAATACCTTGAACAAACCCTATAGAATTAAAACTTCACTGAATGAAGTTAAGCCTTATGGAATTAGGGGTAATGCCGTTGTAGGTCCATTGTATTAAAATGCAGTTGTGTTTGTGATGTGATGTTGTAAGTACCTTCTCTAGTAGAGAGGAGGCGCTAATGTACTTCCCCTGTTAACAACCTTTTGAAGCCATCCTATGGCAGGTGCGGCTATACTGGTTCAAACTGGATACTCCATGGATCAACAGCCAAAGAAAATGTTGTTGGATAAATAGCCTGGGTTCAAAGGGGCCCAAGGCCTCTGTCCTGACCCAGCAAACAGATAGGACCCCTGGTTCCCAGAGGCCCCCAATCCATAGGATAGGGTTGGCAGGACTGAGATTACTGAGGTCCCATAAGACTGGGCACTTGTTCAAGTCTGAAGTCCTGATGAACTTGTAACCATGGAGCCTTGAATGGGGGTGGGGCAGAAGCCTGCTTCTGCCACAATCCCTGTTAATGTGAACTCTAGTAAGCTTATTAGCAGGTGTGTTGGTTCATTTAGTGGTTTTAATGTATTTTCTGTGTAACCTTAAGAGCAAAGGGGGTGCTGTGGTTACACCTGTGAACTGTTTCTGATGAGCAAGCAGGCAGGTGTCCTTGGCAACCTGCATGTGCTGGGAAGAACAGTGAAAGAAGGAAACTGCACCTGGCCTAAATGGACAGAGATGTGGATCTCCATTCAAGCGAGGCAATGGCTGGACACCAGGAAGCCTGAGGAAAAGTGCCCTTGCTGGACCATGTATGGGAACTACATGGCAGAGAGGACTGTCAGAGAGAATGTGTCCCCAAATGCTCAATCCAAGGTGGTTTCTGAATAATGAATAATTTCCAGAGGCATGTGGGCTGTCCTAACAGAACTGCCTTGGGCTTGCAGCATCAGTTTGTGAGTTAGTACAAAGAGATCCAGTATTTTGAAAATGGAAACATTCATTATCTGAGGAATGTCATAATAACTAGCAGATATTTGAGACTAAACGTGTGAACAATATATTATAAATCACATGCTGGTTAATAATTTTAGTTGACTAATTATCTATACAAAGTTTTTCATGATTCTTTATCTCTGTTCCTTAACTAAAGTACAGACAGGAGAATTATTGTAAAGTGATATATTTTATTAACCAAAATAGAATTTGAAGGGGGGGGGGGAAGAAATGACAAAAGACAAAATAAAGATAAAATAAAGATGGTTCGATAATAGTGTTTACAACATAGAAAAGAGCTAATTTCTAATGGAATATTAGTGATAACAAATCAAATCAATTATGCCATGTCTTATTGCAGTCTTATTATATGGGTAAACTTTATCCTAGTTCTTTGCTATTCCAGGTGGGAGACTTTGGTATCAATGAAGAACAGTGGGTCCCTAAATACCAGGCCTTATTAATTTGCCAGTTACACTTATATACCAGTATCTGTATGCTACTGTCCATGTCAGGTACACCAGACTCATCTGTTAGCATTCAGAAATGGAGGCAGTTGGCCAGGATTTGCAAAGAAATTTAGGCACAGGGAGGCTGAGGATTGCTGTCCCTAACTTTAGGTATCTAGAAAATCACATGAACAACAGTGATTCACAAACCCTGGGGTAGACACTTGGGCTCCCTAGTCCACGCATAGGGAGAGAAACACACCTTAGCCTGGGCTCCCTAGTCCACGCATAGGGAGAGAAACACACCTTAGGCTGTGATTCCCTAGACCAGTACATTGGGTGGGGAACTATGTAACCTAGCCAATGGGAGATGCTCAGCAGGGGTATCTATCGCTACTTGAGATTCTCAGCTGTGAGCTCGCTTCTGGAATTAGCTGTCTAAGATGTGTTTTGCTGGGGGAGGACTACGGTTTAGTTCAGTGGTTAGCTTACTCACCTGGCATGGTCTAGTTCCAGTCCCCCTTCTACTTGATGAGGCAAAAGGACTTGCAGCAGGATGTGCTACTGCTCAGGTGAACGTCTTAAGCATGGGACTAGGGGGTAGCCTGATGTGGGTTACCTTCAGTTTCTCTTATTGAAGCTGTTGCATTGTGAATTCAATAATTAAAGAGTCACTGGCCCAGAGAGGACATCATTCTGTCCCTGTGGCGTGGGGCACTCACCTAACATGGGGGAGGCCCAGAATTCACTTCCCCTGCTGCAATGACTCATGGCCTATTTTCTGGGCCTTGGTTCTGTCCCAAGGATGTGGATTCATTCCAAATTAGCCCTACCCAGGTGATAGTCAATCTATTCCATTTACACACACCTGAGATTATCACACATGAAACCACAAATGTAAAACATGGGAATGATCTTCAGTCTAGTTACATTTCTGGGCAATTTCACCCATGTATTCAGCGTACAAGCTAAATCAAAAGTCTCCATCTCCTGTTTGAGAAGTTAAGTTCTCGTAATCAGAGAGGGAGCAACACTACAAGGTACGCTGATATCAAACACTCATGAATGGTCTCTGTGCTGACAGCTACCTTTCTTGTGAGTAGACTGTTACAAATACAACTAAGGAAAGTTGAGATAAGTTCTTCCAGACCAATTGCTCTTAGGCCATGTACACACTACAGACTTGTCCCGGAATAAAAGTTATTGTGGGACAAGCAAGCTTTATAATTATAACACTTTACTGCATCCACACAGCACTTCTTCTAGCGAAAGGAGCATTCATGCGCTCCTTTGAATTTTCGCTAAAAGGTGCAGTTCATGGTGGGTACCTATCCCACCATGCAATGCCCTGCCAGCCAAAAGGCTGGCAGTGGTGCTGGCTTGAGCCCCAGTCCTGCAGCTGGGGCTCAGGTGAACTGGGGCTCAGCTGCTGCTGGCCAGCTGAGCAGCAGCTGAGCCCCACCTCAGCCAAGCCCGGCTGCAGCAGCTGAGCCCAGCCGAGCCGGGTACAGTGCGGCTCCAGCCGCCAGGCAGCTGAGCCCTGCCAGGGGGCTTAAGACCCCCACCGGGGCAGCAGCTGCTGCCAGGCAGCTGAGCCCCACAGCCAGGTCCTGGCGGGGGGCTTGAGAGCCCCGCTGTGGCCGCGGCTGCAATGGGGCTCCAGCCGCTAGCTTCCTGAGCTCTGCTGGAGCCTGGTGGGTGGAAGGGCTCGACTGTCAGCAGCCGGCGGAGCCCCTCTACCCACCGGACTCCAGCAGAGCTCAGCTGGCCAGCGGCTGGAGCCCCGCTGCAGCCGGGCGGGGCTGTCAAGATGCCCGGCGAGGCCTGATCCATAGCAGGGCTTGGCTGCTGCCAGCCAGCTGAGCCCCGCTGGAGCCCCCCAGTGGGTGGCCAGGAAGAGGGCTCCACTGGCCGGTGGTAGCTTAGCCCCGCCACCCACCAGGCTCCAGCGGGGCTCAGCTGACCAGCGGCAGGTGAGCCCCTGCAGCAGCCGAGCCCTGCTCAGCCTGGTCAGTGGAGGGGCTCGGCTGCTGCAGGCAAGCAGAGCCCCACAAAGCCCCGCCACCCACCGGGCTCCAGCTGCAGGGGTTCGGGTGGTGGCAGAGGCTGCAGCGCTTAAGTGCACAGCCCCCACCACCACCGGAATCCCTGCAGCTGGACTAGTGGGCTGGCCTGAACCGGCTGCCCTCGCCGGTCCAGGGGGCCAATCCCCCGGAGCCACCGAACCTGGCAGCTCCAATAAAAGACAGTTTCACTGCTCAGCTAGAGCAGTGAAATTGACATATTTGACAGCTCCAATGTCCCAGAGTGGCTTCGATTGGCACTCTGGGACATTTCCAGAGGCTGTCAAAAACGCAACAAGCGTCCACACAGGCTGTACCACGGAACAGCCTTACCACCCTCGTTGGGGTGGTTTACATGTTGCACGGCAACAGGGCTGTTGCCGTGCAACAAGAAGCTTTCCTGTGTGGGTGCTTTGATTGTTATCGCGCAGTAAGGAGCCTTACCGCGCGATAACTTTTTAGTGTGTACAAGGCCTTAGTTACTGGTTGACATTGGCATTACTTCTAAACAATGGCGTTTAACTTGTTAGTGAGACACAAGTAACATTATACGCTAAAGTCACTTGCAGAACTTTAACTCAGATATGTACTTTCTGAGAACCATTTAGTTTAAAAAATTCATCATCACTTGGGAAAAAAGATAGACATATGAAATTCTGTTTGGTGCTTATCAGTTGGAACCAGCATGAAAGTGAGTTCTCTAGCTCAGCTTCAGAGTTGCAGTAATTGGTTTCTCAAGATAGACTGAAAGTTCATTCAAGTAGTTTTCATACAAGGTGATATGAAAGCTGTGTTCTTATTTTTTCTTCACATCTTACAAGTGGGTTCCCTAAATAGGATTTCAGCAAAGCATAGCTATTACAATGCTTGTCTAAGACATGATTTCAAGTGTTTCCAGAGAGAGATGGCCAGGCACCAGTCTGCCCCACACCATCTGTTTTCATCAGGATGTTTTGCTTCATGGAGTGAAGTTCAGAAAAACCAGGCCATTGTTATCCAGTTTTGGATGGGTGGTACCAACTTGGTTCCTCTGCTTGGTAAAGTTGATGAGTGCCAACTAAAGTGTCCCATACTTCAGGTGATGGTTTGAAATATCCAGCCACAATACATACTGTCTTTCTTCTCACCACCCAGTCAGAGAATTAAGCATTTCATTGCTGGTTTACTGTTTTCAGATTGTTTGCTATATGTGCAGTTTTTCTATCGAGAACATGTAATCCATGAAAAGAGCTTGGGCCATACCAGTTTCTTCAAGACTTCTTTAGCCACAGCACTTTCCTGTTTATGGACCTGGCTGGTGAAACTTACTGATCCTCTGAGCTACATACAACAATCAGTTTAAGAGCCAGGTCGTGCCCGCTGGAGCTCAGGGCTTCAGCCTTCGGTGAGGTGGTGGGGCTAAGGGCTTCTGCTCTGCCAGAAGCGGGATCTCAAGACTTCAGTTCTGCAGAGCATGCTTGCCAGGGCTTGGGGCTTCAGCCCTGTAGGGCACAACTGCTGAACCCCTGAGCCCCAGTATATGTGCCCACGTGGCTGAAACCCCAAGACCCAACTCCCCATTGGGCAGAAGCCTCTAACCCCAATGCCCCTCCACAGGGCAGAAGCCTTCCCCCCATCCACCTCCCCCCGTCCCCGCCCTGCAGTTTGGTAGTGGAGAGTCGGCGGGAGGACCTTCCCAAACCGCACTTTCACTGAAAAGGAGCCACACGTGACTTGCAAGCCGCAGTTTGGCCACCTCTGTGATCAAGTCAACCTTTAACTGTCCCTTTGTTAGTCTAACTAAGCCATGAAATTGACAAGGCTCCTGGCACAGAGTGGGGCAGAGGGCAGTGAGAACCTGGGGCAACTGGATCGCACTTCCAAGGGGTGAGAAGTTCCAGGCTGCTTCCCCATGGGAAGTGGAGGGGGAAAGCCCAGGTCCAAGATGGTTCACTCTAAACATCTCTATCCACCTCCCTGTCATCTTGATCCTATCTTTAGGAGGGGTCAGTGAGTCCTTGTTTCATCTTTGGGAAGTGTGTTTACACCAAAACCTTGTATTGGGATGTTCAGGTACCACTCTTCTGGGATGTGTTTACGAGAATACTTAGGCCTTGTCTATATGAAAAGAACAAGTCCCCAGCTACCAATGGCCCTTGGGCACCAAACCGTGGAATAGGCTACAGCAGCCCCAGGCTCCATCTTGTGACAAGGTGTGGTACAGCTGCCATCCCAGCAGGCGCCCTTGGAGCTGGAGGTAGGATGGTGGCAGCTTTGCATCAGGTTGCCTCACTGTCCTTTGGACTGTTCTGGGCTGAACTGTGTGCAGAGTTCTGCCTCTTTGCGAGTCACAGAGTCCTGTATCAAAGACCAAAAGGAATATAAACAAAACTAAACCTTCAGCCTGACTGGGCTCAGTGGGCAGCTACCTTGTCGCAGGTGTTTCTCTGCAGTGCTGTAGTATCCTGTCTACCCATGGCTTCTGCGCCTCAACCAACTCACTGGCTGCGTCTACACTTGTAAATTAAGTCGACTTAAGCTTGCTTAAGTCGACTTAATTTACCCTGCACCTACACTACAGTTTCCTTAAGTCGACTTAAGCAGCTTGCTTAAGTCAACTTAAGGAAAATAAAGTCGACTTAATTAAAATTAAGTCAACTGTATTAAACCTCCTTTCCACTAGACTTAAGGCTTAATTTGACTTTTTAAAGTTGAATTAAGCCAGTGTAGATGTGGGGTAGCCCTAAGTCGACTTAGGGCTACCCCAGGACTACACCAATGCCCTCCCTGCCGGGAGGGGACCCAGGGGAAGCTTGGCATGCCCCCCAAAGGGCAGGGCAGAGCCCTGTGTGATGCTGTCTGGATTTAGGGAAGCATTGTAGGTGAGAGCTTCCTTAACATTAAGGAGACAATGGTTGTAATATTAAGGAAGCTCCCACCTACATTGGGCCAAAGGGAGAAACTTGATGAGCCATTAAGGAGACAATGGTTGTTCACACCCTCCTGTCTAAGGCATTCCTCCAGAATGACACAAGTTAAAGTATAGATATAACACCAAATTCCTAAGTAAATAACTTCTAATATAAATACAATTCCTAGACATAAACTATATAATCATTCCCAGCAAATTACTACCTTTCTATTGATACCAAACACGACATAGTTCCTATGGATTATAGCATTTATGAGATATCCATAGAAAATAATATCATAAATGCTTCCCTAAATCCAGACAGTGTCACACCCTGCCCACATGCCTTGCCAGGGTCCCTGTCCCCCTTTGCCCCATTGCACATAAGGGGTGCCCCCCCGGCCACCATGGACCTCCCCAAGGTCCCCCTAACCCCACAAAGTCGACCTAGAACATCCAGTGTGGACGCTCTAGGTCGACTTTGTAAGTTCCCCTTTAAGTCGACTTTAATTTTAAGTGTAGACACACTAAGTCAACTTAAATTAACAAGTGTAGACATAGCCAATCTGAGGACTGGCACCCCCCTCTGCCGCATCCCCTGGCTAAAAGTGGTTTCCATCCTATAGGAGATTTATTGTTTGGTTCAATGTCTCACAGCACCCCCACTGTCCAAATTGTTCCAATACCTCTGTTTTTGGACAGTCTTCACGTGACTGTGCTTTGGGCACAGATAAGTAGCTGTGTTTTGGGTTTGGAGACTTTTGATTTCAGTCACTACTTTATATTAATCCTGAAGGAAAGGCCCTTCGTGTTCCACACAACCCCTAACAGCCAAGTTTAACCCAGTCCACCACAATACAATAGTGGTCAATGACATACAAAAAAACTATGTTTAAAAGATAATGATTAGTGCTACAAAATAAAGCAGATGGGGAGGGTGGAGGTGACCTGGCCACATTCTGCTGTGAACTCTGGCAGAAATCAGGGTGCACATGACCACACTTGCCCCCCTACACTTCATCTCTGAGTCTGAGCACATTTTTTCCACAGCACATATGTTCTTTTTGTCAAAAAATGGAGGGTCATAGGCCCCTGCACGCCCTGGTTCAGGCACCTAGAAGACTAGGAGAGTTAGCTAGCTGGTATCTCTGGGGCACTTCTGTCTTATTGCTATCAATTATCTTCTGGGTGAAGATAACAGGGGAAAACATAGGTGTGACATCATGGTAAGAGTCTACTATAGATCATCAAATCAGGAAGTGGTGGTAGATGAAGCATTTCTAGAGCAAGTAACAGAAATAGCCAAAACAAAAGACGTGGTAGTAAGAAGGATTTTAACTACCAAGACAGGCTGGAAAACTAATAAAACAAAACTCTAAATATGCAAGAAGTTCTCAGAAAGCATTGGGAATAACTTTTTGATTCAGAAAGCACAGGAAATAAAGAGGGGCAAAATTATTTTCTACTTGATTCTGACCAACAGGGAGGAATTGTTTGCAAATTGAAAGGTGAAAGGCAATTTTGGTAAAACTGATTATGACATGACAGATTTCAGGGTTCTAAGGCAAGGAAGGAGTTGGAATAGCAGTATAAGGGTAAGGGAATTAAAAAACCCAGACATTAACAAACTCAGAGAAGATAACTGGTAGGTAAGGCATCATGGGAAGAAAATCTAAACAAAAATGGAGTTCAGCTAGGCTAAATGAGGTAATGTCTTTTATTGGACCTACTTCTGTTGGCGAATGAAATAAGCGTCCAAGCTACACAGAGTTCTTCTTTACATCTGGGAAAGGTACTCAGAGCATCACAGCCAAATATCTGATGGAACAGATTGTTTATCATAAGTGGTTAACACATATTCTAAGGGCCCATTCAAAGTAATGTATGTCTCATTAGCACCCTGGCAGTCATAGGACAGAAAAGGGGGAATTAGCATGGCCCAGACTGTTGTAATAAGCCTTACATCCAGTGTTTTTATTAAAACCACAATTTTTAGTGTCTTGCAAAGTTATAATTTGCTGAATGAGCCCTCAGGCTCATCTTTGCAGGGGTTGTCCGGGATGAGAACTGACAACTGACAGGTCAGATATAGAGAGACAGTTTTGTGGAAAGTGTTTGCCCACGGCTGATACCGTGTTTTTGCCTTCTAACATTTTTCGGTGTGAGTTCATTGTAGAGTGCTGCTTGTCTACTCTCATCCATAAAATGCAGAGCTGCCAACTATTCTGATTCAAAAGAAAGATATAAAGAAACAAGAAGATTGAGATGTTTAATCCCAATTTGTGCCAGTCTTCATTAAAAAAGTTAATGGTGACCCGATAATCAACACAATTAACATTATCAATAAGAAAAGGGGGGAGGAACACAAGCCTAAATAGAGAAAGAGCAGATTAAAAAAAATTAGATAAATTAAATGTATTCAAGTCAGCAGAGCTGACGAACTTCACTCTAGGGTATTTAAGGAACTAGTTGAAGCAACCTCAAACTACCTTTGAGAACCCCTGGAGGTTGGGTGAGGTGGTCCCAGAGGACTGGAGGAGGGCAAACATAGCACCTATCCTTAAAAAGTGGAACACAGAAGACCAGGGAATTATAGACCAGTTAGGCTAACCCCAAAGCCCAGAAAGACACTGAAACAAATTATTAAGCAATTGGTTTGTAAGCAACTAGAGGATAATAGGGTTATAAGGCATAGCCAGCATGTATTTGTCAAAACAAAATCATGCCAAATGGTAATGTCAAAATTCATTTAAAAAGAAATCTTCTGTGTTCTAAAACAGAATGTTTGAATGGTTAAACAAGTGGAAGATGGGGAGTTGGGCTTCATGCCTTCTACAAGTCAAAGCTGCCCAGCTGCTTTGGTTTGGGGGAGTAGAGCCCAGTTGCAGCTACCTCCTTTCCCCATGCTGGGCTCTGCGGCTATGTCTACACTTAGGGATTTAGGTCGACTTAAATAAGTCGACTTTAATAAGTCGACTGTAAGTCGACCTTATTAAGTCGACTTAGAGACTGTGTCTACACTTATAAATTAAGTCGACTTAAGCTTGCTTAAGTCGACTTAATTTACCCTGCGTCTACACTACAGTTTTCTTAAGTGGACTTAAAGAAAATAAAGTCGACTTAATGAAAAATAAGTCAACTTTATTAAACCTAGAATTACTTCAATTTAAGGCTTAATTCGACTTTTTAAAGTCGACTTAAGCCAGTGTAGACATGGGGTAGCCCTAAGTCGACTTAGGGCTACCCCAGGACTACACCAATGCCCTCCCTGCTGGGGGGGGCACAGGGGGAGCCTGGCATGCCCTCCCACAGGGCAGGGCAGAGCCCTGCCCACCCTGCCTCTATGCCCTGCCAGGGTCCCTGATCCCCTTTGCCCCATTGTACCTATGTACAATGGGGCAAAGGCTGAGACCCCTGGCATTGGGCAAGGGGTGCCCCCCTACCCCTGTGGACCTGCCCTAGGTCCTCCTAAGCCCCTAGAAGTTGACCTAGGCGTCTAGTGTGGACAGTCTAGGTCGACTTTGTAAGTTCCCCTTTAAGTTGACTTTAATTTTAAGTGTAGACTCACTAAGTCAACTTAACTAAGTCAACTTAAAGTGGGCCTTACTAACTCAACTTAAAGAGTCTATACTAGACTCTCTAAGTCGACTAGTTAGGTCCAGGGAGAGCCAGCCCCACATGGAGCTGGCTCACCCCGAGACAGCAAGCCCCGGAGCGGTCTGGGGGAAAAGGGGGCGTGGAGCTCCCTTCTGCCCCGGACCGCTCGGCTCCCTTCTGGTTGGGACTGCTCAGGGTTAATTCGAACTAACTAGTTTGAATTAACCAATGTGGCTATGTTAGTTTGAACTAATTTCTTAGTTCGAACTAATTGGCCCATTGAGATCAATGACATTTGCTTAGTTCAAACTAATTGTTTCTATTTCGAATTAAGCTAACTAATTCGAACTAATTCTAGTAAGTGTAGACATAGCTTATAAGTCTATGAGTCTCTGTCAGTGGGGCTCCCTTCTCCCCAGGACCCCGTTGTCCCAGGCAGAAGGGACCCCACGCTCCTTTCTCCCCGAGACCTGAGCGGCCCCAGGGAGAAGGGAGCCAGGGACTCTCACCGGGACGAGCCACCCGCCTCCCGGGCTCTCCAGCTAGGGTTCCAGAAGGGGATCCCCTCCTGCTGGAGCCCTGGCTGGGGAGCCCTTCTCCCCGGGACCACGCGTCCCCTGGCAGGGAAGCCGCGGGTCTGGGGAAAAGGGAGCCACAGTGGATCCCTTCTGCCAGGGAGCCATGCCGGGCTCCCTTGTCCCCCCTGCCCTAAGTCGACCAAGTTGACTTAGGGCATCTACACTGACTTAATAAAGTCGACTTAGACACTAGTTCGAATTATAACGAGGTGTTATTAATTCGAACTAGTTTTTCCTTAATTCAATTTAAGGAGCTGCTTAAGTCGAATTAAGGAAAGCCCAGTGTAGACGTGGAGTAAATTAAGCCTGCTTAAGTCTACTTAATTTATGCAGATGCACCCTGTGTCTCCTGTGAGCCACAGCTGCCCTGCTGCTCTGGCTTGTGGGGATCCAAGCCCAACTAAAGCTTGCCTCTCCCCCTACTCCCCCAGCTGGGTTCCACACCTCCCTTGAGCAAGAGCTGCCTAGCTGCTCTGGCTCTGGGGTAGTCTTGCAGCTCCTCCTCCCACCCAGTTTAAACAGTTACACTTTTACCTCCCTAGGCTATGTCTACACTTGGTAATTTAAGTCGACTTTAACTAAGTCGACTTAGTGTGTCCACACTTAAAAAATAAAGTCGACTTAAAGGGGAACTTAAAAAGTCGACCTAGAGCATCTAGAGACTCTAGGGAGTCGACTTAAGCCTTAGGTCTATTAGGCAGGTGGTTTTATAAAGTTGACTTAATTTTAATTAAGTCGACTTTATTTTCCTTAAGTCGACTTAAGGAAACTGTAGTGGTGATGCAGGGTAAATTAAGTTGACTTAATTTACCAGTGTAGACGCAGCCCTAATGCCTAACCAACCTAACTTCCTTCTTTGGCAGGGTCCTTGTCTAGTGGATGGGAGGAAGCAGTAAGATGGTTTTTAATATGGTCCTTTAGGACATTCTCATAATCAAACTAGAGAAATATGGTCTACTCACCGCTTTGTAAATGCAAAGCACAATGCACCATGGTAGGTATCCCACTGTGTCACACTCCACCTTCTAGTGCAATGGCTTTTGGGAAATTTTTGAATGAATTGCAAGGTGAACACAAGTCATGCTACCTTCTCCATCTCATAATGTCATTCCTATCCCATTACTTTCACACTGGTTTTCAAAATTCCACAAACCCATGCAATACTTGTCACAATCCATCATCTCTGAGAGAATCATGGAGCCCACAGACCTCTGCACTACTATCATGAATGTTGCAAACACTGGACCAATGATCTTCTGTTATTTGCAGAGCCATTGACAGTATTGCTAAAGATGAATTTATACCACAGAATTGCTTCCAACAAGAATTTCTATCTTGAATAATGTCTATTATTCACTGATAAAAATACCATGCTCATTCATTCACTTGTTCTCTAACTTCATAACCAAAGTCTGATGTAACTCCATATTGTAAATAAATCTCCATTTTGAATTGTTTACTTCATTTTGTATTGCCCAGCCTAAATTTTGCTGAAACTTCTTTTCGATGTGTGAACTTAGTTTGGATGTGTGAATGAAGGTGTGTGTGTGATGGGATCAGTCTCCAACTCCAGCCTCCCTAGATGACAAACTGCCAGCACCACTTTAATGGCTGAAGAACAATGTAGACAAACCTTGCACAAGCAAGAAAAATCCACCCTCAAAAGAAAGGGACAAAAGACCCATCAAGGAGTCACATCTGCCATTAACTGATGGTCATGGTCATACAGTACACTGAGGCCATGTGACACAGCAAGATCCATGGACTAAAAGTTATAAAAGAGAGGTGAGACTGCATAGCTTTGGATAATGTTCTTCACAGCATCCAAGAGTATCAGTGCACAGCTGTGTGCCTGACTGAGACCACGCTCTTCCTCATACCCAGCTTCCCTGGCCAGGTAGCTGCCTTAAGCAGCAAACACCCAAGCTATGATCACAAGCAATAATCAGGACTGGTAACTATACATGACCAACAGCAGAACATGTGTGTATGCATGTGTGTGCGCGTGTGTAGGTACTAGATATTAGCTATTAACATAATTGTATTTTTCTCATAATAAACATGGCATATTGCCTTGGCCCCCTGAATAAGATCCTGCTAGTCTTTTCTTTATAAGTACAACATTGCAACAATACTGCATGATGATTTCTTTGAGGACAGACTGCTAAGAAACTTAACAAAAACAACTCAAGGTTGTTGTAATTCACAGAGCAGCTGCAAGTGGTGGAGCACTACTTCTGGGCTTGAGAAACCAGCACTGACTATTTGGAATGTATCATGATGCCAAATACGCTATACCAGGTTCCCTTGTGAATGCTCGCAACATATTCTACATAATTACTATGGTGCTATGTTTCCTGCTGCAAACTCTGTGTAGAGGTGTGAAGCATGTTACAGGGTTCAGACTCTCAGGACTATCGCTAGCACAAAGGTTGGAGAATTACATGACAAAGGAAATGCAAATCCCCTCTCTGGCTCAGGTAGAAGTGACGAGAATCACACAGCAGTACTGTCAGGAGTTCAAAATACACAAACTGTTTGAGAGATAAGTTGCAGGCTTTTGCCTGGAAGATTCTATCTTGCAACCAGATTCAAGCAAGATCTGGGCCCTGCATTGGAATAGGCAGAGAATGGCTGTAAAACACGGACTAGCAGAACACCTTGCACATAATCTTGGACTATGAGATCAGTTTAGATAGAGACATTAGACTAGTACGCGGTTTATACCTTTTATTTGATAGTGGTCACTCCAGACTCATTGGCTATGTCTACACTTGGAAATTTAAGTCGACTTTAACTAAGTCAACTTAGTGAGTCTACACTTAAATTTTAAGTCGACTTTGGGGGGAACTTACAAAGTTGACCTAGAGTGTCCACACTGGACACCTCGGTAGACTTCTAGAGGCTAGGGGGACCTAGGGCAGGTCCACGGGGGCAGGGGGCACCCCTTGCCCAGTGCCAGGGGGCTCAGCCTTTGCCCCATTGTACATAGGTACAATGGGGCAAAGGGGGACAGGGACCCTGGCAGGGCATAAGGGCAGGGTGGGCAGGGCTCTGCCCTGTCCTGTTTGGGGGCATGCCAGGCTCCCCCTGTGCCCTCCCCAGCAGGGAGGGCATTGGTGTAGTCTTGGGGTAGCCCTAAATCGATTTAGGGCTACCCCATGTCTGCACTGGCTTAAGTCGACTTTAAAAAGTTGAATTAAGCCTTAAGTCAAAGTAATTCTAGGTTTAATAAAGTCGACTTAATTTTCATTAAGTCGACTATTTTCCTTAAGTCGACTTAAGCAAGCTGCTTAAGTCAACTTAAGAAAACTGTAGTGTAGACATAGGGTAAATAAAGTCACTTAAGCAAGCAGCCATTGGGTGCATCTACACTAGTAAATTAAGTCGACTTAAGCTTGCTTAAGTCGACTTAATTTACTCTGCGTCTACACTAGAGTTTCCTTAAGTCGACTTAAGCTGCTGCGTAAGTCGACTTAAGGAAATAGTAAATCGACTTATTAAGACCTGCTTTTGCTTCAACTTACTGCTTAAGGTGACTTTTCTCCTACAAGTAAAACAATGAAAAGTAGTTACTGTGACGTAATAACTTGGTTGGGCTGGCTGTCCTTGGTACAGTTAAACAGTGTGAGAATGCATGCATGCACCTACCCAAGGTTCCTTCCCCTGCACTGGGCTCATCTGTGCTTGGCTGATGGGACTGGCCGGACTGCAGTGAAGTCCCCCAAAGTTCCTGGCTCCTGGAATAGATGGATCCCCCCACACTACCACCCACGTCCATCCTCCTCCTTCTCCTCACTGTTCATGGCAGGAGTCTATCTCAGGCTCCTTGGGGGTATCCCTGGTGGTCTGTGGGCTTCTGGTGTGGTCCCCACCATGTATGGCACGTAGCTCATTGTAAAAGCAGGTCTGCAATTCAGCCCACATCGACTGTTGGCCTCCCTGCAATTGTGATATGCCTGCCAAGTTCCTCTCCCTTCATGTGGCACTGCTCCTGATTCCAGTCATACCTCTCGCCTGCAACCTCAGAGCAATCCTTTCTGAGATGTCCACATTTCTATGAATGGTCCATAAAAATGCTTGCACAGCCCCATCTCTCACAGGCCTATAATAAAAAAGGACAGCCTGAGACATGAGGCCTAGTGTGACAGGCCAGGTATGAAGCCTGACCTAAAGTAATATTCAAGCCCTGCTGTTCTAAAGCAAAGTTAGCAGAAGTCAGGCTGTGAACCTGCATGCAGATTCACAGAAATGGGCAAGTCCAGAGCTGGTATTGCAAAAACACACATTCCTAAAGACACATTCCTAGGCACAACAATCAGCAACCACACTCCAGAAAGCTACCAGAACATCCCAATACTCCAAAGATAATGAAGGCTTACTGACCCTCAGGCTGACAATAAGGTGGATAGAGATGTTTTGATCAAACTATCACATACAAGGTAAAGGGTGGTATCTTACCACATCAGAGGGTGGCAACTACACCTGTCAGAGGAGCAATACACAACTTGTTTGTATCAGTGTATAAAAGAGGATCTCAAAGTGAGTGTCTTTGTCTGACTGAGTGAGGAACAGAAAGTCCCACTGTTTACTAAGCTGGTTCTTTGGGACAAGCATATATGTATTTGGTGTACCTGTGATACGCATAGGGTACTTTTTACTGTGCTTTGTCAGCAATAAACCCAGTCTGGTGCCTTCATTACTGAAATGAATCTCTGATCTTATTGGGTAATCCAATTCTGGTTTGCTATATCAGTTATCTGCAGAGCTTGGACAGTGTCACACTGGGAGAACACAGGCAGCCAACAACTGACAAAATGGCCCAGCTGATTCAATACCTCTGTCTACTCCAGACAGGAACATATCTAAACCATGAATCTCACATGGTTGATTGGGCAGAGGCACACAACAAGGGAGAGCTTCTAAGTATACTTGCCAAGAGTGGCAATCAGAAAAAAGGCATTTTAAAAATATGCAGGAGTTTTAATGGGGAGTGGTTTCTGGTCTCTGTGACTGTGACAGGTTGTACCAACAACACACTTGTCTGGCAAGGTTAACTCCACTTTGTGGGCCAAAGCAGCCAATCAGGACTGACCACTAAGGAGGGAGGAGGCACCTTGCTGGTTTCTGCCCAGGAGCAGGAACCGATTTGCTGGAAGCCTAGGAAGTCACCAATCCCAGAAGCCCAGGTGAGCTGTGGACAGTGACACCAGAGAACTGGGTAGGAAGTGACTCAGGGGAATTATACTTGGATCTGGATTTGGAACTTGAAATCTAAGCAACATGGTTCAGCTGGACCTCCTGCTGGCTGAATGGTTAAACCATTTGCTGTTAATAGAGCCCTGTGTTGGAACTGAAACCTTGTACACACGATCAGTTTATCGCGCATTAAAACTCATTACCGCGCGATAGCAACAACGGCGTACACACGTGCAACAGGGCTGTTGCGCGTTAACTGCCTTGTTGTAGCGCAATACAAAAACCACTTCGACGAGGGTGGTAACAGCTAATGCGGAACAGCTGTTGTGCTTTTGCGCTCGTGTGTACGCTTACCGCGCAATGACTGGCCTCCGGAACTGTCCCAGCATTCCAAAGTCGTCCTCTCTGGTCTTCCCCCCACCCACTCTGTAGCCGTGACGAAACTGTCCCCGCCCTGCCCTGCCCTGCCCTGAACTGATTCCCAGGATTTTCAAATTTCTCGTCTGTTTCACTTCCTGCTCTCTTCCTTGTGGAGTGTATTTGTGCTCCGATCATCAGTAGCAATGGCGGCCCGCCGTGGAAGACGCGCACCCCTTTGGAGCACGGCAGAGGTGCTGGACCTGATCAGCATCTGGGGAGAGTCCGCTGTGCAGGCACAGCTACGCGGCAGCAGGAGGAATTATGACACATTTGGCATAATTTCTCGGGCCATGTCAGAGAGAGGGCATGATAGAGACACAGTGCAGTGCAGATCAAAGGTGAAGGAGCTCAGAATAACCTATCACCGAGCGAAGGAGGCAAACCGCCGTTCCGGATCAGTGCCTGCTACATGCAGGTACTACAAGGAAATAGAAGCCATCCTCAGTGGACCCCACAACCACTGCCAAGAGTCCCGTGGACACATCAGCCCCCCCTCATCCAGTGATTGCCAGAGCCGAGCAGGATGAGGACGTGATCGAGGAGGAGGAGGAGATGGAGGATGACCTGGAGGAAAGCGCAACCGCATGTAGCCAGGAGCTCTTCAGCAGCCCCGCTGAGACGTCCACCCAAGGCTTCAACTGCAGCGTATCCTCTGAGGCGGCAGCGGGGGGTTCAGGTAAGTTTCTCCTTCGTGCAGCTCTGTCTGGCTCCTGCTAAAATATCATTGTTCGGGGTGGGGGTGCTTGCGGGTCCCCGCTGTGCACGCTATTTACTCTGCATTCATTAGAAGTGCATCAACACAAGCAGTGATTGTAAAATAATCATCTGCATTTAGGTCAGTAAAGGTTTCCTCGATGTACCTCCAGAGCTTCATACTCAGGTTAGATGGGAGAGCGTTTATGTCTACGCTCCCAAAGACGGATACTCTGCCTCTCCAGCTGCAAAGCACAGCCCTGGGAACCATGGCAGCACACAGTGCAGCAGCATACGGTCCTGGCTTGCAACCGGCGGCATGTAGGATATGTATCCTAGATGACAGGGGCACTCTGAGGAGAGAGATATCTGGTTCCATCTGTGTGCCCAGTGCAGATTGTGAGCCCCCACTAAGCCGTCTATTAGAATGTACCTTGTCTGCTTCAGCGAAGCATAGTGTGTTGACCGCCCTGTACCTTCCAGTGGAATGTGCTACTGGAAGGTTACATTGGTTATCTATGCTATGTGTTAACAATTCCTTTATTGTTATTTTTTTAGTAGATTTGACCTTCACAAGGCCGGTGTCTACCCCGGTTGACCGAATGAGAAACATTCGGCGGCGTGCTCGAAGAAACAGGGAGGATATGTTTCATGAGCTTCTGAAAGCAACACAGGAATCCGCAAGGGAGAATAGAGCCTGGAGAGAGGAATCCCAGCAGAGGAGGCAGAAACACAGGGACGAACTGATAAGCGTCATGAAGGAGCAAACAGAACTGCTCAAGAGCATGATTGCTTTGCAGTCCCAGGCGATTAATGTCCGGGCTCCACTCCAGACAGTTCAGCCGTGTCTGCCTCCCACTCCCCGTAGTCCCTCAAAGCATTTCTTTGAAGGCCACCCTTCCCCCCGGTACAGGACAATATCCAGTCCCCCCCCAGCTACTTTTTTGAGACCCGGAGCTACACAAACCTGTAACCCCACCCCCACCTTTTAGGTTTGAATAAAAACAGTAACAAATACTTTGAAGAGTGGGTTTATTTGTACACATTATTGAAAAGCTCATACGGTGCACCTGATGTGGCATGGAAGTTAACTAGGGGAGGGCATCATTGAAATGCTCCCTGAGTGCCTCCCTTATGCGAGCAGCTTCTCCTTGTGCCACCCTAATACTCCTAGTGGTTGGCTGCTCGTATGCTTCCTCGAGGCACTGTGCCTCCGTAGCCCACGTAGGGGAAAACTTTTCTCCCCTACTTTCACAAATGTTATGGAGGACACAGCACGACGCAATCACAGCAGGGATGTTGTCCTCCACCAACTCCAGCCTCCCATACAAACAGTGCCAGCGCCCTTTTTAACGACCAAAGTCACACTCCACAGTCATTCTGCAGCGGCTCAATCGGTAATTGAACCGCTCCTTGCTGCGATCCAGGTTCCCGGTGTACGGCTTCATGAGCCATGGCATCAGTGGGTATGCTGGGTCTCCGAAGATGACTATGGGCATCTCCACCTGTGACAGGCTGCTCCCCAAATCCAGTCTGGTGTGCTGCTATGACCGCTTGAACCCCACTCCTGAACCCCAATTTACCCCGATCTGCTGGGTGACCGCTCACTCCTGAGTCAGTCCACACCAGCCACCAGCGTGTAATTGGTCCCAGGCAGTGGGTGTAAATCCACTAGCCACACAGGCGTTGGTTCCCAAGCAAGCACACCCAGCCCCAGACACTACACTGGGAGCCACTGCCTTACAGGGATTGGGACCCACTCCCAATCACCTTAGTCTCCAGTCCGTCCACTTAACAAAGAAGTGGATTGTGCCCAGCCTCCCACATCCACACCCTCTAAAGACCACACAGCTTTAGGTAAAACAACTACTAGTTTATTGATCAGAGTCTGATTTCAAGTGAGAATATGGCCAATCAAGGCAGCAACATGTTACAAATGAGTCAGGAGTGACCACTATCAAATAAAAGGTATAAACCGCATACTACTCTAACATCTTCACCTAAACTAACCTCAGAGTCCAAGATTATGCACATGGTGTTTGGCTGTCTGATGTCTTGCAGCCATTCTCTGCCTGTTCTTAGGCAGGGCCCCGATCTTGCTTGAGGTTGGTTGCAGGATGGTGTCTTCTCAGGCTGAAAGCCTGCAGCTTCTCCCTCACAGTCTCTGTCTTTGTTTTAACAAACTGCTGACAGCCCCTCCCCCTCACTGTCCTGTTGTGAGATTCTTTTCACTCCTACCTGAGCAGGGGAGGGCATTAGCATTCCCTTTGATGTGTAAATCTTCAGCCATTGTGCTAGAGACAGTCCTGAGTCTGAACCCTGTAACATGCTTCACATCTATACATACATGTCGCAGCAGGGAACATGGCACCCTGGTAATCACGTGGCACATGTTCTGAGCATTCACAGAGGAACCTGGTATAGCGTAATTGTCATCAAACAACACAATTACACTGCAAAACTGAACAGAAAGATTATACAGGTCACGCCCAAGGGCTGCACAGATGTGCATCCCGTCACACCACCTCCCCCACTGTAATTTTTTGATCAGGGAAAAAGGTACCCCCTTGCAGCTTCCGGTACAGACCAGTGTTCCTGAAAATGCGGGCATCATGCACCTTTCCCGACCACCCAGCATTGATGTCCGTGAAACGCCCCTTGTGATCCACGAGTGCTTGCAGCACCATGGAGAAGTAGCCCTTCCTGTTTATGTACTCGGTCCCGAGATGGTCTGGAGCCAAAATTGGGATGTGTGTGCCGTCTATTGCTCCCCCGCAGTTAGGGAATCCCATGGCAGCAAAGCCGTCCACAATGTCACGAGCATTGCCCAATGTCACCCTCCTCCGTAGAGAATGCGATTGATGGCTTGGCACACTTGTGAGAGGGCTAATCCGACGGTGGACCTCCCGACTCCAAACTGGTTTGCAACCGACCGGTAGCAGTCAGGAGTTGCCATCTTCCAGACAGCTATCGCAACATGCTTCTCCACGGTTAGGGCTGACCTCATGTTGGTGTCTTTCCGTCGCAGGGCAGGGGCCAACTCTGAACACAGTTCCACAAAGGTTGCTTTCCACATTCGAAAGTTCTGTACCCACTGCTCGTCATCCCACAGCTGCATAACAATGCGATCCCACCACTCGGTGCTCGTCTCTCTCGACCAGAAACAGCGTTGCACCGTGTGCAGATGATCGGTGAAGGAACTGAGCAACGTGGTGCTGTTGCTCTGCATGGCATCGATCAGCCCCTGCTCCTCGGTGTCCTCGTCTGACTCGGAGCTCATTGCGTACCGAGCAACAAGCCGAGATGTATTCAGAATGTTGAAGGCGACAGTGGAGATCAGAGCAGGATCCATGCTGTCGCTGTTGTGATTGCTTGCAAGTGGTGCAGTGCGTCACTGCACTGTTGAAAATAGGCGCGAGTTGCTATTGGAAACGAGGAAGACGCTAGGGGAACACAAAGCACCACGGGAAACTGAGAGTTTACCCATGGCGCTTTGCGTTCCTTTCCTTCATCCCATGATTCATAGCGTCGATTCAGGGAAAATGGAACGATGGGATAGGTGCCCAGAAGTCATTGCGCTCAATCGCGATAATGCAAGGAATTTTGTTACGTTGCAAGGAGCGACGTGTGTATGCGTTATCCCGCAATAAAGGTCACGTGACTTTTATAGCGCGATTGCCATGTTGCGCTTTAATCTGATCGTGTGTACATAGCCTGAGTGAAGGAGGGAGGGCCCGGGTCACCCTACCCATCCACCAACCACCCCTGGTGACCTACTTCCCCTTCTAGCCCCGCGGCCATGCTGCCTGTGTAGAAGAGCTGTGTGTTGGCTCTGGCCACTAGGTGGCCATGCTGCCCTGCACAGAAAGGCTGCCTTATTGACTGGCCACCAGGCCACACAGACCTGTATGATCTGTTTATTCCAGTCACTAGGCCAGGCCACCCTGAAGCATAGGGTGAACATGTGAACTCAGCCTGGGACCATAACACCCCCTACTCTGTCCCCAAAGGGAGAGGGGGAAACAGCTCACAACAATGACCTTGTTGTCAGACATGTAGTTTACAAATGTGACCAGAGAATCACTGTCAGACATTGTGGGACAGCTACTGGAGCATTGTTAGTGTCAACATAGGTCAAGCAGTGTCTAAATGCACCGTGCCAACCACAGTATGTTGACCACAACTTTGCATCACTTCTCAAGCTGGTATAATTTTGTTGCCCTAAGAAGATGCTTATGTTGGTGGGAGACAAATTTGAGTGTGGATAGGTGCAAATAACTTTAGCTTCCTGTGGTGCTTAGTTCCCAAAATGGTGGGATCATGGGCCAGTCCCTTTCCCAGTAGGCTACATTGTAAGGAGTAACTGGAGAGAGGTTTAAATGTCATTCTACCTTACACAGAGGGACCCTCATAAAGCATGCCTAGGGCCTCGGGGGTAACAGAAAACATAAACCATCAGAGAAATCATTATTGCCAGTGGAAAGGAACATGACACTGAGCAAAGTTCATGTCAGACGTCCATTTAAACTATTGCACTGAGCTGGCCAGTGGCTGCAGTCTGTATCAAGGTGCTCTCACATGCCATCACTCAGACAGAGCTCCAGCCTTCCACCCACAGGGAGAGCATGTGGATATGCAGCTCCCTTGAAGAGATGCATCTTCCAAAGGCACCAAAGTGCCACAGGACTCTGTTGTTTTTCTGCAATAGACTAACACAGCTACCCCATTGGAACTTGACTCCATAGCAAGGATGACCCCAACAGTGGTGTACCAGGGTGCTGGAGCGTTCCTTTCCTTCATCCCATGATTCATAGTGTCGATTCAGGGAAACTGGAACGATGGGATAGGTGCCCAGAAGTCATTGCGCTCAACCGCGATAATGCAAGGAATTTTGTTACGTTGTTACGTTGCAAGGAGCGACGTGTGTATGCGTTATCCCGCAATAAAGGTCACATGACTTTTATAGCACAATTGCCATGTTGCGCTTTAATCTGATCGTGTGTACATAGCCTTAGTGATTTCAGCTCTCTAGGAAGTTTTTCCTTCCCTAGTGATTTCAGCTCAATCAAAACAACAAAAGAGACTCTACAAGGAATCTTTAGGTCTATCCTTTAACAATGGGCAGAGAAATAGGTGTGGTGTGGTGTGGTGTTTGCCGTGGTGTTTGCCTTGCCTTGCCTTGCCTTGCCTTGCCTTGCCTTGCCTTGCCTTGCCCCGCCCCGCCCCGCCCCGCCCTGCCCCGCCCCAGCCAGTTTTACAACTCTGAAAACTAGGGTTGCTCACTTTTCCAAGTTCTCTGTTGCTGATGGTGACTTTTCCATCAGCTTCTTGGTCAATTACAGATATACAATCAAAGGGTGGCATATCATGAAAGAGCAATATTTCCTTTCCCCCTTCTGATAAAACACCAGATTCAGAGGATTTGAACCAGTCACACATACCAACTCCCATCATACCCAGCCTCTGGGTGAAATTATGCTGAGTGTCATACAAATACAAAGCCCAGGTAAATCAGTTGCCCCCCTCCCTGCTTAGCTGCTAAACAAGAGAGGCTCTCAGATTCTTAACCTTGCTTACAGGTAGAAGGTAAACCATGTCAGGGGGTAACAGCTTCACACATCAGAGGGGCAATATGCCACTTGTTTGTAACAGTACATGAAAGAGGGTCTCAAAGTGTAGAGTCTGCGGGATATTAGAGCTGTGCTTTGTCTCCAATAAACCTGGCTGTGTGCCTTCATTACCAAAAGAGATCTTTGGTCTTAATGGATAATCCAGTCATGGTTTGGTGTCTGTTATCTGTGCAGAGCTAAGATAGCATACACACAAGGAGAACACGCAGGTAGCCAACAACCGACAACACCCACAAGGTAGGCGAGACTATAGGTTGCATCAGGGCAATAAACTGGACCACACCAGCTCTGCTGCTAGACTTCTCCATGCAATATTTTGACTCTTGCAAAACTTTTGTTGTTGTTGCTTCTTTGTTTTTTGTTTTATGGTGGTTTATTGACTGTGTTTGGTGTATGTTTGCTAGGTGTATCTGCCTCTCAGGGACTGTCTCCATGGCAATCAGACACCCATAGCTGAGCTGCAGCCTGAGCGCTAGGCCCTCCCCCTTCGCAGGGTCCTAGGCTATGTCTACAGTGGCAATTTAAGTCGACTTAAGAAGGCTTAAGTTGACTTAAATTAAGCCACGTCAACTTAATGAAAGCTTAAGTCGACTTCATAACTACAACTCATTAGGTCGACTTAACCCTTAAGTTGACTCCTTAAGTCAACTTAAGGATGGTGTGGACGTGGAGTAACCCTTAAGTCGACTTTATTAAGTTGACTTAAGGGTGGTTAGGTCGACTTAACAAAGTGGACTAAGGAGACAAAGTTAAGTCAACTTAGTCCACTTCGTTAAGTTGACTTTATTAAGGTCGACTTTAAGTCGACTTAAAGTCGATCTTATTAAGTCGACTTAACAAGTCGACCTAACTTTTTCTAGTGCAGACATAGCCCTAGAGCACTAAAGCCTTAATGTCTCTGAACAGCAGTTAAACAGCCCCTTACCCTGAGCCCTGTGAGCCCAGGTCAGCCAGCATGGGCCAGCCACCGGTTTTTAAATGCAGTCTAGCTAGATCTTTAAACTTGCTCACTAAATTCCCTCACTGAACTCCCTTCTTTGCTGCTCCTGTTTGCTAGCTAAGAACTCCATAGCACCTTGCATAAACTGATATATGCTCTAGCTTAAGAAGAGAGGAAAGCTGTCAGGACCAGGACATATGAGTATTTTTTTTTTCTTTTCTTTTCTCTTGTTCAGCTTGTAGGAACTGATTGGTGGAGAGAGATCAGCTGACCCCACTTAGGGGTGGGGCTTCCCTGCTGAGGTAGCTACAAAGGCAGCCACTCCAGCAGGCAGCGGCATACAGCAGCAGTCATCAGGGCTGTGAACAGGGGAGTTTAAGTGGGAGTTTGGAAGGGGAGCTTGGGGGGATGGTGTGTTTCCTGTATTGCTTGTCTTGCAGTGGTGGTGTTTATTTTGTTCTGACTGGGATTAAGCCAAGAGCTATGGCAGATACAGAGGCAACCGTTGTGGACACTCAGGCCGGGGAAGCAACAGCAAGAATGGCAGGATGTGGAAGCTGTGGAATGTACTTGATTTTGGAGGGATCACCTCCAAGGACCTATGTGTGCATGAAGTGCCACTTCATTGAGTTGATGGAGGAGAAGGTGCGGGGATTAGAGATGCAGGTGAAAACTCTCATTGAGTTTAGAAGGGGTTTCGAACAACTGATGGAGCAGACAGGTGAGGAGGGTTTAAGAGAAATGCCAGACCTCCAGATGGAAGCAGGACCATCAAATTGAGAGGCCAGAATACCAGGAGATGAAAGTGGCCAGTGGAAGCATGTGACTGTGAGAAGTCGGCAGAGGAAAAGACGGGATAGTGAAGGAGAAATAGAGCTAAGAAACAGGTTTGCTGGGTTAGCAAATGAAGGAGCAGAGCATGTAGTGACTGATGTTGGGAGTGCAAGGAGAAAGAGAAGAGCAGCTAGTCCTATCCAAAGAGGGGATGAGCCAATGGAGATTCCTCCTAGTAAGAGCCCTAGAAGGACTCAGAAGTGGATGCAAAGGATTGCAGACAAAAACAGGAGAACTGAGGACTTGCAACCGGAACGCAGTGGGGATAGGCTAGTGAATAGCATTGATGCCAGGAAAAGGCAAGTGTATGTGATTGGGGACTCCTTGTTGAGAAGGACAGACAGGCCTATAACCATAGCTGACCCCAAGAACAGAAGGGTATGCTGCTTGCCTGGTGCAAAGATACGGGATGGTGATCTGAGACTGAAGAGGATCTTAATGGGAGCTGGAAAGAATCCTTTGATTGTCCTTCATGTGGGTACAAATGATGTAGATAGATTCTCACTGGAACGTATCAAAGGTGACTATGCCAGGCTGGGGAGGACCCTCAAGGAAATAGAAGCTCAGGTGATCTTTAGTGGGATTCTACCTGTCCCTAGAGGAGGACAACAAAGGTGTGAAAAGATCCTGATTATAAACAGAAGGCTTAAGCAGTGGTGCTATAAGGAGGGCTTTGGTATGTATGGTCACTGGGAGGCATTCGTGGACAGAAGACTGTTCTCCTGGGATAGACTGCATCTGAGTAGGGAGGGAAACAGACTTCTGGGAGGGAGATTAGCACAACTGATCAAGAGAGCTTTAAACTAGAGAGCTGGGGGAGATGGTTGGGAGATGCCCAAATAATCTCCGCGCCTGATATTAGTGTTGAGAAGGAAGAACATGAAATAAGAAAGGACACAGAAATAGGGAGCAGCATGAGGGTTACGAGAACAAGGAGTAGTGTAAATGCCAGTCTAGTGAGTGGTATTGTCTGTGGAACGACTGTGCCGAATCAGGCAAAGAAAGTGAGTGAGGCCAAGCCGCACAAACTAAAATGTTTATATACTAACGCGAGAAGCCTGGGTAACAAAATGGAGGAGCTGGAGCTACTGGTAGAGGAAGTGAAACCAGGTATTATAGGGATAACTGAAACATGGTGGAATAGTAGTCATGACTGGTGTATTGAAGGCTATCTGCTCTTTAGGAAAGATAGATATAAAGGCAAAGGTGGGGGAGTGGCATTGTATGTCAATGAGGAGGTAGAGTGCAGGGAAATTCAAAGTGATGGAATTAACAAGACAGAATCAATCTGGGTAAAAATCATGTTAGGGAAAAAAGCTACTAAAGTTTATCCTGGAATGGTGCATGGAGTGTGTTACAGACCACCGGGATCTGATCTAGACATGGATAGGGACCTCTTTAAGGCCTTTAAGGAAGTTAATACTATTGGGAACTGTGTGATTATGGGAGACTTTAACTTCCCAGATATAGACTGAAGGATGTGTGCTAATAGTAATAAGAGGGCCCAGTTTTTCCTGGATGTGATAGCTGATGAATTCCTTCTCCAAATGGTTACTGAACCAACAAGAGGGGTGCCATCTTAGAT
The DNA here is from genome assembly GCA_007922175.1 of Pelusios castaneus. Classification (NCBI taxonomy): domain Eukaryota; kingdom Metazoa; phylum Chordata; order Testudines; family Pelomedusidae; genus Pelusios; species Pelusios castaneus. The sequence continues at coordinate 1,864,133 of ML686217.1, forward strand.
TTAGTACTGGTGAGTAGTGAGGACCTCATAGATGAACTGGTTGTTAGGGGACAACTTAGGTTCAAGTGACCATGAGCTAATTCAGTTCAAACTAATTGGAAGGATAAACAAAAATAAATCAGCGACCAGGATCTTTGACTTTAAAAAGGCTAACTTTAGAAAATTAAGGGAATTAGTTGGGGAAGTGGACTGGATAAAAGAACTCAGGAATGTAAATGTAGAAGAGGCTTGGAATCGCTTCAAAACAAAGTTGCATGAACTATCTGAAGCCTACATTCCAAGGAAGGGGAAAAAATTCATAGGCAAGAGCTGTGGACCAAGCTGGATGTGTAAGCATCTCAGAAAGGCGATTAGGAGGAAGCACAGAGCCTACAAAGAGTGGAAAAGGGGAGGGATCAGCAAGGAAAGCTACCTTTTGGAGGTCAGAACATGTAGAGAGAGAGTGAGAAAGGCAAAAAGTCAAGCTGAGCTGGACCTTGCGAAGGGAATTAAAACCAATAGTAAAAGGTTCTTTAGCCATATAAATAGGAAAAAAAAACAAAGAAAGAAGAAGTGGGACCGCTAAAAACTGAGGATTGGGTGGAGGTCAAGGATAATCTAGGCAGAGCTCAATGTCTAAATAAGTACTTTGCATCTGTTTTCAATGAGAGTGAAGTTGAGCTGGGGGGTAGAGGTAGGCAAGCTAATGGGAATGACATCATGAATGTGGAAATTACCATACCTGAGGTAGAAGCCAAACTTGAGCTGCTGGATGTGACTAACTCGGGGGCCCTGGACAACCTCCATCCGAGGATACTAAAGGAACTGGCTCATGAAATTGCCAGCCCTTTAACGAGGATTTTTAATGAATCTGTAAACTCGGGGGTTGTACCGTATGACTGGAGAATCGCTAATGTGGTTCCTATTTTCAAGAAAGGGAATAAAAATGATCCGAGTAACTACAGGCCTGTTAGTTTGACCTCGGTAGTATTCAAGGTCTTGGAGAAAATTTTGAAGGAGAAAGTACTTAAGGCTATAGAGGATAACGGTAACTGTGATAAAATACAACATGGCTTTACAAAAGGGAGATCATGCCAGACCAACTTGATCTCCTTTTCTGAAAGGATAACAGATCTTTTAGATAAAGGGAATGCAGTGGACCTAATTTACTTAGATTTCAGCAAGGCATTTGATACAGTTCCACATAGGGAGTTATTAGTTAAGCTACAGAAGATGGGGATTAATATGAATGTAGTAAGGTGGATAAGGAACTGGTTAAAAGGGAGACTACAGCGAGTCATACTGAAGGGTGAACTGTCAAGCTGGAGGGAGGTTACTAGTGAAGTCCCTCAGGGATCTGTCTTGGGACCGATCTTGTTCAACCTTTTTGTTACTGACCTTGGCACAAAAAGCGGGAATGTGCTAATAATGTTTGTGGATGACACCAAGTTGGGAGGTATTGCCGATACGGAGAAGGATCGGGATACCATACAGAAAGATCTGGATGACCTTGTAAACTGGAGTATCAGGAACAGGATGAAATTTAATAGTGGGAAGTGCAAGGTCATGCATTTAGGGACAAACAACAAGCATTTTTCCTATAAGTTGGGGATGCATCAGTTGGAACGGACTGAGGAGGAGAAGGATCTGGGAGTAATGGTTGACCATAGAATGACTATGAGCTGCCAATGTGATGTGGCCGTGAAAAAAGCTAATGCGGTTCTAGGATGTATCAGGAGAGGTATTTC
>ML686217.1:1868778-1908620 GCA_007922175.1 Pelusios castaneus
AGAGTTTGTTGGCTTGCTTCAGTGCGGGGTGGAGCCGCCCCGTCACAGGGTGTCATTTGTGGAGCATACCTGCATTAGGTGAATATAACAATGCTGCACGAGCTGGCCTCCCACAGACTGATAGTGTATTGAAACTTTTTCCTTATTATTAGCTTATAGCAATAAATCTGATGGATATTGGCTATTTGGTCTCTTGAATATATGTAATAACACACCAAGCAATTGGCTATAAATTAACAACAGGGACATTGTGACAGTTCATTACCCTGGGGTTGTCCTCTGAATTCTGAACCTATTTGGATTGAGGCTACAATTTCAGAGTTCTATAGACTCACCCGTACAAGTTATTATATGGCTTGAGGAGCTAGGAACATGTAAATACTCATCTGATTCCAGGGTTGTTATCCAAAGCTTTTCTCATCTTCAACATTTAACCAGGTATTGAAGATTCTGCAGTGCATATACCAAGCCCCCAGCCATAGCAGCTGACAGAGACATTCCATGTACCACCTGCTTCCATTCACCAACTTCATCTTCTCAAACCCAGCAGAAACTAGAAGCTGTTTTCCTCTGTCTGCCCCTTTTGCTAGTGTTGTATGTTCTGTAAAGAACACAGCCTGCAGGGGAAGGTACGGTGGGATTCATTGATTTTCATATTGCCCATTGCAGAGCTGTTGTTCAAGAAACTGGTGTGTAATTGAACAAGGGTTTGGAGCTCATGCTGATGTGAAGTTTCATTGCACCATTAATATCAGCAGGGGCCTTTGTAGCAGACTGAAATTAGGAAAGTACACCAGATGGCTTAACTAGCTCCCTGCCACCCTGCAGTTAGGAAAGTGGGAAATCTTCCTGACTTTAGAGACAGATTCAGGAGAAAGCCAGAGAGGGCAGGTGCACATGTTTATATTTAAAGCATGCCAGGTGTTTCACAGAAGACCTAGGAAGAAGCCATTCTTGCCCCAAAGAGCTTATAAGATACCTAAGAAATGGTATGGTTGGGGAGAAGCAGGCAGGGTGAGAAAGGAATAAGCTGCAGCAATATAAGCAGGCAGTTATTTCCCATCAGACACATGCACACCTCTGTGGCTCACTGGGGTTTCTTCTGTGTAACTCCAGCAAGATAAAGACAATGATTGATTCCAAAGGGGTAGCCGTGTTAGTCTATTGTAGAAAGACAACAGAGTCCTGTGGCACTTTTAAAGACTAACAGATTTATTTATTGCATGAGCTTTCGTGGGAGAAAATCCCACTTCGTCAGACGCTTTGAAGATGCGATAAATAAAGCTCATGCGATAAATAAATCTGTTAGTCTTTAAAAGTGCCACAGGACAATGATTGATGTCATTGTGGATGCTGCAGGAAGGGGAGTTTCAGGAGGGATATAATGAGAGGACGTGATGTAGCGCTAAAGAAAAAAATTATACCATAGTATTGTTCAAACAGAAATTTCTATATGGAATATTCACTGATAAAAATACCATGCTCATTCATTCACCTGTAACTCCATATTGTAACGAAAACTCCATTTTGAATTGTTCTCTTCATTTTGTAATTCTCAGCCTAAGTTTTGCTGGGAAACTTAATTTAGATGTGTTTTTAACTTAGTTTGGATGTGTGAATGAGGGGTGTGTGTGATCAGTCTCCAACTCCAGCCTGTCCTGATGACAAACTGCCAGCACCACCTTGATGGCTGAAGAACAATACAATCACACCCTGCAAAAGCAAGAAGAATCCATCCTAAAAAGAAAGGGACAAAAAGCCCCATCAAGAACAAGATCAAAGTCACATCTGCCATTAACTGATGACTCATGGTCATACAGTACACTGAGGCAGCGTGACACAGCAAAATCCATGGATAAAAAGATGGGTGAGACTGCAGAGCTTTGGGTAATGTTCTGCACACCATCCAAGAGCGTCGGTGCACAGCTGTGTGCCCAACAGAGACCCTGCTCTACCTCATGCCCAGCTTCCCTGGCCACGTAGCTGTCATGAACTGCGAACACCAGCCATGAACTCAAACTACGATCACAAGCAACAATCGGGACTGGTAACTATACATGAACAACAGCAGAACATCTGAGGTGCATGTGTGTGTGTGTGTGTGCATGTGTATTAAGTATTAGTTTTTAACACAATTGTGTTTTCCTAATAATAAACGCAGCATATTGCCTTTTCCCCCTTGAAAAGATCCTGGGTGCTCTTTTTGCACAACAGTGAGATGCTTGGCAGATCAGAGGAGGGAGGGAATTCCAGGCATACCCAGACATCATCAAATGCATCCAGATGCATGTTTGAGAAACTGCAAATGGGGCATCGCTGGCTGAGCAGAGATGGGGACAGAGTGAATCCGATAAGCACACAGGGAGCTGGAGAGTCTTGAAGGTAAAGGCAAGCAGTTTCCATCCAATGCAGTGGAAAAGAGAAGACCAGAAGATATTTAAAAAGGGGTGTGGTGGAATCCTGCAGGATCTGGGCTCTGGAACCACTCAGGGCAAAGCCAGTCAAGACACTGGTGCTCATAGTCTGCCCTCAGGTCTTCTTGCATCAGTGCAAGTGAAGCTGCACTCAGGGTTGAGCACCTGAACTCCGCCTTAGCTCCCCTTTGGGTACCCCTGGATCAGACTCTGGAGAGTTCTTCCATGCCCCAAAAGGGACATGCAACTCACCTTGCAGTGGGAATCAGAAGGGTTTATTAGATCTCAGGAGCACAGCACAGAAAGACTTTGTTAGCGGACTCACTAGAAGTTACCAAAATCGACCGCCTGGGGCACCTCAGAGCCCACAAGTTTGGGCTCTGCTTCCTGCCACCACTAGCAGCCAGTCACCCCCAGACACACCCCTTTGCTCCTCCCCAGTTCTTTTTCTCTTTTCCCAGGCAAGGTGACCACCCCTCCTTGTTTCCTCCTGCTTCAACTTGTTATAACCTGTCAGAGATAACTGATCCAAGACAGAGAAGCCCTGGCTATTCTCTGCATACATGTGGCTAGGGAGGGCCCATTGGCCCTCTGGTGGCCTCTGCGATGACCACAAATCTGGGACCCATCATCAAAGTACATGAGTAACACATAGAGGAAACTAAGGCACACGCATGGAACTGAGAGGAAACATTAAGAGCAGCTCCACTTTGTCACAAGGTATAGTAGTGGGACTCTGGCTACTACCAATAGCTCAGGCCCTTTAGGTTCTTTTGGATTCAGTAGACACAGCACCAAGGAGGCAATGTAAAGAGTAAAAGCAAATGACTTTTAATAGGGTACAAGCAGGAGGGGGTCGGGGAGGGAATAGGAGAGAAAGTCCAATGCTTACGCCCCTTCTGCAGATGGGAACCCCAAGCAAGGCGACTACAGGTGAGAAGCTTAGAGAGCAATGATCCGAGGTGATCAGCACAGCGGCTGTCCCATCAGTGAATTCCAAAGAGGAGGGGTTTTAGCGTCAGCTTATATACACTTTTTACACACTAACATATACAACTAACTTTTTTTCCCACCTGCTTACTACATTAGCGTGACCGCAGAGTCATTAGAATTATTACCTTGTTTTTCTGCAAGAAAAAATAACAGCGTTAGTTTCCACCAGTGAGGGAGGAAAGACATTCCAATCCCCATTGATAAGGGGGGAAGACAGATTTCAAGGCTGACAGTACCAGCCTTATATCAATCAGGCAGTATCTGGGAATCGTCATACACATGCAGAGTTAAATGTCAGGGCTATGAGGCGACTTCCCCAATCTACTGGCTATACTGTCACATAATCTTCCGTTAATACTGCAGGTATGATGGGACCAGATTGGCGGGCCTGGAAATAACATTAGTGGTTGCCTGTTGAAGGGCTGGAAGAGGGTGATATGAGCAGGGAAGTCAGAGACGAGGAGATTGCAATAATAGTCCCAGAAGATTCTCCATGCACACATGACTCATATTTTGAGACAAAGAAGAAGTGCTGGCTGTTTTAATCTATGGATTGGAGGATTGGCCACAGATCTCCTTTAGCTCACTGATTGATAAAGCTTCAAAGAACTCAGCTTCCAGACATCAAAGTCCTTAGCCAACACACATCACCACAGCAATGGTGTCCCTTCTAGGAACAGAAAACAAAACAAGGAGACTAACATTACATGAGGATATTGATATAACAGGCATCAAGAAATTAGGTGGAACAATGGGACACGGTAATTCCAACGTATAAAATATATAGGAATGACAAAGTGTGTTGTGCTGGTGGGTGACTGATTCATATGGAAGAATATGCAAGAATCCATAGAGTCTAATATAGTGAAAATCTTCAGTGAATCAAACTACACCATAGATTCTCTGTGGTTAGAAATTCCATGCTTGAATATTAAGAATACAGCAGTCAGTATATTCTGCTGACCACCTGACCAGAATGATGATAGTGACTGTGTTGTTGGAGGTTAGAAAGGCTACAAAAACCCAGTGATAATGGGTTATCTCCAGATATGCCCGTATTGACTGGGTACATGTCACCTCAGGACGGGATGCACATCTACAATTTCTAAACACCATTAATGACTGTTTATTGGAGTAGCTAGTTCTGAAACCCATAAGGAGAGAGACAATTCTTGATTTAGACCAAAGAAACTGATGCAACAGATGACTATAGTTCAACCACTCATTACTAGTGATTTTAATGACTTATAGAAAGGGAAAGGAACAAATCATAAGAATGAAATGCCTGCAAGCTGGATGGAAACTTTTGAAAAACACCATTACAGTGGCTCCAATTAAATGCATACACCAAATTTAAAAAAGCAAAAACAGTAAGAGGATCAAAAAATGCCACCATGTCCAAAAAAAAAAAAAAAGAATAAAAGAGGTGGTTAGGGAGAAAAAGACATCCTTTAAAAAATGGTAATCAAATCCTACTCAGGAAAATAGAAAGGAGCATAAACTCTGGCAAGTCATGTCTAAAATTATCATTAGGCAGGACAAAAGAGAATTTGTAAAGCAACTAGGAAAAGACTCAAAAGCAAATAAAATATTTTTAAGTACATCAGAAGCAAAAAGCATGTCAAACTATCTGCAAGACCATTTGATGATCAAAGTGCAAAAGGAGCACTCAAGGAAGACAAAGCCATTGTGGATAAATTAACTGAATTTATAGAACCATAGAAGTTTAGGATTGGAAGAAACCTCAGGAGGTCATCAAGTCCAACCCCGTGCTCAAAGCAGGACCAACCCCAATTAAATAATCTCAACCAAGACTTAGTCATGCTGGGCCTTAAAAACCTGTAAGGACAGATATTCCAGCACTTCTCTAGGTAACTCATTCCAGTGCTTCACCATAGTCCTAATGAAAAAGTTTTCCTAATATCTCACATAGATCTCCTCCACTGCAACTTGAGACCATTGCTCCATGTTCTGTCATCTACCACCACTAAGAACAGCCTAGCTCCATCCTTCCTTGAACCCCCCTTCAGGTAGGTTGCTATCAAACGGCCCCTCACTCTTCTCTTCTACAGACTAAATGGCTGCGTCTACACTGGTAAATTAAGTCGACTTAAGCTTGCTTAAGTCGACTTAATTTACCCTGCGTCTTACCCAAGCTACTTAAGTCGACTTAAGGAAAATAAAGTCAACTTAATTAAAATTATGTCGACTTTATAAAACCACCTTCCTAGTAGACCTAAGGCTTAAGTCGACTCCCTAGAGTCGACTTAAGCCAGTGTAGACGTAGGGTAGCCCTAAGTCAACTGAGGGCTACCCCAGGGCTACACCAATGCCCTCCCTGCTGGGGGGGGGGTGTACAGAGGGAGCCTGGCATGCCCCCCCAAAGGCCAGGGCAGAGCCCTGCCCACCCTGCCCCTATCCCTGCCAGGGTCCCTGTCCCCCTTTGCCCCACTGTACCTAGGTACAATGGGGCAAAGGCTGAACCACCTGGCATTGGGCAAGGGGTGCCACCCCTGTCCCCGTGGACCTCCCCTAGGTCCCCCTAAGCCCCTAGAAGTCGACCTAGGCATCCAGTGCGGACATCTAGGTCGACTTTTTAAGTTCCCCTTTAAGTCGCCTTTATTTTTAAGTGTGGACACACTAAGTCGACTTAGTTAAAGTCGACTTAAATTACCAAGTTTAGACATAGCCAATAAGCCCAATTCCCTCAGCCTTCCTAAGAGGTTATGTGCCCCAGTCCCTAAATAATTTCCATTGCCCCCACTGGACTCTCTCCAATTTATTCACATCCTTTGTCTACTGGGGTACTCAAACTGGACACAGTACTCATTTCCAGCTTCTGGTCCACTGTAACCTCCAGGACCTTTTCTGCAGAACTGCTGCCTAGCCAGCTGGTCCCCAGTCAGTAGCAGTGCATGGGATTCTTTCATACTAAATACAGGACTTTACACTCATTCTTGTTAAATCACATCAGATTTCTTCAGGCCCAATCTTTCAATTAGTTTAGGTCACTCTGTATCCTATCCCTACCCTCCAGTGTATCTACCACTACCACTTCCTCTAGCTTAGTGTCATTGGCAAACTTGCTGAAGGTGAAATCCATGCCATCATCTGGATCATTAATAAAATGTTGAACAAAACTGGCCCCAGAATCAACCCCAAGGACACTCTGTTTGATTCCAGCTGTCAACTACCTATTGAGCCTGATGATCTAGCCAGCTTTCTATCTACCTTGTAGTCCATTCATCCAAACCATACTGCCAAAAGTAGCTTGCAAGAATACTGTGCTGTCCTGTATAAAACTTTGCAAAAGACCCAGGTATATCATGCCCATCACTTTCCCACATCTACAGAGCCCATCATCTCACCACAGAAGGCGATCAAGTTGGTTAGGCATGACTTGCCCTTGGTGAATCCATGCTGACTGTTTCTTAACACCCTCCTTTCTTCCAAGTGCTTCAAAATGGATTCCTTGCAGATCTGCTCCATGATTTTCCAGGAACTGACTCATAGACTCATAGACTTTAAGGTCAGAAGGGACCAGTACGATCATCTAGTCTGACCTCCTGCAAAATGCAGGCCTCAAGACCTCACCCACCCACTCCTGCAATAGGCCACCAACCTATGACTGAGTTATTTACATCCTTAAATCATGATTTAAGGACTATAAGATACAGAGAATTCACCGGTAGGTGAACCATGCCCTGTGCTACAGAGGAAGGCGAAAAACCCCCAGAGCCCAGGCCAATCAGCCCTGGGGGAAAATTCCTTCCCGACCCCAAATATGGCGATCAGTTAAACCCTGAGCACGTGAGCAAGTCTCAACAGCCAGTTATCCAAGAAACGATTCTCTGTAATAACTCAGAACCCACCCCACGTACTCTCCTCTCTTAGGCCACTTGTAAATCCACCACACGTAGCCAAATATCAGTCAATTTCCAAAATAGGCTAATCATACCATCCCCTCCATAAATTTATCAAGCTCAGATTTGAAAGTAGTTATGGTTTTTGCCCCCACAACTCCCCTTGGAAGGCTATTCCAGAACTTTACACTTCTAATGGCTAGAAACCTGCGTCTAATTTCAAGCCTAAATTTCTTGATGGACAGTTTATAACCATTTGTTCTGGTGTCCACATTGATGCTGTACTCAAATAATTCCTCTCCCTTCCTGATGTTAATCCCTCTGATGTATTTATAGAGAGCAATTATATCCCCCCTCAGCCTTCTTTTGGTTAAGCTAAACAAGCCAAGCTTCTTGAGTCTCCACTCATAAGGCAGGTTTTCCACTCCACAGACCATCCTTGTAGCCCTTCTCTGCACCTGTTCCAATTTGAATTCATCCTTTTTAAACATCGGGGACCAGAACTGCACACAGTATTCCAGATGGGGTCTCACCAGTGCCTTGTACAGTGGCACTAACACCTCCCTGTCTCTACTTGAAATACCTCTCCTGATACATCCTAGAACCGCATTAGCTTTTTTCACAGCCACATCACATTGGCAGCTCATAGTCATTCTATGGTCAACCATTACTCCCAGATCCTTCTCCTCCTCAGTCCGTTCCAACTGATGCATCCCCAACTTATAGGAAAAATGCTTATTGTTTGTCCCTAAATGCATGACCTTGCACTTCCCATTATTAAATTTCATCCTGTTCCTGATACTCCAGTTTACAAGGTCATCCAAATCTTTCTGTATGGTATCCCGATCCTTCTCCGTATCGGCAATACCTCCCAACTTGGTGTCGTCCGCAAACTTTATTAGCACATTCCCGCTTTTTGTGCCAAGGTCAGTAACAAAAAGGTTGAACAAGATCCGTCCCAAGACAGATCCCTGAGGGACTCCACTGGTAACCTCCCTCCAGTTTGACAGTTCACCCTTCCGTATGACTCGCTGTAGTCTCCCTTTTAACCAGTTCCTTATCCACCTTACTATATTCATATTAATCCCATCTTCTGTAACTTAACTAATAACTCCCTATGCGGAACTGTATCAAATGCCTTGCTGAAATCTAAGTAAATTAGGTCCACCGCATTCCCTTTATCTAAAAAATCTGTTATCCTTTCAGAAAAGGAGATCAAGTTGGTCTGGCATGATCTCCCTTTTGTAAAGCCATGTTGTATTTTATCACAGTTACCGTTATCCTCTATAGCCTTAAGTACTTTCTCCTTCAAAATTTTCTCCAAGACCTTGCATACTACCGAGGTCAAATTAACAGGCCGGTAGCTACCCGGATAATTTTTATTTCCTTTCTTGAAAATAGGAACTGGAGTGAGGCTGACTGGTCTGTAGTACCTCAGATTCTCCTTCTTCCCTTTTTTGAAGTTGAGCACTATATTTACCTTTTCCCAATTGTCTGGGACCTCCTCCAATTGCCAAAAGTTTTCAAAGATAATGGCCAATGGCTCTGCAAACACATCAGCCAATTCCCGCAGCATCCTTGGATGCATTGCATCCAGCCCCATGGACTGGTGCATGTCCAGCTTTTCTAAATAGTCTAAATAGTCAGTAGGTTGCCTTCCCATTCTGTAGGTGGCCCACACTTTCCTTGACCTTCTTGTTACTAACATACCTGTAGAAACTTTTCTTGTTACCCCTCATGTCCCTTCCTAACTTCAACTCCTATTGTACTTTGGCCTTTCTGATTTTACCTCTGCATGCTTGAGCACTATTTTTATACTTCTCCCTAGTTATATGTCCAAGTTTCCACTTCTTGTAAGCTTCCTTTTTGTGTTTAAGCTTACCGAAGATTTGTCTAGTAAGCCAAGCTTGTTGACTGCCATATCTACTATTCTTTCTGTACACTGGGATGATTTGTTCCTGCGCCCTCAATATGGTTTCTTTAAAGTACACCCAGCTCTCCTAGACTCCTTCCCCCCACATATTAGGCTCCCAGGTTATCCTGCCTCTCAGTTTCCTGAAAGAATCAAAGACTACTTTTCTGAAGTCCAGGCTCCATATTCTGTTGTTCTCCTTTCTTCCTTTTGTCCGGATCCTGAACTTAACCATCTCATGGTCACTGCTGCCCAGGTTACCACCCATTTACTTCCCCTACCTGTTTGTGAGCAGCAGGTCAAGAGGAACATGCCCCATAGTAGATTCCTCCAGCATTTGCACCAGGAACTGTCTTCAACACTCTCTAAAAACTTCCTGGATTATCTATGCTCTCTCCTTTATTTTTCTCTCAGGAGATGTCAGGGTGATTGAAGTCTCCCATGAGAATCACGTCCTGTGATCCAGAAACTTTCATTACTTGTCTGAAGAGTCATCTACCTCATCTTCCTGATCTGGTGATCTATAGCAAATGCCCACCACAACAAGACCCTTGTTGCTTTCGCCAATAAATAATCCAGAGACTCTCAACAGGCTTTTCTACAGTTTCATACTGGAACTCTAAAAAAATCATATGGCTCTCTGACATACAGTGCAACTCCTCCACATTTTCTCCTTTGCCTATCCTTCCTGACAGCTTATATCCATCTATGACAGTGCTCCAGTTATATGCATTACTCCACCAAGTCTCTATTAATTGATTGCAGCTCCCTTCACTGCAGAGCATGTAAAGAATATTCCCACACTTAAGCCATTCTTTTTAAGTGACAAAGTTGAGGAATTATCCTAGACAGAGTGTCAATAGATGAGGTTTTGGAGAAATTCGGACATGAATTTGCAGAATGATTAACTGTGATATGTATCCTATCACTTAAATAGGACTCTGTACAGATGACTGGAGAATAGCTACTGTAATGTCAATTTTTTAAAAAAGCTCCTGAGGTGATCCTGGCAATTACAGGGTGGTAAATATAAATTCATTACCAGGAAAATTGGTTGAAATATAATAAAGAACAGAATTATCAGACACATATATGACCATATGTTGGGGAAAAAGTCAATATGGCTTTTTAAAAGGGTAATCATGCCTCACCAATCTATTAGAATTCTTTGAAGGTGTCAGTACGCATGTGAACAAGGGTGATCCAATGGATATAGTGTACTTGGATTTTCAGAAAGCCTTTGACATGGTCCTTCACCAAAGTCTCTTAAGCAAAGTAGGCTGTCATTGTATAAGAGAGAAGGTCCTCTCATTGATCAGTAACTAGTTAAAAGAAAGGAACAAAGAGTAGGAGTAAATGGTCAGGTTTACAGAGGAGAAAGAGGTAAAATAGCAGTGTCCCCAAGGATCTCTCCTGGGACCAAAGATGTTCAATATATTCATAAATCCTGTAGAAAAGGTGGTAAACAGTGAGGTGATAAATTTTGCCCAAGTACAATATTACTCAAGATAGTTACATCCAAAATTGACTGTGAAGAGTTCCAAATGGATCTCACACAAGTGGGTGACTGGGCAACAAAACTACTGATAAATGCAAAGTAATGCTGTGACGGGATGCACATCCATGCACCCCTAGGGCATGATCTGTGTAACTTTTCTGTTCAGTTTTGCAATGTAATTGTGTGATTTGATGCCAAATACGCTATACCAGGTTCCTTTGTGAATGCTCATTACATATTCTACAGGATTGCTGTGATGCCATGTTTCCTGCTGCAACATGTATGTACAGATGTGTAGCATGTTACAGGGTTCAGACTCTCAGGAATATCTCTAGCAGAGAGGCTGGAGATTTACATGTCAAAGGGAATGCCAGTGCTCAGGTAGAAGTAAAGAGAATCACACAACAGGACAGAGATGGAGGGGCTGTCAGCAGTTTGTAAAAACAAAGACACAGAGACTGTGAGAGGGAGAAGCTGCAGGCTTTCACCTGGGAGACACCATCTGGCAACCAACTTAAAGCAAGATCTGGGCCCTGCCTTGGCATAGGCCGAGAATGGCTGTAAAACATCAAACAGCTGAACACCTTGTGCATAATCTTGGACTTTGAGGACAGTTTAGGTAGAGATGTTAGAGTAGCATGCGGTTTATACCTTTTATTTGGTAGTGGTCACTCCTGACTCATTTATAGTATGGTTCTGCCTTGATTGGCCATGTTCTCACTTGAAATCGTACTCTGATCAATAAACTAGTATTTGTTTTACCTAAAGCTGTGAGGTCTTTAGACGGTGTGGATGTGGAAGGCTGGGCACAATCCACTTCTTTGTTAAGTGGATGAATTTGAGACTAAGGTGATTGGGAGTGGGTCCCAATCCCTGTAAGGCAGGGGCTCCCAGTGTAATGTCTGGGACTGGGTGTGCTCTCTTGGGGACCAACACCTGTGTGGCTAGTGGATTTCCACCCACTGCCTGGGACCAATTACACGCTGGTGGCTGGTGTGGACTGACTCAGGAGTGAGTGGTCACCCAGCGGGGTGTGGTGAACTGGGGTTCAGGAGTGGGGTTCGAGCAGTCATAACAGCACACCAGACCAGATTTGGGGAGCAGCCTGTCAAAAATGCACATTTTGAAACATAATCCTATCCATGGTTCGCCCACACTTTTACTATTGCATGCAGTTCTGGTTGCCCCCAACTGAAATAAAAAGATACATTAGAAGACCACAGACACACACTGTGTCCTGGCCATTTTACTTTAGGACCTCGTTTCATTTTATGCTCACCTTCAAATAGTGTGTGGAATGAAGCAGCTTTCTGCATCCTTCCATTCCAGATCATATTTCTCACATGGCTGCAGTGTAAAGCTCCATCCTGAAAAAATGTAAGTGTGTTCTGAACTTGTTTCCATGATTGAAGTAACAAACATGCCTCAGTGTCTGCAGGACACCAGCCCCACTAGGACATTCCACTTCCTTCTGCACTGGCTATGTGTACACTGGCAAGTTAGTTCGAATTAAGGAGGCTTAATTCGAACTAACTAAAGCCATGGCTACACTAGGCTTTAGTTAGTTTGAATTAAGGGCTTCCTTAATTCGAACTAATAAGTTCGAATAGGGCTTCAGAAGTAAGGCTTTAATTCGAACTAAGCCAATGTGGCCATGTTAAGTTGAACTAATTTCTTAGTTCGAACTAGCCGGCCATTGAAATGAATGGGGATCGCTAATTTGAACTAAGCAAGTGCCATTCATGGCACTTGCTTAGTTCGAACTAACTTTTTCTAGTTCAAATTAAGCTAATTTGAATTAACTAAAATTAGTTTGAATTAGTTAGTTCGAACTAACTAATTCGAACTAATTTTAGCATGAGTAGACATAGCCATGGGGGTGTGTCTACTCTGGCGCCTTAGGTCGACTTAAGGAGGCTTAAGTCAACCTACAGAACTCTGCATCCACTCTGGGCTTTTATTAAGTCGACTTCAGCACTTCTCTAAGTCAACTTAATAACACCACCTCTTAAGTCGAATTAAAGCCAGTGTAGACAGGTATGCCTACACTTCAGGCTCTGTTAAGCCATGCTGAATGCCAAGGAAGTACTGCCACATCCACAAAACATTCAGTAACAAAACAGGGCACGTGTTCAAAGCACATTTCCAAAGTATAGTACATTGTACCCTTATATCTCATTCAAATCCAAATGGCCTTTCATTGGACAACGAACTGGCATGTTTACCACCTAGGGACCCCACCACTGCCAAATTGCACATGTAAATCATTTCCCATGCCACAAGTAAAAACCAAAACCAACCAAACAAAAATGTACATAATGGCAAAGGTACAAGTTTTCAGCATGAAAGGTAAAATATGACAAAGTTATGAGCTACTCAAAATTATGCATTGGTATGGAAATTCTTGTGCAACCTTAGCTGTAGGAATCCATTGGTGGCATGTCTATATTAACCTATTAAAGAAGGCAGGCAGTGGAATCCCAATTTCTGTCCATTTACCAAAATGATCAAATAATCTATTTCTAACTGAAATGAATGAACTGTAATGATTTTGTAATAAATGGAAATAAATGAAATCATTCCAAAACAGCAGCTCTTCTCATGTTCATTGTTCAAAAGGTGCCATCCTGCCTCACTCATGGCATGAGTGCTGCCAGGTCTCTGCTCTCACTCACACGGAGCTCAGCCCTGCTCAATACCACACCTGTCTGTGCAGTTACTTGGGATTAACCCATTTGTAATAGCAGGCACAGTTTGCCTCAGAGCAAGGCAGGGATGCTCCAGACACACCTCCCTTCACTGCACACTCCCATCTCATGCACTACACACACAGCCTATACTGGTTACACTGATGGATTCCATATTGACACCCCACTAGTCCCAGGTAGATGTGGCCTAAAATCAGGTCAGATTCCTCCACTCAGTCTCACTCAGAGTGACAGGGGGTATGTGTGGGCCAAAGGCCAGCACAAAACTCTTGCCCCACACAAATCCTGTTGAGACCATTTAGGCCAGGTATGTGGAAGTGCTGGGGAGCCTTGTGCAAGATCTCTGCATCTGGAGCAGAGAGAGGAGGCTGTAGCTGTTCCCAGAGTTCCTTTGTCTGTGCCTAAGCCTGCATTTATATCCACTTCCAAAGCATTTTAAAGCATCCTCTTCCCACCAGTGACGTGTTCAATTGCCTTGAAATGGGAGAGGGGAGGAAACACTCTTGTTCCTGCTGAGAGGCTGGAGAACAAGAACTTTTTTAGTTGGGGAGCTGAAAATCAGCCTCATAATGCAATCCTGTTGGCAGCCTGAACTAGGAGAGAATGACTGTGACAGGACAATGAAACTGGCCCAGTCCATGGCACTTTGCTAGTGGCATCATGGGGTGAACAACACTGACACGAGAGCAACTAATCTAAACCGGAACCCATGATGTACGTGTGTGGCAATGAGGGTAGGGATGTGTTTGCATGACTGGACAATCCAGTGGTTAGGGGTAAGCTGTGTCTGTTCTTTGCTTACTGGATTCTTCCATTGCTCTGTGTATATGTGGTTAATTGGTGGAGTGGATTTGGGTGGGTGCACGGTTATGATTTAGGTAGTGGCTGGGGGCATTAGGTGTGTGTGTGCTGTGTAATGATGCCACTGTCTATGCAGCTGTGTGCTGTTTGGCAGTTGTGTCAGGGATTGGAGGGATGCGTGTAACATTTGGCAGGTCTGTGTATGTGCCCAGATTGACAGTCGTATTCTAATGGGGGTGGGGTGCTGTTTGGGAGTTGTGGTGAGTGTCTGAGTGTTTGGCAGTTTTGTCAGGGATAACGGTGTACATGTTCCGTTTGGTAATTTGTGTTAGGGACTGGAGGAGTGTGTGCATTTGGCAGTTGTGTCAGAGTGGATTTTGCATCTCTGTTCATCCTAGCTAATAGCTATTGATAGACTTATCCTCCATGAATTTATCTAGTTCTTTTTTAACCCAGTTATAATCTTGGCCTTCACAACATCCTCTGGCAAGAAGGTGCCAGTACTTGTTAGAAGGAAAAGAAGAAGAGGAAAAAGATCAGGTTCACCCAAGAGCAGGAAGGGTAAATGGTACCTTTAATCACAATGGCTATGTCTACACTTGAAAATTTAGGTTGACTTTAACTAAGTCGACTTAGTGAGTCTACATCTAAATTTTAAGTCGACGTTGGTGGGAACTTACAAAGTCGACCTAGAGCGTCCACACTGGATGCCTAGGTCAACTTCTAGGGGCTGGGGGACCTAGGGTAGGTCCACAGGGGCAGGGGGGGCACCCCTTGCCCAGTGCCAGGGGACTCAGCCTTTGCCCTATTGTACATAGGTACAATGGGGCAAAGGGGGACAGGGACCCTGGCAGGACATAGGGGCAGGGTGGGCAGGGCTCTGCCCTGGCCTTTGGGGGGCATGCCAGGCTCCCCCTATATTCCCCCCCTAGCAGGGAGGGCATTGGTGTAGCCCTGGGGTAGCCCTAAGTCGACTTAGGGCTACCCCACGTCTACACTGGCTTAAGTCGACTCTAAGGAGTCGACTTAAGCTCTAAATCGACCTAAAGCTAGGTTTAATAAAGTCGACTTAATTTTCATTAAGTTGACTTTATTTTCCTTAAGTTGACTTAAGCAAGTTGCTTAAGTCGACTTAAGGAAACTGTAGTGTAGACGCAGGGTAAATTAAGTCGACTTAAGCAAGCTTAAGTCGACTTAATTTACAAGTGTAGATGCAGCCATCGCTTGTTCCCCTTGTACATCCAATCTCGCAGGAAGTAGCCATGAGCTGTCTCCCTGGACACCTGTACAAGTAAGCCCCGAATACAGAATTCACAAGACATATACTTTCTAACATGCTAAATACAATATACATACTGCAACAGGTGCATGCGTAATACAACAGGTTACATCAGGCCTAAATCCCTACATGGGTTCACTACACTTAATATGCAGGTTACAGGATTAGATTATACTTAATATACAGCATATAATCAGCTCACCTCTGTTGATGTTTACTGCTTATTTGGGTACCAAATAATATTTCTAACCAATGAAATGCTCCAGACTCTCTTGTACCTTGCTTACGCGCCTGTTTGCCAGACTTGAGTTAATGACTTGCTAGTAGATGGTTATTGCTTAATTATGAATGGTTTCCATTCCACTTTCCTTTTGTTAGCTGTATATTGGTGCTTTCCAGCCAAAGCTGCTTACAGTGTCACAGTTTCAATAACAGATTTGACCTCTTGACTCTTTGGATATTTCTACACTAGCAATTTAGGTCAACTTAAGGATGCACCACCACTGATTCCACTATTCAGGCCGCCTGTGCTACTTCCTAACCAGTCATGGCAGAGGTACTCCCATGTGGCTCCACTGACAGCAATGATCTCCTGGGCATCCTGTTTCAGGGCAGATGACAGAGTACAGCTGATCCTTGATGAGGCCTTTGGAGGTGTTACCTCTCATTGATGGGGGCAGATACGGCTCCTGGCAAGGACCTCCAGCACACGTCCTTCCTCCTCACTAGTCCACCCTAAATGAGTTGGGCTGCTGTCTTTTATACTAGGGCAGCAGTCAGAGCATGAACAGCAGAGTTTGGGGTGCAGGACTTCTGTCGCCCATAGAGTAGGTTGAACTCCTTTAGTGCAGGGTAAGCCCACCCTGTCAGCGTATCTTTAAAAAGTTTCCATGCAACTTGTCGTGATTTCACTTTTGGCACTCCACCTTATAATTTCTGTTTTAACTAATTTCCTCATTTTTATGTAGCTCCCCTTTCTAAAATTAAATGCTACCATGGTGGGCTGCTTTGGTGTCCCTCCCACAACAGGGATATTAAATTTTGTTATATTATGGTCACTATTACCTAGTGGTTCAGCTATATTCACTTCTTGGCCCAGATCCTGATCTCCATTTGGGACCAAATCAAGGATTGCATCTCCTATTGTGGGTTCCAGGAACCAGTCCAAGAATCAGTTATTTAAGGCATCCAGAAACTTTATCTCTGCCTCCCATCCTGAGGGGACAAGTACCCTGTCAATATGGGAATAGTTGAAATCCCCCATTATTACTGAGTGTTTGGTTTTTTTTTTTAACGATCTCTCTAATCTCCCTGAGCATGTCCCAGTCACTATCCTGGTGAGATGGTCAGTAGTATGTCCCTACTGCTATAGTTTTATTATTCAAGCCTGGAATTACTCTCCATAGAGATTCTATGGTACAGTTTGGTTCATTTAAGATTTTTACTTCATTTGACTCTAAACTTTCTTCCACATATAGGCTATGTCTACACTGGTTAAGTCGATTTAGAGTGGCAACACTGGAAACTTAAGTTGACTGCCCGTATCCACACTGGCAGGTGCTAGGTCGACGGAGGAAAGCTGCGGTTGGGAGATCGGGCAGATTACCAAAACCACTGGTAATAGCAGAGATTACAAGTTCCACTAAAGGAACCAAGGTGAAGATGAATCAGTTGTACAATTTATAGCAGCTCTGAGGAAGTTGGCAGAACACTGTGATTTCAAGAACATGTTAGAGGAAATGCTGCATGACAGACTGGTATGTGGCCTGCACAATGATTCAACATGGAAACACCTACTAACTGAAGCTCAGTTCACCTTGTAGAAAGCCATCAATATTGCGGTCTCCATGGAACAAGCCACCCAAGACATGCAACTAATCAGGGGTGGAGTGCAGAATCCCCAGAATCGACCCACAGGGCACTGGAGAGACAGGAATGGTATCGGTGTGGAAAGCAGGATCACCTTGCATTGGAATGCTGGTGTAAGGGGCTACTGTGTCAACAATGTGGCAAGAGAGGACACATCAAATGTGCCTGCAAACAAAGGAAGGAGGAGCCAAACAGAAGAGGCAGACCTGAGAAAAATGAGCTGTTGGTTCGATGGACTAAGAGGGAAATTCTGCATGCAGTAGAGCAGACACAAGATGATCAAGGCGACACCCAGTCAGAAGATGAAGTGTCACTCCACGATTTGTCTATGACAGCTGGCGCACACGAATTCTGGGTGACACCTCTGTTGGAAGCTAAACCTGTACGCATGGAATTGGACACCGGCGCTGCAGTTTCATTAGTTTTGAACACCGTGTATGAGAAGGACTTAAGGCATCTACCACTTAAAACAACAATGGTTGTTTTGAATTCGTACACAGGAGAGGCTATTCCCCTGTTGGGCACTATTGATGAGAAAGTAGGGCTCAATGGACAGACTATTTGTTGTGAGAGATAATTACCCAGCCTTAATGGGAAGGTTGTGGATTAAAAAGATCTAACACAGGGCAGAAGTGCATTGAATGACTAAAGAGGAAATGGGTCTGGCAGCAGTACTAGCGAAACATGCCGCTGTTTTTGGAGAGGACTTAGGCTGTATGAAGGGAATCAACCTGAAGTTAAATATTAGGCCTGCTTGGCAACCAAAATATTTGCCAACCAAAATGCCATCAGACGAAAGGTTGAAGAAAACTTGGAATGGGTAGTCAAGGAGGGAGTCTTAGTGCCAGTTACAGCCAGTGGGCGACACCTATTGTCCTAATAGTGAAGAAGGATGTCTCCATTCAGATTTGTGGAAATTTCAAGCTTACTGTTAACCCAGTGTTATGTGCAGAGCAATATCCTTTTCCCCACATTGAGGACATCTTTGTGGGTTTGGCTGGGGGACAAAAATTTAGCAAGATTGATTTGAGTCAAACATACTTACAAATGCATGTCAAAGAAGAATTCCAAGAGTTACTATTGTAACACATAAGGGGTTGTACACATACTTCTGTTTGCCTTTCGGAATTACTTTGGCCCCAGCTTTGCTCCAGAGGGCAATGGACCGGATTTTGAGTGGCTTATCAGGAGTACAGTGCTATCTTGATGACATCCTGGTCACAGGCAAGAATGAGGAGGAGCACCTTATAAACTTGAAAGTTACCCTTCAAAGACTGGAAGAGTATGGCTTACGTGTCCACTGGGACAAATGTGAATATTTCCTGCCCTCGGTTGAATATTTGGGAGATATAATTGATGCTGTTGGCCTCCATAAGTCTCCAACCAAGGTAAAGGCTATTGTGAACACTTTCCGCCCTCAGAATATAAGCCAACTTTGCACTTTTGAGGGGTTATTGAATTATTATGGCAAGTTTATTCCACAGCTAGCAACATTCCTGAAACTCATACATGAACTCCTTGGGGCAAACAAGGACTGGAATTGGATGGAAGCCTATGATGTTGCATTCAACAAGGCTAAACTCACATTGACAAATTCAAGGGTTCTGACACACTTTGATCTGTCCTTACCTCTACAGCTAGCCTGCAATGCCTCCCCTTGTGGAATTGGGGCAGTATTGTCTCACATTATGCCTTCAGGTGAAGAAAGGCCTATGGCGTTTGCTTCACACACCTTGACCAAGGCAGAAACTAACTATGCTCAAACTGAACGCGAAGCACTGGACGTTGTTTTTGGCGTTAGAAAATTTCATCAGTACCTGTTGGAAAAGAAGTTTACACTTCTCACTGACATGGATTTTGTGGCCACACACAGGCATTCCACCTTTGGCTGCTAGTCGTAGGCAACGGTGAGCATTGATACTTTCCAGAAACACATACTAGATCAAGTATAGGCAATCTTCTTTGCATTGTAACTCAGATAGTCTTTCAAGGTTACACTTACCAGTAAACCATCAAAATCTGGGCCAAGAAAGAATCTTTTACTTTGAACAGGTGGAAAACACACCTGTCACTGCTACTCAAATGAAGAGAGCAACATGTGTTGATCCAGTACTGTCCCAAGTTACAGATCTTGTGATGCATGAAACATTCTTATTTGACGCCCAGGTCTCACCGGACCTCCTACCCTACATGTCTAGGAGGATGGAGTTATTAATCCAGTCTGGGTGTTTGTTGTGGGGTGTGTATACCGGGATAGAGGCATTCTTATCTCTGTGTTGGTCTGCGTCTAGCACAGATGTCTGTTTGGCTACATGTGTGAGTCTCTGTATGCATGTCCTCTCAGGATTACCCCTGGCTCAGATCTCTAAGTGAGGACCCCCTTAGCCCAGTGATATAGAGCCTGGCTTGGATCTTGAGCAGGAACTGAGTTAGCATGGTGATCCTAAGATGAGGTGTTCCTTTGATTAACACTTTGGATGATCTTTAGTTTAGGTTTCTAATAAGGACTCAGCTCATTAACCTTAAGCCTAGGCGTACTCTGTGTGCAAGAAGTAAATTGAGGCAGCACTCATGATCGAAGAAACCAACACAACCACAGATCTTTGTATAAACAAAGGTGCCAGGCTAGGCTTTATTGTAATGTTGCACAATGGCAGACAACCAGTCAACAGATCTGCTGGCAGCTTTTATGCTCTCAATGCAATGGAACAGCTCAACTGATGGCAGAACTCATCATCACCCCCTTGGCTGCACAAAATTTGGGCTCTTGGGCTCCTGTTTTTATGCCCTGCTCAGACCTATTGGCTCAGCCCTCTTTGGGGTCTGACTTGTCCTTGATTGGTCTATGTACCCCTTTTTTGATGCCACCCATTTGATAGGTCCATGCATCCCTAATCCATCCATCAAGGTGTCATTCTGCTATTATGTACACTTGCACTGGAGAGTTCAAGGACAGTTCAAGCATCTCTTCCTATCTCCTTGGAACTAGGCCAATTGGACACCTTCAAGGTAATTTTCCAGTACTTTTCCACTCTTACTCTAGCTATAACTGACTTCTTGCCAATTTCTGTGAGGTCAGCCTGCTTTAGCCTGATTCCTGTCAAGTTAGTTAGTTATCCAACTCAGGCCTACTGTTTTAGTTTGTTTCACTAGGCCTTAGGCCTCATTCATGACTGTTTCTACTTGTCATCTTATATTAACCTTTTACCTTTTCCTACATGGGGTACGTGTGTCATCATCTCACCTTCATTTGTTAGAACAGCTCCATTCAAGTCATTGTGGCATAGTGTGCATGAAAGAAATCGCACAAAGCTATTTCTGGTGGCTGGGCTTGGACAGAGCCATCAAAGAGATGGCTAGAGCTTGTATCTCCTGTCAGAGCAACAGGAACGCACCTCAGTTGGCACCCCTTCATCCATGGGACTGACCCAAAAGGCCATGACAACCTATTCATGTTGATTTTGCTGGTCCATTCAAAGGATGTATGTTTTTAATTGCTCTTGATGCCCATTATAAATGGCCAGAAGCCTCTGTAATACAGTCCACTACTACAGTTTCCTGGTTTTTCCTTTTGAAAGATGGCTCCCTTGTTTGCCATTTCCTTGTCAATTAGGGGCTTCTCTGGCAGCCCAGATATGCTACTGATTATTTTCAGAAGTTCTGTTTCTTCTCTTTGCTCTTTTCAAATTCACAGGTGGATTTTATTTAGATCTGCAGATTTATGACCCAGTTATGTTAATGATGCTCCAGTCTAAAGCCTTGCTTTCAGAAAATTTTATTTAAATTGGATTTAAATTGATGATAAATTTACAGCTGACAGTGCTACCTTTCTCTTCCAAAGGTAACATAAGATGTTAAACCACAACTGCTAAATGTATTATTTTTTAAATCTGCATGAGCAGATAACTTGTATCCAAGAATATTAAAAGAATTGGTTGAGGAGGGCTGAAATAAAGCCCATATTGTGCCAATACTACATGGTCACAAATAGCTGAGCCTAACTTTCCCTTCTGGCTTTTTGGACATTCCTGCTCACAGGTTTAGAGGAGCCAGCCAAAGCACCACTTGACACAATCCACCTCAGCCAGCAGGCACTCAGTCTGAAGTGCTTAGGAAATGTCAGAGAACTAGTGGATGTACCCAGGAAAGAGTTTGTCATACCTGCTAGGCACTGACATGCTGCTGGTGGGGGAGAGCATTTGCACTTGTAGGAATGCAGGGCGGTTTCACAAACATTCCCTTCTGTTCAAATTCCCAGGTGTCAGCAACCCAAACCCTTTCTACAGTGCAGAGACTGATAATGCTGATAGGTATGCAAGCAGCTGGTCTGATGGAACTGTGTGCTCCCTGGCTAGCAGGGAGCTGAGAGCAGGCCATGAAAGCCAAAGGCTCACAGCCTTGTGTTCTGCCATGTAAAGATGTCAATAAGCCACAGAGCTCCTGGTTTTCACTGAAATCACTGAATCCTCCCAAAGAGTGGCCCCACCTGCAACCTCTGCAGCACAAAAGTAGGGGAGCTAGAGAGCCTGGTGCACTCCTCCTCTAGAGGAGAGATTTCAACCTGGGGGTCCTGGGGACTCATAGCAAAAGCCAGGCAGCTCTGTGTACTCCTGGCAGACTCAGGGAGCAGCCCTGAAGAAGAGGATCCAGGATTGCAAGGGCTGAAGCCTGGCCCTGCTTACAGCCCTGACTGGCAGGGGAATGAACAAGAGTCAGGTGCTGGCCTCTGTCTCCAGCTGTGCACCAGCCCTGCTGGGCTAGAGCACACAGGAAACCCTGCTCCTGCTGGCCTCTGACTTGGGACCAGCCGGCATTCTGAGAAGGTGTGCAGAAAGGCTGCCTCAGCCAATACCCCCAGGGGTGAGGGCAGGGGGAGGCAGAGGGGCAGGTGCTGGGGGCATGTTTGCTGATAGCAGCATTGCAGCGGCCCCAGGTGAATCCCTGCTTCCCCCTGGGGCTTTAGGAAGAGTTTGGGCCCCAAGCCAGGACTGGGGACTTGCATCTGTCTACCAGCAAGAGATGCCCTTGCCCCAGCTGTGTTCACTCTCCATGAGTATGTTTGTTTCAGGAGCTGTGGCACCAGGGACATGCTGCTGCCTGCAAGGGGTTATCCATTGGGAGCAGGTTGCTGGTTAAGGATGGGACATCAGGGATGCATTGATGGCTGGGGAGGATGGGGCACCAGGGACATGCTGCCAGGGTGTGTGGAGGGTGGGACATTGGAGGCATGTTGCCCGCTGCATATTGATAGGATCTTGTGGTATGCTTCTGACTGGGAGGGATAAGGGTGCTCCAGATGCACCATGCACGGTTCTGAGTGGGGGGAAGTTCCCTGGTGGGTATATGCTGGATGGAGGTGTGCTCCCCAAGGGGCACAGCGCTGGTTGGGGGAACTGTTTTTTGCAGATACAGTGCTGGCTGAGAAATGGGGCCTTGGGGACACGTGGCTGGCTAGGGAGTTGGTCATTCAGGGGCACATTTCAGGCTAGAAAAATTTGCCATTCAGAACTTTTGTTTTGGTTGCACTTTTTGGTAGGTGAGAGTCTTGCATTGGGAGCTTGGTTGATAGTGTCTGTGGACTGTCTAGCTTCCCTCTGATCTGTCCCACTACTGGAGGCCTCGCACGTCTGTGTTTACTGACTCTGAGTGTCTGTGGAACCACCTGGAGAGCAGCAACCCTTTAGTGTCCACTTCCAGAAGCTGGCTGGCTGCCTGCCCTCTGCCCTCCCTCTCCACACTTCCACTGGCCAAATAAATCCTCTTATGGTGTTAATGACATGAGGACACAGCACACTCCAGCCCTGCCCTCCAAACATCAGAACCGTGCAGACCATGGGCACATGCAGACTCACAGTGCACCGCCCAGCACAGGTTAGGCCTATGAGTAGCACACAATAAAGCATGCTGGAAATCTTTCATCAAGATTGTCCATATTTTCTAAAAAACAAACAATGAGTCCTGAGGCACTTTTAAAGACTAACAAATTTATTTATCGCATGAGATTCCATGGGAGAAAATCCCACTTTGTCAGACACTTGAAGATGGGGAATTTACAGAATGGAAGGAAAATAAATGCAGGGAAGTGTAAGGAATAGGATCAGGTCAGACAGTTATAGCAAATCAAAGCAGCTGTTTAGATTCAAACACTGGGGAACAGCATATAGAGGGAGGTGGGGTCAAATCACCTGTTTTAATAAGAAAAAAACCTGAGATCTCTATTTAACCCTAAGGCAATGGTGTCAAATCTGCATATGAATTCCAATTCTGCAGTTTCTCTTTGAAGCTTTGATTTGTAATCCATTCGTTTAAGAACAGCTATTAACAATTCATCAATGGAGTGAGCAGGGAGATTGAAGTGTTCCCCTATTGGTTTTTGAATGTTGTTATTTCTGATGTCAGATTTGTGTCCATTTATTCCTTTGCGCAGAGACTGTCCTGTTTGTCCAATGTATAAGATGGGGGGGGAGGCATTTCTGCCACATGATGTCATAAATCACATTGGTGGATGAACAGGTGAATGAGACCTTGATGGAGTAGCTGGTTACATTAGGTCCTGTGATGGTGTCTTTTGTGCAGATATGTGGACAAAGTTGGCAACGTGGTTTGTTGCAGGGATATTTTCTTAAAGCTCTGTATCATTCAAACAGGGATTCATTGGGGCAAGAATGGCTTGTGCTATATGGGTCAGACCAAACTATCACAATGGTACCTTCTGGTCTTAAAAATCTATAAATCGATGGACCAACAGACCAGCCAGAAAACATATCCATAAGCACAGGATATGGAAATCTGGGTGCACTGACACACAACCCACACACACGTCACACTGAGAAAACAAATCGGTGCACAACCCAAAAGCACTAGCACTCATTGTGAGGCAAGTGGCAGACCCTTGGCATAACACGACCATGTTACGGCAGCTTCTCAGCTTTTGGAGACAAGCCTCCATGTCTCTTTTTCGTTCTGCCTCCAAAAGCCTTCCTGAGCCCCCTGCCTCCAACCTCACCGAGAGAATTGCAACTGCTCCCAGGTTGACCAGCAAGGCCAGGAGAGAACAATTGTTTCTGATTCTTAACAAAGACGCTGAATTCTCACCAGCAGGGTATCTTTCACAATTGAATTACAAATGGTGTGGAAGGACAGCATACCCCTTGGACAAGCTGAAATATTTATATCCCTTTCTCAAGGAGTGGTGTGGGTGTATTGATGAAGGCTTCCTATCTGCAGCAGGGAGTTCATTAACTGTATTCCAAAGGGATTAATTATGGCCTGAATAAAAGAGGCTTCTCTGTCATCTCACAGCTCTTGCCACACAGCTAGAATTGAGAGGAAGGGCCATGATGCAGCCGCCACCACCACTTGCTTGGCAGAAAGGGACCAACAGCAGCAACTCCTCTGGACTTGGCCAGTGTCACTGCTGCTCTGTAGCTGCAGAGGTTGATATGGGGGCTTATGTGGGCTGCTAAAGCTAGCTTTTAGTTGAATTCTACAGTATGCCCTTTTTCAAGGCCTTTTCACCCCCAGGTGTGGAATAAAGACAGTCATATTCAGGTAAAGGGATAGATGGAAGCAAAAGCTTGTGGCATATGGGATACCCCAGAGATGGACAGATTCCTCTGCCTTTCTGTCCATGTGGTAGCTCCCTTGATCATTTTCAAGTAGTTCTCAGCTGGCATCCCTTCCACGCAGCTCCAGCTGTGCCTTTGCTGCCATGCAGATGGTCGTTCTTTAACTCAAAGGGGGCATCATTATCAAAGGACACCTACTCTCTTCTGCATGGCATCACTGGCGCCTGAATAAGTCCCGAGCCAGGTAAAGGATGGCTCTGCACAGATTGGGGCAGGGGACCGAAGGGACAGGGATTCCCAAACTGTCTGTGTTCTTGATTCAAAGACCAGGGCAATAAAAGACTTTGTTTCTAGGCAAACAAAAGCAATAGCTCCCATCTGGCTCCAACTGTTGCAATCCTGGGCCCCTGGAGGTGAAGATGTGTCACAGGACAGCTGCCCCACTGTTTTCTGGCATTTTGCCAGGCCAGAGGCAGCACCTTAGCACAGACTCCAGTTTCCTGTCCCCGTGAGAGGCATGCAGGAGAAATGAGCTCTTCCTGCTTGACCTGATTCCAAAGGGGTAGCTGTGTTAGTCTAGTTCAGCAAAACAAACAAGGAGTCTGGGCAGAAGCATTGCTGCCCCAAAAATAGGTTCAGGGCCCAATCCGGGGCTTCTCCATCTGGGGTGGCCCGATTCGTCCCCTGGGTCCCCAGCCAGGGCCAGATTGGGCTCTTGCCACCACTAGCCTGCATCGGGCCAGCGATGGCTGGGCCCTGGATCCTGAGCCCCGGCGGGGCCACATTGGCTCGGTGGCATCCCAGCCCTGAGCCCCAGCGGGAAGCCGCATCTAGCTGGCGGTGTCCCAGCCCCACTGGGAGGCTGCATCAGGCCAGCAGCATCCCAATCCCGGGCCCCAGTGGTAGACGACATCAGACCAGCGGTGCCACGGCCCTGGGCCTCAGTGGGAGGCCACATCGGGCCAGAGGTGGCAGGCACCGGGTCCCCTCCCGACTCAGGGCACGTGCCCTGTGTGCCCAGTGCCAGCAACGCCACTGAGTCAGGGGGCACTTTTAAAGACTAACAAATTTATTTATCGTATGAGCTTTTGTGAGAGAAAATCCCACTTCATCAGAGCAGGGAGTTCATTAATGGACAGAAAGGCAGAAGAATCTGTCCATCTCTGAGGTGTCCAGATGCTGCAAGCTTTTGCTGCCATCTACCCCTTTACCTAAATGGCTATGTCTACACTTGCAAGTTAGGTCAACTTAAAGAGGCTGAAGTCGACCTACCTTAGTCCCTGTCCACACCAGGCTTTCATTAAGCCGACTTAAGAAATTCCTGCCCTCAAAGGGTCAAACCTGCATTCTAGAGCAGAGTAAACCCACACGCCTGAGAGCCTTCCAGAAACCACACACCCTCTCTCCTGTGCAAGTTCTGGTTGAGCAGCCCAACAGGGGGGCAGGTTTTAGCACAAATGACTAGGGCTGGTGCAAGAGCAGCTGACAGTCTGGGATATATAATACTGGAATGTCACATTCCTCAGTGAAGTATGGGCAAGGCTGGCAGCTACACTGTACAGCTGAATGCTACAGAATTAGGAGACGGACCTCTGAAGGACTGGAGATCTGCTGCATGGTGGTTACACAGCAAGGATGCCAGAGCCCAAGAAGCCATAGGTAAGGGGGGGCAGCAAGTTACAATATGACTGTCACTCTAAAAGGACACAGCAGGGACACAGACAAGACAGTCTTAAGAGTTAACAAACCTGCTAAGGGTTTGATGCATGACACTCAGGCATTTAGTAGCTTTATCCCACCTGCTTTTATCATAGGTGAAATGTTACATATGTCATAGCAAGAATGACCTGCTCCCATCAAAAAACCTTTGCCTAGGGCAGGGGTTGGCAACCCAAAAGATAAAAAGAGCCATTTAAAAAAATTCTATCTATAACCAAGTGTTTTGAGAGCTGCAGTGGGTGTAACCTTGGGCCAGGGCACCTGCCACAGAGTCCTCTGGTCAGGGAGGGAACCCAGAGCAGGCCCTTTAATGTACAAAGACAGCCCACCACCTTCAATAGACATTGTTTCACCCAGGTCCTGCCCCTCTTCAGCACAGTGCTCAGCCATCCTTTCCTGCAACTTCCCTTGCTCCAGCTACCTGCTGCTCCTTTTTAAGCTCATCCCCCTGGAGCTTTTATAAATCTTCCAGCTTCTCCAGCTGCTCCTTATTCCCAGCTTGTCAGCCAGCCTGCTCAGCAGGCTCCCATTTCCCTTTGATCAGGGCTCAATAGAGGGGCTAGCCCAGTGTGGCCAGACACCCTGCTGCACTAACAATGGCCATGGGACTCAAGGAATTTTACACACTGCCTGTGTGGTGGCTATGGAGGCACATTGTGTGTGGCTGTTATTCATGTGGAGGCTAAGGCCAGAGACTAATTCCAGAGCCAGGTTGTAGCACTAGGGACCATCTCTTCCCATACTCCAAGGAAAGAGTGCACTGCCCTAGCCCTTTCTGTACAGGGGGAGGAAGGTCAGGGGAAGACAAGAGTCGCAGGACCATCTCTGCTGCTCACAGAAAGAATCAGTTTAAAGAAAGAAAAATCATCTCCCATCCCCGCTCCTACCCCAACAAAGAACCAGAGAAAGCAACTGCACAAACCCCAGACATGTTGTTGTTCAGTGTTACTATCCATCATGGTCTAGTACTGGGTCTTCTGTTTTTCTTGGGCTTTTGAACAGTTTGTTCCCCAGACTACTGACCACAGACACTTCATATTCTGTGTCCAGTGACTCCTATGCTTCCTTTCATCGGCTGCTTGGGGAGCTTCTCCCTGTGAAATTCAAATAACACAACACTGAGCTGTAAGCAACAGCTGCTGTTTTGCTCTCCCCCCCCCCCCCCCCCGTCCTGCTTGGGGGCCTATCAGGGACTGCTCACATCCTTGAAACCTCCCACTTTCTGCTTATGGTGCCTCAGGGCCAGGGGCTCCATAACATGTGTGCTGCTAGGCCCAGTGCAGCAGCTAGATGCCAGGCTGGGCCCTCTCACTGTCTGAGATCTCTGGTGTGATGAACAATATACTCGTCCACATGGTGACACTCCTGGAATTTTGTCTGGGGTCATGTTCCATTTGGGCACCCCACTTGGTGCAGCTGACAAAGGAAGAGGCTGGAGAGCACTGAGGTATGAACATGCCCTGAGAAATGCCCCGGTCTTCTTCCCATCAGGGTCTCTGCTAGGCAACTGCTGGTGTCCTCATCCTCCAGCAGGATGTGTTCCAGGACAAGCCAGTGTCTCTTTGTTCAAAGGTTCCCTGTGCACAGACATGCATTGCTGGAGCCTGTAGTGCCTGCTCTGAGTGGCAGGAGAGGTGGTGATAGTCAGATGGTGCAATGCTGGCCACAGGATCCTCCTTCAGGGACTGGTACCAAAGAGGGCCTGAGTGAGCGGGCAATAGCATGTGATCTGAGACATTGCTCCACCATCCTCTGAGCTGCAGAGAACACTCCTCCTCAGATGGGAGAGGCTGTGCTGCCCTGGTCCAAAGCCTCTCCAAGGGGTCAGCAACCTTCAGCTCTGGAGCCACATGAGGCTCTTGGCTGCCCCCCTTGTGGCTCCGTGGTGATCAGAGCCAGTGTACTCTGAGCTCTGCAGAACTGCTGCCCCTCCCCACTTCATCATGTTGCCAGGGCTGCAGAAGAGAAGGGAAAGCTAAAACGCTCCCTCTCCAGCCCAGTAGTGTGGGGTGTGCTGTGTTGGCAGCTGAACTGGGGGTAGTGGGGCTGGACTCCATTGGGCAAGATGGAGCTAAGTGTGACGGCAGGGTGTCCTCCTGTCCTGCTCCATCCCAGCTGGTTCCCTGCTTCAGGCTGCCTGGCCTGGCAATCCCTCCCACCTTGAGCAGGAGAGGGCAGCAGGTAAGAGCTGACCTGGATTCCCTGGGAAGGAGTGGGAGATGGCTGACCCCCAAGGTTTCCTGCTACAGGGGTCAGGCTGAAAAGCTTCCTTCAGCCCTAAAGGAGTTGGGGAGGGCAAGGCTGGGGGCTGCAACTCCCTCTCCCCCCCACCCCCCACCTCCTAGAGCTGAACATGGGGACCCCAGCCCAGACACATCCAGGACTTCCAAGTTCCCTGACCTGCCTGGCTAAGATGGGCTTCCCCTCAGCCTTGCAATGTGCTGAGTAAGGGAGGGGGACTCCTGGGGTGATGCGCCCCTCCCCCCAGGCCAGGGGCATTGCTGGATAGCAAAAAGATCCAGGGCTGTGGCCCCCAGCCCACCCCTGCCCCCAAACCCGCACTCCAGCCCTCCTAACTCCCCAGCTTCCCCCATCTTCAATCCACCCCCCTTCAGCCCCCAAACCCCCTCCACAGCTCCCCAGGCCCCTCTGTCCCTAACCCCCACTCATCCCCCAACCTCCTCCATTCCTCTCCAGCCCCCCACCTAGTCCCCCTCCAGCCATCCATAATCCCCTCCACCCCTCCCCAGCCCCCACCAGTCTCCTTGTCCCCATGCCCCTCCACCCCTCTCCAGGCCTCTTACTCCATCCATCCCTCCCCAGCTCCCCACCCAGTCCCCCTGCAGCTGCCCATAGTCCTCTCCACTGCTACCCAGCCCCTACCCAGTCTCCTTCTCCCCATGCCACCTCCACAGGCCTCTAACTCCATCCATCCCTCCCCAGCCCCCCACGAAGTCCCCACTCCTGCCATGCATAGTCCCCTCCACCACTACCCAGCCCCCATCCAGTCTCCTTGTTCCCTCCACGCCTCTCCAGGCCTCTAGCCCAGCCAGTCTCCCTGTCCCCTCCACCCCTCTCCAGGCCTCCCTCCAGCCCCCTTCCCTGGCTGGAGGCTCAGAGCTGCAGGGACGGCCGGCAGAGCTGCTTCTGGGCCAGGCCGCTCCCACCCTGAGCACGCTCTGTCTGAGCATGCTCAGGGCGGGAGATTTGAATCTCCCCAGCCTGGCCGCAGCAGGAGTCTGCGGCTTCGCTGGGGCCCCTGGGCGGAACGCAGCGTTCTGCCTGGGTGCGCATGTGCCTGCTGGG
The DNA here is from genome assembly GCA_007922175.1 of Pelusios castaneus. Taxonomy (NCBI): domain Eukaryota; kingdom Metazoa; phylum Chordata; order Testudines; family Pelomedusidae; genus Pelusios; species Pelusios castaneus. The sequence continues at coordinate 1,898,709 of ML686217.1, forward strand.
GAAAATAGATTCGGGGCTCAGGATTTTCTTCCCGGGGCTGGCGCCCTGCCAGCCCGACGACAACGACGCCTCTGCCCCAGGCTAAGGACTGGATGGTGCCTGTTCCAGTGGGAGCTGTGAGCAACCCCACTGCAGCTGCTCTGCTACTACTTGTAGGGAAGAGAGAACAGCAGTGCAGCCTCCCTTTCTCCAACCCCCCAGTCCTCTTATGATTTTTTACATCCTCCTGAGTGCCCCCCATGCTCTCCTAAGCCAGAGCAGTGAGCTCATCTCAGGGTGAGCCAGCATCCTTCTGACTCCTCCCACCCACCAAGAATCCCATAGAACTGCCCCCCTCCCACCCCCACCCCAAGCCAGAGAGTCACCATTCTCTATCCACCACTTTGGCAAGGCCAAGTTAATGTTGACTTTTAAATCCTACCTGATGGGGATTCTGGGAGGTACCAGGCTGTGCGGCTGAAGCAGCAGGTAAGTGTGTGCTGGGTGCTGTCCAGCCCGGCCCTTCCTGGGGGCAGCAGGCAGAAGAAGTGCTGAGGTGGCCTTCAGCACCCCTCGTATGCATCATGAAAGACCAGCCTTCCCCCCTCACCCCAGCTGGAGGGTGAGGCTGCTCCATGAGCCAGTTCCAGGCTACAGAGGGAGAAACAGGCACCATGCACTGGGTAAGAGCAGAGGGGGCAGTGGAGCCAAGCCTACATTTGCACCCCTCAAGCCTCCAGCCCCCCACACCTCCTCTCTCTGCAGATACAGATGCCCCTCCCTGGGGCAGCTGTGGGGGCTGCACTAGGACATATCCTGCCCTGTGCAAAGGGGGTGTGAAGTGTGTGTGTGGGGGGGTGCAAATGTAGGCTTAGCCCCTGGGTGCCGGAGACCCTTGGTATGCCACTGGTGGGTGGGCAGGTCCTGGGGCCCAACAGCATTTTGGGCCACGTGTTGGCTCAGGGCTGGGCTGGGGAAGAGCAAGGGGGGTGGCCCATGGCTGAGCCCTTGAGTATGGGAGGGTCCGGCTGGGCCGTTGAGAGCAGTGGGAGGGTGCACCAGGCTGGACAGGGCGAGAGCTGAATGGCCAGGGGGGTTACAGCTATCTGGGTGAGAGCTACACCCATGTGGCTCTCAAAATACTTGGCTATTAAAAAAAATGTTAATGGCTTTTCTTATCTTTTGGGTTGCTGACCCCTGGGCTCTCCCCAAAGGACCTATTGCCTTCTCCCTCCCCACCCAGGCTGTACTCTGCTGCCTCGTGGTGGAGAGGACTCTGCTGCCCACTTCTCCATAGATCCACGCTCTGATTTCAGCCACCATGTCACTCAGGCCATGTCTACACTGGGGGGCGCCATCTAAAGTCGATGTTAATACATCAACGTAATAAAACCGGAGGAGAGTGTCCACAGGACACTCCTCCTTCGGCTCCTTCGGTGGCCCGCTGGGAGCTGCTGAGCCCACAGCAGGGCTGCTGGGGCCAGTGGCAGTTCTGGCTGGAGGCTGCTGAGCCCCCAGCAGGGCTGCAGGGACCAGCAGCAGTCCCAGCAGTGGGGCTGTGGGTGCTGCCGAGCCCCCAACCAGAGGCCAGTGTCTACATTGGGGTTAAGGCGAATTATTAAATTCGTCTTTAACCCTACGCTTCTTGGAGGGGTGGAGTTACAAGGTCGACTTGTAACAGCCCTTAATTCGACCTTCCAGAAGCCTGAGTATGTACGCAGGCTGTGGAAGGTCGAAGTAAGAAGCGTTACATCAATCTAACCCCTCAATGTAGACCAGGCCTCGGAGTGGTTTTCAAGTGCTGTTGGTCAGAATTCAGAATTTACAGTTTGTGGGAAATTCTGACATTTCAAATTTTGTTTTCTCTCTGAAATGGCATGAAAATAAATATCTTCACAATTACCCCTGAAACAAATTGCTTTAAAAAATCTAGTTCCGGGGGGAAGAAAAAAAAAAAAAGGCGGCAATCATTGATGCGTAAGCAGTAGGAGTTCATGTTATGATATATCCTATATACCCCACTGCTACTAATGCATCTTGAAACAACACAATATAATAAAAGCACTATAAAAACTAAAGAAAAGGAATTTCAAAAAGAAAATTTCATTTTGATCTGAAATATCTTTTTTTTCCCCCAAATCTGGTCAAGCTGTTTAGAAAGAATATTGTTAACGAATTTAGCCTCTTTTGGGGTTAATAAGCCATTTGCAAACTGATACAGCTTCCTGCAGATGAACATATGAAAACTATTCCCAACCTATGGCTATGTCTACACTGGGGAATTTAGGTCGACTTAAATAAGTCGACTTTAATAAGTCGACTTTAAGTCGACCTTATTAAGTAGACTTAGAGAGTCCACACAGGACTCCTAAGTCGACTTAAAGTGGGCCTTACTAACTCGATTTAGAGAGTCTACACTAGAGAGAGTCGATCCAGGGAGAGCCAGCCGCGCGTGGGGCTGGCTCTCCCCGGGGCAGCAAGCCCCTGAGCGGTCTGGGGGAGAAGGGAGCATGGGGGAACCCTTCTAGCCAGGACCGCTTGGGTCCCGGGGAGAACTTCCCCGGGACCTGAGTGGTCCCGGCCAGCAAGGAGAGTGGGAGACCAGCAATTGCCAGCACTCCAGCTGTTTAGGGAAGCCCCCGGGCCTCCCCAAAGAGCTGGAGCACCAGCAATTGCCGGCACGGCTGCACTCCAGCTCCTGGGAAGCCTCCTGAGGCTTCCCAGGAGCTTGAGCGCGGTCCCGGCCGAAGGGAGCCCCGCGCTCCCTCCTAGCCAGACCAAGCGGTCGCGGCCAGGAGGGAGCATGGGAAACCCACGCTCCAACTGCTGAGCAGCCGGCAGCTGGAGCTTGGGTCTCCTGCTCTCCCTCCTGGTCAGGACTGCAAGGTCCCGGCTAGAAGGGAGTGTGGGACTCCCTTCTTACCGGGACGGAAGGGAGCCCCACGGTCCCTTCTTGCCGGCACCTGAGTGGTCCCGGTGAGAAGGGACCCGTGCCCTAAGTCGACTTAGGGCGTCCACACTGCTTAAGTCGACTTAAAAAGTCGACTTAAGCTTCAAAGTCGACTTTATACGAGGTGTTATAAAGTCGACTTTGAATTTCCTTAAGTCGACTTAAGCAGCAGTGTAAGTCGACTTAAGGAAATGCCAGTGTGGACGCAGAGTAAATTAAGTCAACTTAAGCATGCTTAAGTCGACAATTTACTAGTGTAGATGCACCCTATGAGGCTTGATAACATTAAACCTACGAATTCTTGGCAAAACATCTAATCTAATCATTCAGTATTGACAAGGCCTGTTGTTATGGTTCAGGGCTAGCTGTATCTATGACTTCTCACTCAGTCTTTCCATGGACATCTCTTTCAAGCCTCAGACCTGGACTTGGACGTCTCTGAGTGAATCCTGCAGTGGGGCTGCCTGTGTGTTATTTGCCTCTGCCAGGGCAGGTGTGTTTGTGTAAATATAGCAGATCACATTTCGATTTAACTTTGACTGTGTTCACTAATTTCTCCTTCATTGGGAAGCTGACCTATAAGAGCCAGGCCATCTCTTGCTCAGCAGCGGGACAGCACTGGAGCAGGCATAGTTAGTTATTATTTTAAGCATGCTCATGAGCCTGTGAGGTTCCCACCTCCCTAGGCAGTTAAATGATGCACTCCCTGCCCACTAGAGAAGAGAAAATAATCACAAAAATGTCCCTCTGAAAGAAGCAGAGGGGCAGAGCAGCAATGAATAGATGCAATTATTCAGTGAGGCAGGTGCCTGGCATAAAAGGGAACCCCTGTGCAAGCCCCTTGGCAGCAAGAGGGAATCTGTGATGTACTCAGCACTGGAAATCCATGCTCACTGCACTGCAGGAGTCTTTCCTGGACTGATGCAGTAAATGGAGCTGGGTAGATTTGGGAACTGGGAATCTCCCCCCAGTTATTTCCCCTTCAGTGTGCAGTCTCTCTCTCTCTCTTTCCCTAACCCCTTCCCCCGCTTGGAGACTTGATCCAGACCCGGTCCCATTCCCAGCTGGTCAGCCCCTGGAAGCAAAAACCTGCCTGTGCCAGGGATGGGAGTCTCAGCCACAGGCGGAGCGGAGATGGGCTGAGGAGGTGTTGTTTGTGCAGTTACTTTACTGCCCATCCCTAGCACTTTCCCCAAGCTCTCTCAATCACTGGAGTCCTGGCTCAGCAGATGGTATCAGCAGAGCCAGGGGCTGCACTAGCAGAGCTGACTGCCTGGGCAGTGAAAGAGCAGGGGAAGCAGCTAGAGATAGCTTTGAGGGCTGCGATGTCTGCCTGCAATACTGAAGAAGATTGCTTCTCTGCTGCTGCTGAGAGCAGTGCAGCCTGCACAAGTCAGGAACAATTGCCCAGTTTTGACAGAAAAACAGGGGTGGATGGGAGAGAGCTGAGAAAGGGACTGTCCTGGCCAAAATGGGTCACCCTAACTAAACTAGCAAATACCAAAGGGGTAGCCGTGTTAGTCTATTGTAGAAAGCGTCTGACGAAGTGGGATTTTCTCCCACAAAAGCTCATGTGATAAATAAATCTGTTAGTCTTTAAAAGTGCCACAGGACTCTGTTGTCTCTAAACTAGCAAAGAGCACCTAGTGTGGCTGCAGTACCTGCAAATACAGCAAAACTACCACCTGTGAGTGAGTGAAATAAAGTGTGGCATAGTTATAGGGACTTCCACTGATAAAGCTGTGCCCATCAAAAATCACAGCTCCTCACAAGGATAAGCCAGCAAAAGTCTGGAGTTTAGCCTGGCCACAGAGAGAGACCCAGACCAGTGGTGTAGTGATGTGGGGGGGGGAAAGATGGTTGTGGAACAAGCCCCCCCCTGGGCACCAGGCTGCAGGGGGGCACCAGGCAGGAGGGGGGCTGCAAGGCGTGGAGTGGCATGGGGTGCCCAGGGGATCACAAATGTGGGCTTGGCCCTCGCTATGCCACTGACCCAAACTGGATAGCTAGGGTAGGGAGCCATGGTTTCAGAGTGCTCTGGTGTGGCAGACCGGAAATATTGCAGCAGCTTTGATCCATTAAATCTTATGTTAAGGTGGCTTTTACCCAAAAGTCAACACCCAGGCAGAGAGGAAATAAGTCAACAGCTGTATGGAACATGCCATACCTACTTTTATTTTGTGCTACATTAAAACTGCACAACAAGGCCAGGGAAGCCATATATAAAACTGGACACTGTTGTGTCTCTTTTAGTGGGAAAGAACTTGTTTGCTTTCTTATTCTCTCTTAGGCTGGCACCAACAAAGGTGGACCCACTTAAAAAGTGAACCTCTCCACCTCCTCCCACAGCTGACTTCTCCTGTGTTACAGCACAGCAATGAGAGAGCTTTCTGAATGGATAACATTCATGCAATTTTAATTATTGTTTCAGTCACATAAATCAATGCAGAATTAAAATTCATGATGGTTCTAGGGTACAACTGCAAACAATTTGTTCTGTAAACTTTGCTCTAATTGGCATTCTGAAAATTTCCTGTTAATCAAGTCTCTTGGGCTTAGTTTAGCAGTGTAGTTCTATCTACGAATGTCAGTGCTGTCAGCATGCATGCGTGCTTGCTGATTTCAATGGTCTTTATACTCTATTAGCTCACGAACCTTGCCCGACATTAATTTGTGCTGACTTTTTGACAGCTTTCCATGGTCCTGCCTTTGGTCTTCTAGATGCTTCAGTGCCGGAAGAAAGCAATGAGGGAACGTGTTAAAAAATGACAATCAATATACAGTTCAGAAAAACTTTCTAGTGGCTGAATGTGATATATTGAGGCAGGGATTTCAAACTCCATGAGGAGATAATTTCCAGTAGGACTTGACTCTCAATGGTCACACAAGAAGCAGAGTGAAGAAGCTGAGATCAGTAGTTTGTGCATTTTTCCTTCCTACACATATCAACAAGAAAATATTGGGGCTTCTCCTGATCAGGTGCTTGGACTTGAGCAGGAGACTCATTCTCCTTAGCACTGAATGATTTCCCTCCCTTATCTAATGTGGCTCTCAGTAGTGTAAAGCTTTACAGCCCTGCTGAAACGCCGGGAGGTTGATGCTGCCAGGTTTTTGGGAGGTACCTGAAAAATTCAAGAAAGGAGACAGAGAAACCTCATGAGTTTTTCAGAGCCTTCTTCCCATATCTATGACGTGAGGGATCCCACTATGACAGCAAAATCCCAGCCCTCAAGAGGACCCTCTTTGTGAGATGGCAATGGCTACTGAAGAAGAGAAAGTCTGGGAGAGAGTGAGAAAGGGGTTAACCAAAATGATATGCAAGTTTTATTGGGCCCATTTCCTGAGGTTTATCTTCAAATTCCAAGAGGGAAATAGAGACTAATGTCCAGACCAGTAATATATGTATGCTTTAATATATGTATGCTTTAATAGGGCCAATTTCACAAAGCTGAAAACAATTATGAGCCAAATCAGCTGGGAGGAGGAATTTATTCAGAAAAATGTGAATGGTAATTGTGAATAATTACATATACAGTAATTAATATGAATCATAACTTAGGAATTGTAGAAAATTGATAAGGGAAAACAAGGAATACATGGAGAAATTTATGGTCAGCAGAGTTAAGGACAATGAAAAGGAATTTTTAAAAATATAAGGAATAAAAAAAATCCTAGCAATGTTACTGGTCCAATCCTAGGTGGAAATGGTAGAATTATCAAGTATAATGGAGAAAAGGCAGAAGTGTGGAATAAACATTTCTGTTCTGTACTTGGGGAAAGGACAGATGATGAAATCTCATTGTGTCACAATACTCTTTCCATTCCCCTATGATCTCTGGAAGATATTAACCATCAGCTACTAAAGTTAGACATTTTAAAATCAGCAGATCCAGATAACTTGCATCCAAGAATTTTAAAAGAGCTGTCTGAGGAACTTGCTGAACCCTTCACAGGACTCTGTTGTCTTCCTACAATAGACTAACACGGCTACCCCTTTGGAATCTTTATTTTCAGTAAGTTTTGGAGCACTGGAGAAGATATAGAAGACTGGAAGAAATCTAATGTGCCAATTTTTTAAAAGGGTAAATGGGATGACCTGGGTAATTATACGGTTGTCAGCCTGACATCGGTCCCAGGCAAGATAATGGAATGGTTGATACAGGACTTGATTAATAAAGAACTAAAGGAAGGTAATGTAATTAATGCAAATCAGCATGGATTTATGGAAAATAGATCCTGTCAAATTAAATTGATATCTTTTTTGATGAGTGTAAGGCATCAGCCAGTCCCTCCCTGTCAGACAGAGGGAGGCCACATCCCTTCACTACCACACTCCTGCAGATACAGGTCAAACACAAGGGGGAATTCACAGGGTTGCAGGAGTCTGGTGTAAAGGACTGCAGCTAGGGAGCACTGATAAGGATTGTAGCTGTCAGCCTTGAGCACCAGTTTCTTCTGGATTTATACTGTTATTCTGTATTTCTGTGCCTGGGAAAGTGCTTGCTCACCTTGTTATGCCTTGTTATGCCTAACAGGGGTGGGTTATATTTGAATCAATCAGAAGCTATACTTGTTTCCTGCAGAACGAACTAAAGTCTATAAGAGATACTATTTCTACATCACTGGTTGGAGATTTCATTTGTTCTCTCCCCGTGAGCGCTCTCATATTCTGATTACAGTAAAGGCTTGCTGATCACACTTAAGTATTTTTTCTGAGTCTTGCTTTGACACTGGGTCCCTTCTGCAAGGCCAGGAAGGTCAGTGGTAGATAGCCTTTCCCTCAGTAGGGAGGGCAAATGGTCTCCAACCCTCAGTGGGCAAGTCCACAATTTACAGCCTTGTCTTGAGGCAGGCACAGTTTCTGGCCATGCGCCTGGCTCACATAACCATACCGGGGTGGTGTGGGAAGGGGTGCACAGGCTCACCCGACTCCATTGTGTCCTAACCTAGGTCACTACCTGTAGAGGAGGGGTCTGCCACATGGTCAGTGAGACTCCAACTGCAACACACTGAGTTGGCCTCTGGCCACATGGCTACTGGACTGTCACCCAGCTCCTTTAGGCTACTTCCTGCCCCGTGCCAATGGAACTTGATCAGGTGCTCCCCATTCGCCCTTTTCAGAGTAGTCTCACAAGGGTAGGTTGCATAGATTCTTGACATCATCAGGGGGAGGTTGGTCCAGTAGCCTGTCGGCAGATAATAGCTTCTCTAAGTCACAGCCTGTCAGGGGATGGTCCTTGTCACTGGCTGATGGTAGCTCTTCCAGGTCTCAGGCAGCTGGCAGCATCCCGGGATCTCCAGCAGCGAATTGCTCTGGGGCTTCCTCGGGGCCCCAGGCTGCAGGCAGCTCCGCTGGGTCTCCAGTACCGGGCAACTTGGGCAGGGCCTCAGGGCCCCAGGTGGCAGGCAGCTCCTCAGCTGGGCAGTGGTATGGCCGGTGATTCTGAGGGAGCAGAGGGATGTCCTTCCCCACCAGTGGCTCAGCCCAGACTGAGCTCCCAGACTTCCCTCTTATACTTTCTGTCCCACCCTCCTGCTTCCACTCTGATAGATAGGAGGCTTCTGGCTCCAACCTCCTGGGGGCAGACAGTCCCCTCCTGTCCATCTCAGAGGGAGGCCACACACCCTCGCATTAATGAAATTAAAAGTTATGTTGATAAAGGTTCTAGAGGGGTAGCCATGTTAGTTTAGTTCAACAAAACAAACAAGTAATCCTGTGACACTTTTAAATACTAACGTTTATTTAATGCATGAGCCTTCATGGGAGAAATCCCACTTTGTCAGATGCTTGAAGATGGAGAACTTACAAAATGAGAGAAAAAATAAATGCAGGGAAATGGAAGTCATAGGATCAGGTCAGACTATTTCAGCAAATCAAAGCAGTTGTTTAGAGCCAAAAAGTGTGGAACAACATACTAGAAGGTGGGGACTGTTAGAAGAACAAAACAGGTTGTCCCAGAAGCAGATTGGGTCAAATGTTACCTTTTATTGCCTGCTCATTCCATCTTGATGCCATGAGTGAGCAAGCAGGGGCTGCCTTACAATTCTTTTATCCAAACCGGTATGGAAATACATACATGACTGACAACTTTTCATGGATACTTATGTAGTTACATTAACAACTATACAATAAATAGTGATGATTATACGGTGCATATAGTTATCCCTGCCCCTGTTTACTGTTTACAGGTTTTGTATATATTGCACAGACACTTTACCTTGAAACTCATTATTTTCTATAACAGAAATTACTTCACAGTCCTTAAAAAGCAGGGAGGAAAGGGAAGAAAGGTGATAAGCAACGTTCCATCCAGGATCTTATGTAGGAGGGGAAGATGGAGGAAAGAAAAGGAAGATAACATAACTTTTAACTATAATCCTTCTTACAGTACAGCAAGTCCTGTAGTAACCCCATTACCATAGTAGCTATCACTCAGACCAGGTGTTCAATTTAACTCTTTCCTACAGGGAGATAGAGATAGGTTTCATGAGCTCCTTAGGGCAAACAGGGGCTGGAACTGGACTGAAGCCTATAATGTCGCATTCAACAAGGCTAAACTTGCATTGACAATTTCAAAGGTTCTGACACACTTTGATCCATCCTTACCTCTACAGCTAGCCTGCACTGCTTCCCCTTATAGAGCTGGGGCTGTGCTGTCCTACATTTATGCCTTCAGGAGAAGAAAGGCCCATTGCTTTTGCTTCATGCACCTTGAGCAGGCAGAGACTAATTATGCCCAAATTGAATGTGAAGCACTTGGAATTGTTTTTGGCACCCGGAAATTTCACCAATACCTGTTTGGAAAGAAATTTGTGTTCCTCACTGACCATCGACCCTTAACATCGATTTTTGGACCACATACAGGTATTCCACCTTTGGTGGCTAGTCGTATGCAATGATGGGCATTGATACTTTCTGGATATACATACAAGATCAAGACAACAGAGTCCTGTGGCACTTTTAAAGACTAACAGATTTATTT